>OY755241.1:17512527-17945614 GCA_963576725.1 Azorinus chamasolen | reverse complement strand
TCGGTGTCTACTTCCTAGGCAAATTTGGTTCCGGTAAACTATCACCATCGTCATGATCTTGCTTTTTGCATTGATTTTTTATAGAAGAATTCAATATGGATATTTCATTCCGAAGAGTTTGCGGACAATATGTTGGGTTTTTATTTGATATTAAAGTGAATGAAGTGATACAAATGTATATTGATGATCTATTTAGTTCCGACGTGCTGCCTGACCGAATTTGTTCTTTGTAAGCTGGCAGTGTTTTATACCAAACCGAAACACTTCTATAATTAGAAATTGTAAATACATGTAAAGCAAAATATGCAAACAGTATTGACCAAGATCTGATGCCATAACTGAGACATATGCAAACAGTATAGACCAAGATGTGATGCCATAGCTGAGACATATGCACACAGTATTGACCAAGATCTGATCCTATATAGCTTGTACGTATGCAAACAATACTGACCAAGATCTGATCCTATAGCTTGGACACATGCAAACAGTATTGACGAAGATCTGAGGTCTCCTGGTTGAGTGATTTGATCAGGGTCAAGACAGGACGTTGAACCCGTGGATGTCAGTGGTTTATACCAGTGTCAAACGTCTGATTTGGACGAACATTCAGAATGTGGGACTGAAAGGGTTACATGCTTATGCTTTGAAAACAGTGTACATCACTAGCTAAAGTGAAACAAGAGACAAACTGTGGACTGCATGCTTCGTATTACATTACCCTCTAATATGCATTAAAGTTCATGTTGCAAAAAACAAGCTTTAAAGCCATGTTGGTATATGGTTTTTAACATCCATCTTTCACCTTCAGTAACTGCATAATTTGAATAAATGTTTGCGTTCTACAAAGAGAACAGGTGCACCGGTGTATTATATTGCGTTTGTTATCGTCGTCGTCTCCAGTCCATTGTGATTGGATATTACTTTCTATTCACAACATGACATTGGAAGTCATGATACAAGGATAATATACAGGCATTAATATTTACCACAATGCCATCCTTTACGAAGCCTGTAATATGAGATATGCATAAATGCATGCACATTATGGCAACCCCGGTTACAAGCAATAAGGAAAATATGCAGCGAAACTTCTTCAACGGCGGCACTGTGACAGCTGCTTCAACATGTTTCCGTCTCATACTTACGCTTAATCCGAAATTTGTAACTTTCTCAGCAACTGTTGATCGGGTTGCAACTGGTTTGGAACCTGCTAAGACACCGCGCTGGCATTGTTTCATCTGGTTACAGAATGTATGAAAATTTGCCAAACATGGCGCAACTAGTTGGTTAAGCGCTGATTTAACACCGTACACTCCTTGTTGTTGTAATGTTAAACGATTATGCAATACGTATGATACCCTATTTAATCAAACAGTTTAAAAAGCAAAGAGATGCTATATATATGTTTACGTATAAATATTCTCTTAACCCTTAACCCTTTACTCCATACACCAGCTTTTAACGACATTGTAAACACAGTATACCCTGATCAAACGGCTTAACCCTTTATTTATATTAGAAATAATGAGCCGTCTGATCTGGGTCTTCTCTGTTTGCAAACCTTGTTTGTCCCTCACTAAATTTTGGACAAAATACCCTCCATAAATATGGCTTAACCCTTTACTCCGTGAATATATATGTTAGAAAAATGAGCCGTCCAATCTGGGTCTTCTCTGTTTGCAAAACTTGTGTCATTTCAAGGGTTGTATGTAACACTTAGGAAAATTAAGTGAGGGACATTTTGTCCGTGGAGTAAAGGGGTTAAGCTAGATTTATGGAGGGTATTTTGTCCAAAATTAAGTGAGGGACAAAACGTCCGCCTTGTAAAAAATGATGAGGGACAAAATGTCCAGCCTTGAAAACACGGGGCACAAAATGCCCACCCTTGCAAAAGCACGAGGGACAAAATGTCCACCCTTGCAAAACCATGGGGGACAAAACGTCCACACTGGCAAAATTGAGTGGGGGACAAAATGTCCGGTGCCCTTGACCCCGCTGTTTAATGACAAGGTGTTGATTGGCCTGATTGGAAGAGGGTAATGGACCAATGCGACACTTACTTATTATGAGAGGGGCATCGCACTATGATTTTGTTTTGAAAATGCAACCTTTCAATGTGCCCAAGCGGTTAATCTATTTGCAAAATCGTAACAGTACAACCGGATCAGAAACGGTTAACCGGTTAACCTGTAACATCACTAGTATCCACCTATCGCTAGTGTACTCAATGATTGAGCTGCAAACAAAGTAACTGAAGAAAAGTAATAAAGGGTAGGCCTACGCCAAAAACGAGATATCCGACGTCCTCCTTCCGTTTCCGGATTTAAGAGGTCGCCTCCACAGAATACTAAACCTTTCTTGTCGGCGTACATGCAAAGAGGGCAGTGTGATTACTAACTGTAAAAGGGTTGACAACCAGACATGCAGTATGTTGTACTATAAGCACATTGTCCATAGTAACATCATGGGACATTTTGACAAGAATAACAGTCTGTGTAAGCAGCAACACGGGTTCCGGAAGAGACAGTCATGTGAATCGGTGCTGATCACCACCATCCAAGGTATCGCCAGCAAACTACGCTCTGGGAGGGATCAGGTTGATGTCATTCTGCTTGATTTCACCAAAGCGTTTGACAAGGTCCCCCATCAGCAGCTTCTATATAAGATAAGACTACTAAGGAGTGAGGGGCGAAACTCTACGCTGGATCAAATCAATCCTCAGCTTTAGGAAACAACGTGACCTATGAATCACAGGGGTCTGTACCGCTTCATTTGGGCCAATATGTACTATATAACAACAAGGGTTCCAACTAGCAGAACGGATATCCGTGTGTCACGAGTACAAATATGACCATAACTCTTGCACTTTCAATGATATTTTCGTAATTCTTTCGGCTATTGAAAGCCAATATATTTTACTTTCAAATAAATATAATCTTCTAACGGTAACTTATGCACAAGTATCAATCCAACAATGATTTTCCCAAAATTTCACGTGTTTTCTGGTAACGTTCGTTCACCCCGGTCTCACTATATCACAGCAATAAATTGGCAATTTGCAGTTCAATAGAAGGCGTGGTTCATTAAAACAACCAAATTCTATCACCAATCTCCATTTTTTTGCCCTCTAAATAAGTAAGCAACTAGCAACAGCGGTGTTTCCGCCTGTCGATGTTTCTATTTCGGATGGTGCCATTTTGCAACAAATATGAATAGAGCCATTTCATTGGATGAGCGAAGGAAAACTTCGGAAATCCATGACGTCACGTAAGATGGCTCATTCCTCGACGATTTGATGCTAACTGACAAAACTCGCTAGTTTATATCATTCTTTTGATGCTGGGGACTAAAAAATGGAGAACGGTGATAAGATCGAGTCGTTTTATTGAATCACGCCATATTTGAACTGCATATGGTCAGGTTATCGGGTGAGACCGAGATGAACGAACATTTGTGGACACAATGGCCCAGAAAACACGTAGCAATTTCAGAAAATCATTGTTGTTTTGTAATGATGTATTTGATACCATCAGAAGAGTAACTATACTTACTTGGTAGTGAAATATCATATAAATGTAAGAGTTACAGACTCGTTTGTACTTGATGTACATGGGTGTCTGTTCTGTTAGTTAGAACCCTTGTTTATTGTATATCATATATAGACTGTCACGAAGCGGTATACACCCCTGTGCTACCAATATGCCAAATCCCTCCAATCTATCTCCAATCTATCTCAAATCTCTGGAGAAGTGGGAAAATAAATGGCAAATGAAACTCTATCCAGAAAAAATGCCAAGTTCAACAAATGATCCACATCTGTACGAATTCAAAATACAGACGTCGCCATAAATACAATCTGCATGGTTATATCTTGGAAGCAGTGGATAGCTACAAGTAACTAGGTGTTTATCTCAGTGAAGACATGCAAAGGCGGACCCATGCGAACAAGACCGCAGCTAAGGCGAGTAGCATGCTTGGCTTCTTAAGGAAGGACCTTCGAAATTATACGTGAACTGTTCGTGAGCGGGCGTACAATACATTCGTCCGACAGGACCGACTTTGAACTTCTCATCCACAGCTTGCGACCCTTACCAAACAGGAGGCATTGAAAAACTCCAAAAAGTACAAAGGCGAGTTGACCAACAAATATCACGACCAAACACCAGGTTGTATCATAAAATTGATAAATGATCTAGACTGACTGCCACTCTGTCAAGAAAACCTGTAGTATATCGCTAGGTAAGCGATTTGAGTTAACTGTAGTTTTGTATATACAGGATTATCTCCCTTTTTTAATTGTTAGTTAGATTTCATTGATTTGTTGTTTATAAAAGTAAGTTCACTTTTAAACTTCATTTTGTTTGTTTTATACCTTATAAAAATTAGTACTGTGTATATATTCAAATGAGTGAGGCGGTTGGTCAATCGAAGTAATTAATATGAATAAAATGTTTATATGCTAGTTTTCTGAAGTACCTCAAACTAATGGAAGCTGTATACAAGTGCCGAGACTGGCGCAAGCTTAATCAACGATCACTGCTGGTTATTTTGTGATCAGGGCACTGAATATTCATAGAACTTTCAGTGACGGCTTTATATACATATGTATTGAAGCTATATCGTTGGTTTTTGACTGATAGAGTATTGCACTCATTAAGGTTAAAGATTGGCGAATATATTGTCTGCTTGGGCTACGTAACTGTGCAGTTACCTGTTCTTTGAATGGGCTAAGTAACTGTCCTCTGAGTTCTCTCTTTGGGCATGAAAATTGCACGTTTAGACAGTCCAACCAGCCTAATACTATACTGCTATTTCATAGCGGTCTCAGATTAGCTGAGGCATTGAGATAGTGTTGCTCAGACTGATATAGCCTGGGGTTATATTCGGTTTGAAGCAGGTTTGCTGAAGACCGTGCTCAGGGTTCGGAGCGTTGCTAAACCGTCTGCCTGAGGCCGTCTTTTTGAGGCTATACTTTTGAAGCCGTCTTTTTGAGGCTGTCTTTTTGAAGCCGTCTTTTTGAGGCAGTGTTTTCGAGCCGGGCTCGGAACATACTGCAGGCAGGCTTCAAAGCGTTAGTTTTATAAGCGTCTTGAAGCAGGTTTCATACACTGCTCAAGATAGGTTTCAGAGCGTAGGGTTACATACATGCTTTGAGACATAGGGTCTGATACGTAGGTTTGAGGTCGCAGTAGTGTTGAGATAGTTTCAAACCACAGGTTTCAACAGGGTTTGATGCTTAGGGTCTCAACTCGCATAGTCTATGGTTATATAGCTCACATTTATACAGTTTCATGACATAGCTTGAGGATTTTGTTCCAAGCACCATTTTGAAGTTGAGGCATCGACCAGCCGTCTCGCTGGCTTGGGGCTGTAGTAGTTGTTCACAGTTATAGTTCATTGTTTAATTGTTGGCCCCAAAGCTGAGGTATTGTTGATCACCATAACATAGGTTTTTGTATATAATTTCATGTTTTCATAGTGTTCGTCTCAGGCAAAGTAGCCTCAGAACACCATACTATCATCATCGGCTAGCATAGCCCAGCCACATCAATTTTATAGTTTCAAGCCTTGTGCTGTGTTTGGCTCAAGACATTGTCACCTCACGGAACGCCCGAAATATTTAAAAAGGTCTGAAGCTGGGTCTTGTCATTGGGGCATCACCTAGCATCCTGACAATTTGGGGGCTCGTCCGGGATAGTTCTCAGAAGGTTTTTATAGCTGAAGCTACATAGGGTTGAAGCATTAGTTTGGTGATCATGGACATAGATAAATGGATTTCGGCTGGTGTGCGTTTAGGGTTGACTGGACAAGACCTCAGGGACTATGCTGAGAAGAAAGAGAAAGAATATTTAGATAGGGAAGAGCGTATGTCGAGACGAGAAGATGAGCGACAGAAACGTGAAGATGAGCGGCAGAAGCGTGAGCATGATCAGTTTGAGAGAAAAGCCCATATGAAGCGCGAAGAACAGGAGCGTGAGATCGCGCTGGTCAAGTTAAGGGCTGAGACAGGCATGAGGGGGCCTACCTCAGAAACAAGCAGTAAGGCTCCCAGACCAAAATTGCCGAAGTTTGATGAGCAGAAAGATGATATGGACTCATATATAGAACGGTTCGAGCGCTTTGCTCAGAGTCAGGGCTGGGAAGAGAAGACATGGGCAGTTAGTTTGAGCTCGCTTTTGACAGGCAAGGGTCTTGAAGTATATACCAGCATGCCCCCAGAACATGCTCATGATTACAAGGCTCTGAAAAAGGCTGTGCTCAGACGATATCAGCTGACAGAAGAAGGTTTCAGGCAGAAGTTTAGAGAAAGTCGACCCGAGCATGGGGAGACTGTTTTTCAGTTTATGGCTAGGTTGATGAGGTATTTTAGTAGATGGACAGAGATGGCTGAGGTTGAGAAATCGTATGAAGGCTTGATGGACTTAGTGGTTCGAGAGCAGTTTATACAAACCTGTTCGTCCGAACTTGCTTTGTTCTTGAAAGAGAGAGTCCCGAAGTCGGTTGATGATGTGACAAAGCTAGCTGAGCAATACATAGAGGCTCATGGTGGCTCCATATGCTCGGGCAAGCATGTCAAGCTCAACTCATCATCAAGCAGGCAACAACAGAGGCCTAATACTAACCTCAGAGCTAGCCCAGCACCACGGTCTGAACCTCAGAAAAAGGTTTGTTTCATATGCAGAAAAGAGGGACATTTCGCCAGAGACTGTCGCCAGAATGGCCCGAAGAAAATAAGTGCTGGAGCAATGTGTTATGAGGACTCTGGACAGCAGCAGCATGGTGCTCAGACATACAACAAAGATTTCAAGCATAGGCGTTATCAGAGTCAACACCAGTCTCCAGACAAGCAGAAAATATCTGCTCTGTGTATGTCGGTTTCATGCAACCAGAGCCACATACAAGAATGTATCAGAGATGAAGAGCTATGCTTAGCTAACGGAGAGTCTGTGCCGATCATAGCAGGTGGCTGTACCGTTGAATCGCTTGAAGGCGAGAGAAATTTGAATTTGCAACCAGGGTTAGTTGATGGTCGAGCAGTCAAGGTTTTGAGAGATACTGGCTGTGAGTTGGCGGCCATACGAAAGAACCTGGTGCGAGACGACCAGATGCTGGACAAGAGATATATTATGATAACTATCGATGGCGGGGCCAAGATAGTACCAGCAGCATTGGTTCAGGTTGATACACCATACTACACTGGCACTGTTGAAGCCATGGTGTTGAGCTCACTCATATGTGATCTGGTGTTGGGGAATATACCTGGAGTTTCAAACACCCCAAACCAGGAATGGTTCGAAACCATGGGTCATGAAGCACAGAACCCCGAAGCTAGAGTTTCGGCAGCTGTCATGACACGAGCTCAGACCAAGAAGGAAGAGAGACCTCTCAGGGCATTAAGTGTTCCAAACTCTCCTGGGGATGAGGTTACTATTGATGAGCTCAGGAAGGCTCAGACTGAAGACACATCTTTGCAAAAGTTGTGGTCTTATGCCCGAGACAAGAGTACGCTGACCACAAGGGGTGGAAACAGTTATAGATATGAGGTACAGAAGGATGTTCTGTATAGGTTGTTCACAGAGAGCAAGGGCTCTGGTTCAACTGAGGTCAAACAAGTAGTTGTCCCAACAAAGCATAGAAGACGTGTGATGAGCCTGGCACACGAATCAATTGTTGGTGGACACCTCTCAACGAAGAAGACGGTTGATAGGATTACAACAAGCTTTCACTGGCCTGGGGTAACCAGTGATGTGACAAGATTTTGTCGCTCATGCGATATTTGTCAGAAGACAGTACCAAAGGGAAGAGTCTCAAAGGTACCTATGGGAGAGATGCCAATTATGGATGCACCATTTCATCGGGTTGCCGTTGATCTTATTGGTCCCATAACGCCTGTATCTGAGAAAGGGAATAGATACATACTCACTGTAGTTGATTATGCTACAAAGTACCCCGAGGCTGTGGCTTTGCCCAAGATCGAGACAGAGCGGGTGGCCGAAGCACTGCTCGGTGTATTTTCAAGAGTTGGTTTCCCATCTGAGATACTCAGTGACAAAGGAAGTCAGTTCACCTCAGAGTTGATGAGGGAGGTTTGTCGGCTGATATCTCTGAAACAACTATTTACTACCCCATACAACCCAAAGTGTAATGGGTGGTGTGAGCGGATGAATGGCATTTTGAAGAGCATGCTCAAAAAGATGTGCCAGGAGCGACCCAAAGATTGGGACAGATATCTCTCTGCTGTGCTGTTCGCCTACAGAGAGGTACCACAAGCTTCAACGGGTTTCTCACCGTTTGAGCTCATGTATGGTCGCACTGTTCGAGGTCCCATGCAAGTGCTGAAGGAACTCTGGACTGAGAGAGAAACGCCAGAAGTCATGACCACATACCAATATGTGCTTGACCTGAGACACAGACTCGAGGACACTTGCAAGATAGCTCGTGAAAGTTTGAACGATGCCCAGGGCATGTACAAGCACCACTATGACAAGTCAGCTAGAAACAGAAAGCTTGTGAAAGGAGATAAAGTTCTGCTGTTGTTGCCTACCTCGCACAACAAACTGACTCTGCAGTGGAAGGGGCCGTTCGAAGTCATTGAGGCAGTTAACAGGATGGACTACAAGGTCCAGGTTGGTGACAGGGTTGGCACATACCACATCAACCTCTTGAAGAAATACGAAGAGAGGGAGCTCGAGGATGTTGTTTCATGCATGGCGATCATAGAGGCTGAACACAGTGAAGATGATGGGGTTGTGGATGATGAAAGTTTGATAGAGCTGGCAGGCTTGACCAGTTCTGAGACATACAAAGATGTCATGGTGTCAGAAAGTTTGACACGTGAGCAACGGCACGATGTGCTCAGGTTGCTTGAAGAGTTCCAGAACATTTTCACCGAGAAGCCTGGAACAACTGAGCTGGAGGAGCATAAGATAGAGCTCACCAGCAATACACCGGTTAGGGTTCGACCATACCCCATACCATATGCAAAGAGAAAAGAAGTTTCTGATGAGGTTCAGAACATGCTTGATGCTGGAGTGATAGAGCCAGCACAATCAGATTACAACTCACCAATTGTGTTGGTAAAAAAGAAAGACGGCACAAATAGGTTCTGTATTGATTTCAGAAGGCTCAACATGGTGACAAAGTTTGACACGGAACCTATGGGTAACCCTGAGGACATCATGTCCAGCTTGAAGGAAGATAAAATCTTCACTAAGATTGACTTAAGCAAGGGTTACTGGCAGATACCTGTTGAAGATAAGTCGAAGCACTTGACGGCTTTCACAACCCCAGACGGAAGTTACCAGTTCAAGAAGATGCCTTTTGGCATGGTAAACTCGGGGAGCACGTTCAACAGGATGATGCGCAAACTGCTGCATGGTTGCAGTGATGCCGACAACTATGTCGATGATATCATGGGCCATACCCAGTCTTGGGGGCCACATCTCAGAATGTTGAGAGAAGTTTTTACAAGGTTGCGAGACGCCGGCTTGACCATAAGACCGTCCAAATGCATGATTGGATATGAAAACATTTCATTCACAGGACATGTAGTTGGCAAAGGTATGCTGCAGATGGAGCAAGAAAAGCTTCATAAGATCAAGAATGCAGATAGACCCAAGACCAAAAGGCAAGTACGAGCATTCTTGGGTTTGGCGGGATACTACAGGAAATTTATCCCAGCATTTGCCGATATTGCGTCTCCCCTCACAGACCTGACGAAGAAAGGAAAGCCAAACACTGTCGTATGGATGGACGAACATGAGCAGGCGTTCAATAGGCTCAAAGACCTGTTGACTTGCTCACCCATCCTCAGGCTACCAGACTTCAAGAGGCCCTTTGTTTTACAAACAGATGCCTCAGACAGTGGAGTTGGAGCAGCCTTGATGCAAGAGTTTGAAGATGGCTTGTTCCCCATAGCATATGCTAGCAAAAAGCTGCTACAGAGGGAGAAGAACTACTCCGTCATAGAGCGTGAGTGCCTAGCCATCATTTTCGGCATTATAAAATTTCAGAAGTACCTGTATGGTGCGGAGTTCATACTTCAGACAGATCATGCACCATTATCATACATACAGAAATGCAAGATAGAGAGTGGTAGGATCATGAGAAGGGCTCTGTTCCTACAAAATTATCAATTCAAGGTTCAAGTAATCAAGGGCTCAGACAATGTATGTGCTGACTACCTGAGCCGTCAATAGAGTAACAGATTTTCTTGTATTAGTTGAAAACAGTAGAGCGTTTTCTTGAGAAGGGGGCTGTTGTCAAGAAAACCTGTAGTATATCGCTAGGTAAGCGATTTGAGTTAACTGTAGTTTTGTATATACAGGATTATCTCCCTTTTTTAATTGTTAGTTAGATTTCATTGATTTGTTGTTTATAAAAGTAAGTTCACTTTTAAACTTCATTTTGTTTGTTTTATACCTTATAAAAATTAGTACTGTGTATATATTCAAATGAGTGAGGCGGTTGGTCAATCGAAGTAATTAATATGAATAAAATGTTTATATGCTAGTTTTCTGAAGTACCTCAAACTAATGGAAGCTGTATACAAGTGCCGAGACTGGCGCAAGCTTAATCAACGATCACTGCTGGTTATTTTGTGATCAGGGCACTGAATATTCATAGAACTTTCAGTGACGGCTTTATATACATATGTATTGAAGCTATATCGTTGGTTTTTGACTGATAGAGTATTGCACTCATTAAGGTTAAAGATTGGCGAATATATTGTCTGCTTGGGCTACGTAACTGTGCAGTTACCTGTTCTTTGAATGGGCTAAGTAACTGTCCTCTGAGTTCTCTCTTTGGGCATGAAAATTGCACGTTTAGACAGTCCAACCAGCCTAATACTATACTGCTATTTCATAGCGGTCTCAGATTAGCTGAGGCATTGAGATAGTGTTGCTCAGACTGATATAGCCTGGGGTTATATTCGGTTTGAAGCAGGTTTGCTGAAGACCGTGCTCAGGGTTCGGAGCGTTGCTAAACCGTCTGCCTGAGGCCGTCTTTTTGAGGCTATACTTTTGAAGCCGTCTTTTTGAGGCTGTCTTTTTGAAGCCGTCTTTTTGAGGCAGTGTTTTCGAGCCGGGCTCGGAACATACTGCAGGCAGGCTTCAAAGCGTTAGTTTTATAAGCGTCTTGAAGCAGGTTTCATACACTGCTCAAGATAGGTTTCAGAGCGTAGGGTTACATACATGCTTTGAGACATAGGGTCTGATACGTAGGTTTGAGGTCGCAGTAGTGTTGAGATAGTTTCAAACCACAGGTTTCAACAGGGTTTGATGCTTAGGGTCTCAACTCGCATAGTCTATGGTTATATAGCTCACATTTATACAGTTTCATGACATAGCTTGAGGATTTTGTTCCAAGCACCATTTTGAAGTTGAGGCATCGACCAGCCGTCTCGCTGGCTTGGGGCTGTAGTAGTTGTTCACAGTTATAGTTCATTGTTTAATTGTTGGCCCCAAAGCTGAGGTATTGTTGATCACCATAACATAGGTTTTTGTATATAATTTCATGTTTTCATAGTGTTCGTCTCAGGCAAAGTAGCCTCAGAACACCATACTATCATCATCGGCTAGCATAGCCCAGCCACATCAATTTTATAGTTTCAAGCCTTGTGCTGTGTTTGGCTCAAGACATTGTCACCTCACGGAACGCCCGAAATATTTAAAAAGGTCTGAAGCTGGGTCTTGTCATTGGGGCATCACCCAGCATCCTGACACACTCAAAGAAACAAGAAGAGCATATAGATTGAATTATTTGTGAAAGATCAAACAGCACGAAGTGGATGTAGACCCAGGTAACTTACTAAAACAAAGTGACTCTCGCATCAGAGGAAGGGGACGAACTACAACAGAATCCTACAGCATCCAGAGTCTATCACAACTCTTTCTATCTCCGTACGATCAGAGAATGTAACTAGCTTCCAACTTGCATCACGGACATCGATGCACATGAAGGTTTCGACGCTTCCCTGGATGGTCTTGTCAGGGGCAGCTTCATTTTCAAAGAGTAACAACACCAACTCATTGTAAATAGTTTTAACTGTAAACACCGACGATTTTGAACCTAAATGACGATGACTGTCTCATCTCGTCTTGTTTTCTCGAAGTAAATGCTTACTTGTAGCGAACAACTTAAACAGACAGTCACACTTACCTGTCCTCGTGGATTCAGCTTCATTATCTCCTTACATTTGTGTTCACCATCCTCATAAGAAACTACTCTATGTGCCAGGCCCTTCAGTAATCCCTTTTCTGCTAGTACAATCTTTGGTCGCCAGCTAGACATGGACCCTGGGTCCCAGAACAGAAACATTTTCGAATTAGACATAGTTTATATCCTACCTAACAAAATCCAAAACTAATCGAGAAAATGCACCTCACAGTAAACACGCCTAGTTTACATATGTATTTGACCTACATCTGTCGTGCATTCAGTAAAGAAACCGGTTGCAGATAGCCTTGCCACTAGTCTGTATGCTGTGTTTTATCACACACAAATGTGTGAAACGCTATGCACTATTATGCTGTTTATCTTACTGTCTCGTAGCTACTAGTTAGTCTACAAATGGTATGTATTTCAATCGGTTTCTTTACTGAACGACTGGTTTCTACAACCTCCTTGCAGAGTTGTCGTTCGTTACTCTCACATAGTGATACACCCATGCCAAGAATCTTGGCAAAACCGATAGTTTGTGTTTTATGGTTATCTGAGTCGATATTTTATATCAAAATAGCCTGAGTCAAGAATAAATAGTTTTTTTATTTTATCATAAAACTGGTAATAGGTTAATTTCAGAGAATATTTGATGACATATTCGAGTAATGTACAAATGTAAACAAACAAAATGGAATGATGTCTGCTCAATATTTCGAAAACAGTTTCTACAAATTATAGATTCCGAACTTCTTATAAGGGCATTGAAATTCTGTTATAACCCCAAAGGGCACACAGCTTATGGGAAATCCCAGTCTTTTGCTTTTCTTCCATTGAACTGTCAAATAAACACACAAATCAATTTACTTTCTGTTTTGTACGGGAGTTAGTTTCATTTCGGACTACTTTCTGAGCCAACTGCAGAGGCATATGTAATGTAGCCGGGTGTAAGAGAGTGTGGTTTCTTGTGATATGAATGGGCCCATTCGATTGACCAGTCTTGGAACTGTACCGAACATGTTATGGAACATCAACAATCGAACACTGTAGGACAGGAAGTGACAAATCAACATGGCATTGGAGACGAGGAGTATTGCTCTTGCAAGTGTAATTCTTGAAGATGACGATGGTGATCAGAAACGACGAACAGGTTATGTTTGCAGCTCTCATGCCTCATGCAGCAACAAAAACGTATGTAACCCTGTGACTCTCGGACTACCCTTACGGTGTCAGTGTGTCACTTTTGGTTAAGTTACAGTGTAAATCTTTAAATAAAAATGGTTTTAATTCTCTCACTATGCCGAAAATTATCAAATGACTTTAAAACGCCGCTTCATAAATCGCCATGTTTGTGACGTCACTGTTTCTTCCGCACCACCTTACTGAACAAGACAGGTAAGACATGTTCAGCACAGTGCTGTACTTATTCGATTGTTGTACCACAAGTCCGGGATGTGCAGAACAGCGAATCCAACGGTCCCTGATATCGAGCTACTTTCGGTTTGACAATATCCCACGAGGTGTCTCAAGTTACATACAATAGAACCTGTCTTAATCTGTCATTCATTTATTAATTGTATGTGTCTTAACCCATTACCTCATAGGCTATTTTTAGATCCAACCTATTTGAATAAATCTACCGAAAAGGAGCATTAACTAGAGAAAAGGATTTTTTAGAATTTTGTAGTTTGAAACCATTGTGATAAATAGAGTAGTTGCTCCTTTAGGAGCAAATGCTCTATTTATCACAATGGTTTCACAAAGTGACTTTTACAGAGCCGTCAAAGTCGTCAATATGAGGGAATTCATGGGTTAAAAAGTAGGTGGTTAATAATGCAGGGCAACAGGAGTGGCGGAAGCATTCTGACAAATAGAGCATTTGTTCCAGAGGAGCAAATGCTATAATTACCACAATGGTTGCAATACTACTCAATTCTAAATAGTTCCCTTTTTCAGTAGATTTATTCAAAGAGGTTGAGTCTAACAATAGCCTATGAGGTAATGGGATAACATATGTCCATACATCGACTTAAGTTTAATCCTGTTTACCAAAATAATATACAACCAAAGTACTGACAATACTGAAGTTGTGTTGATATATTTTCTGGTCATTCGGGATCATTAGTTTCGATGTTATTAGTTTTGAAAATTGAATACCGCTTAAGCCGGTGCTATTGGATTTGAGTAGTATTGCACTTTTCATAACTGCTCATGAACAGACACAATAAACTTTCTGTCTAACTAATAGTAGGAACGTTATCTGTAGTTGTTCATCGCTCAAAAAAAACCCGCAACAAAACTGAATATTTCTACGCCTATTTCAGTCTTGAAACCTCGGGATTTTCAAAGTCAAGGGAGTTGAAAGTTTCCCATATTTTGATCATGTTTGTCTGACCAGTGGTCTGCTCTCTTTCCTTATGCAATCATGGTATATCTTACTCTGCAGCATCGTCCAATATGCCATTATAAAAGTTCAACAAATATACTCACGGTGTTATTATTTCTGACATTAATATTCAATAGGGAAAAAAGTTAACCCTTCTCTTGCTGATTTTAAAATACATTTCTCCTTCTTTACCCATGTCCTGTTGTATAATTACATATATCTTCACTGTGTACAAGTGTTTCGCTGTGCAATCACTGCTGTGGAGTGAACTGGTTGCACAATCAACTTGTAAATAGTGCAGACCCTGATGAGACAGCTCCTGCAGGAGCTGTCTCATCTGGATCTTCACTATTTACAGGTAGGTATATTGACGTGAATAGCAAGCGAAGGGTTAAGAAAAGAACCAGTGTACTATGTCATTTTAAAGATACTATTTATAATGTTAAGAGTTATATACGTACGTCAAGGCATACACGACATATGTGCTGTGTTCTTATTCAATTCACCCTTTCAACACTGAATATTCAAGATAGAAAAGCTAAGCGTCCATTCAATATATTACTCTTTTAAAAACATTTAACACTGCATGGTAAAACGTACTCAACCCTTTCCCTCATATAAACGTGGTCTCACACATTTGCAAACAGAGTAGACCCAGATCAGGATATGAACTGGGTATGCTCTGTTTGCTAATGGAATTTCATAGATCTGTTGGATCATGGAGTACACTAGCGATAGGTGGATACATTTTGTTTCACTTACATATGTTTTCGTTTTACATGCAATTTACCACTGTATTTGCAATCGCGGTTGTTGTAGATTAGTCGGAGTAGAGAGGGGATACGTTTATATGGACTGTTTGTCTTTTAATACAACAATGCTGCCGACTTTGACATTTTATTCATTATATAACATGTAGTAAAGAATCGCCTAATACATATACACCAATAGAAGGATTTGTGTCAAGCTTTCACAGATGAACAAAGTTGATATGAGGATGTACTTGGAGAAGGAACTTTTGCCCCGATTATTTTTACTAGACATACGTTACATTAAAATTTTCTTCACTATATAACATTTTGTGAAAAGTGGTTGATTCAGAGTAAATATCGCTGGGGGTTCGTTTGTTTCTTACTTTCATATCTTTGATTTTTATTTTACCCTATTTTGTCTGTTAAACAAATTCATTCTAATTTCCAAGATTAATTAGTTCCAGAATGAGAGACATGCTCATATTATTATTTCTACAGGTTTATGTTCGGTGAAATACATTAAACGTTTTCATTTTCAGAATCACTTGGACTGTCACACAGTGCAGTATTGAAATCTATACAGTGCAGTATTGAAACCAATTTTACTTTATTAGCAACACCTTATCAACTATTGTTGTTTTATACGCTTTTACCCTTTTGGCGCGAAATTTCTAAGTGTCTTATGCAAACCAGATTTTGTTAAATCATTTGGTAAAATAATCAACTGAGATAAATAAATGCAAATTTCAAAGGAATAAAGCACATATATAGAAATAGAGTTTGAGACCAAATGTGAAAAGGCGACCTCTGATCTGGGACTGCACTATTTGTCGTGGTGCATTTATGCGACATTGGCAGTGAAAGGGTTACTCCTTTCAACATTGAATTTTTCAGAGTGCAATATCCCATCAATGTGAAAGGCTGAACTTGCTGGAGGACAGTACAGACCCTGATCAGGGGGGTCATATAGGAGCAAATGCCAGTGCATTGCTTGTCCGGCATTCAAAGAGTTAATTTAAATTAATTAAATTGTACATTATGTAATTCTGCATTACAGTCTCGATTATTCTATCACTGCATCGCTTTCCGGAGTTTAATTTTCTGGAAATTTCCAGTCTATGCTACGAAGTCTGCAAGAGTGTTAGATGAGGGATTTTCTGGCCAATGAGGCGGCCAAGATTCTTGAACAGATGGTCTTTTACAAATATTGCCATGGTACCGTGTCAAGTTTTTATTCGTTTCAAACTTAACACCCAGTCTTACGAGAAGCGCCAAATATGGAAAGAACACCACGTCCGCCATTGAGAAACTACTTCCGGCTAGATACTCAGCGCCCTCTAGGTAATCGTTCCACAGCTTGAGCTCGGCCTTCGCTGTCTCAAAATGCTTTGTGTTCCATTTTGCCTGGTCTGTAAGAAATCTGCTGTATGCAATGGGGTCTATGACTTTTGCCATCACGTTTTCGCATTCGAAAATTCGTTGAAACATTTTCGCTTGAGTGACTGGGTCATTTGGAATAAGTCGGTTGTTGTCGTTGCTGTAATTATTTTCCAAGTGCATGCAAATAGCTACTGATTCGTTAACAACAACATCCCCGTCTGTGAACGTCGGTACCTGCAATGGAGATGACTTAACCTTTTCACTTATTATAAACGCATATCCACGCCTTTGCAAACAGAGTAGACCATATTCGGACGGCTCCTGTAGGAGTCGTCTGGTCAGGGGTCTTCTGTTTGCTTATGGAATTATATATAAAATTGTGAACAGTTGTCGATCGACTGGGACTTGAACCCTGGGCCTTTGACTTACCATGCCGACACTCTACCGACTGAGCTGTCAAGCCACATAGTCTAAAGTCTATAAACTGTTTCACCGCAATCTCTACCCGGTTACATCCCCATCACACACACTACACAATAATTCGACCGGAATTCTTACTCAACACTCCGCGAGTTTCTTATAATTTCATTTTCCCCCATATAAATCACCCTGCGGGTTATTTACTTTGGGCATCAAATGCAACATGGTTAAAAAGTTGTGACTCGACTCGGACTTGAACCAAGAGTGTTTGGCTTACCATGCCAACACTCTATCGACTGAGCTGTCAAGCCACAAAGTCTAAAGCTTATCAGCTGTTTCACCACGATCTCTACCCGGCTACATATATAGGTTTGACCTAACAGGTTTTGTCAAATAGAAAAAATCATAAGAAATATCGTAAACATACGCCTTTCTACACCTATGCAAATAGAGTAGACCCAGATCAGACTCCTATAGGAGCCGTCTCATGGTCTGATCAGGATCTGCTCTGTTTGCTTAAGATAAAATATAGATATGATTCTACAGTTTCTGCCATTGCTAAAATGCATGTGTCCCTGTGTTAATATAACACATTAATCTTATCAATATTCATGACGTCAATATTTCTTAAATACATATTCATTGGGTAAAGGGTTAAAAGGTTTCGCTGATTGTTTACTCTATCTGGAACTCTGTGGTCTTGTTTTCTTGAAGTAAAACTTATTTGTAGCGAACACCTAACACAGACAGTCACACTTACCTGTCCTCGTGGATTCAGCTTCATTATCTCCTTACATTTGTGTTCACCATCATCATAAGAAACTAATCTGTGTGCCAGGCCCTTCAGTAATCCCTTTTCTGCGAGTACAATCTTTGGTCGCCAGGCAGGCATGGACCCTGAGCTCCAGAACAGAAACATTTTTGAATTAGACATAGTTTATTTATATCCCTCCTAACAACATCCAAAACTAATCGATAAAATGCACCTCACAGTTAGCACGTCTAGTTCACACACGGTATGTATTTGACCTACAGCTGGTGTAGTGATATTCCAGTACACAGACAGCCTGAGACAGGTCAGGACTAATGTTATCGAGCTACTTTCGGTTTGACGATATCCCACGAGCTGTCACAAAGTTGCATATAGTAGAACCTATCCTTAAGCCATTACCTCATAGGCTATTTTTAAGATCCAACCTCTTTCAATAAATCTACCGAAAAGAAGCATTTACTAGAGAAAAGGAAAACTTTAGAATTGTGCAGTTATGAAACCATTGTGATAAATAGAGCATTTGCTCCTATGGAGCAAATGCCCTATTTATCACGATGGTTTCAAAAAGTGACATTTAGAGAGGCGTCAATATGAGGGAATGGGTTAAGCGGCCATTCATTTATTAAACGCATGTCAGGTGTTTACTAATGCAGGGCAAAATAGTGTAGAAAGCTCCTACAGGAGCTTTATGCATTACTTTTGACCTGCAATAATCTACCACCTGCCTTACAGACCTATAATTATACCTGTTTTTGATGTCATTTAACCATTTCCTCTTTAAATACGCCTTTCTACGCCTCTGTAAAAGTCACTTTTTGAAACCATTGTGATAAATAGTTGTTGCAAAACTACGCAAAAGTAAATATTTCCTTTTTCAGCAGATTTAATCAAAAAGGTTGAGTCTAAAAATAGTCTATGAGGTAATTGGTTATGTACAGATGTGCCAACAGATCGACTTATGTTTAATACCTATTTAGCAAATCAAAGTACTGACAGTACTGAATATATACTCAGTTTGAAAAGTACAAACACTTCGAAACTGAAATTTGTAAGTTATAAACAGACTGGAATGACCAGTCTAAGACAAAATGTCCGTGGCGAAACAAAGTGTAACCTCAGTCCAAAGTCCTCCGGTGCTACGTGCGTCCCGCTTACGTCGGTGCTAGGGGACATGAATAGTGTTACACTTTACTGCTCATGATCAGACTCAATGAAACCAAGTCTGCAAATTTCACTTTTTGCATTGCTGCTTTTGCTTTCGAAGGATCTCCTACTTTCAGATTTTTTGTATGGCAATTGTCTAACTAGTAGTAGGAACGTTATATGTAGTAGTGCATCACTCGAAAAAGAAAACGCAATAAGTGCAATATTCAACGCCTAAGTCAGTCTTGAATCTTCAATATTTTTCAAGTCAATGGAGTTGAAAAGTTCACGTATTTCTATCATGTTTGTCTGACCAGTGTCTGCTCTGTTTATGCATGTATGGTAGATCTGACTATGCAGTGTCGCCCAATACCAAAACGTCTTGTGTATATAATATGCCATTATAATAACAATAATAAAAAAAATAAAAAAATAAATAAAATAATAAAAACTATAATAAATACTACTAGTGATATTATCTCTGACATGAATATTCAACAGGGAAATAGCTCCCTATTGAATATTCATGTCTGAAACCATAAGAAAAGAACCAGTGTATTATGCCATTTTAAAGGTACTATTTATAAAGATGCATTCGTCCCACATCATAAGAGTAGAGTTATACGTACGTCAAAACATACACCACATATGTACTGTATTCTTAATCAATTAATCCTTTCAACGCTGAATTTTCAAGATGGAAAAACCAATCGGTGTTTAACTGTCCATTCAAGATGTAACTCTTAAACATTGGTTACTCTTGCATGGTAAAACACTCTTAAGCACAAAGGACGTAAAGACCTACTGAATATTCCTGTTCAGTATTCATAACAATTCATTCGTACGATAAGTTTCAGTCTGTTTCAGAGTGTTAAGATATGTCATATATAATCATATGATGAACCATTTTGTAATAAGTGTGAACATGTATGTCTTGTATATTTATCTCTTGACAATAAATTGGTTGATCATATACAATAAAACCTCTCTATAACGACCACTAAATTACATCAATTATTTTGTGTTAAAGGCAGGTGGCTCCTTAAAGCAAGGTGAAAGTAAAACAGGACGCTCCTATGGGAGCGTTCTGTTTTACTTTCACCTTGACTTAAGTAGCCACCTGCTCTAAATACCAACTAGTTAACACAATTTAGTGGTCGTTACAGAGATGTTTTACTGTATATTGTTCTCTTGGAATATATCAACCATATCCGAATTAAAGCATGTGCATGCGGGAAATTGTAGAACATGTCTAAAAGTCTGTATGTTTGTTACAAATGTGGTCTCGCTAGTGTCTGTATGTTTGTTACAAATGTGGTCTCGCTAGTGTCTGTATGTTTGTTACAAATGTGGTCTCGCTAGTGTAATGAAGCCAAACATCTGACATCATATATTATTAACTCTTTGCAAGCTAGAGAAACCAACCAGGAGATAAATTATACAGTGCACGACTTTAATCTTGCATTAAGCAGCCATCTGCTTAAAACACTTAAAATTGTTCTTTATTTTAAATTAAATCCGGTTTAGAATGGTGTTTACTGTAATGTCTATTTCGACAAACATCAATTTGAGTGTCAGACATTTTAGATTCTCATCAATTTGCATCGAGTCTCAGCTGGGTCCAAACTATTTGCAAATGTTACCATCACCAAATACGTCCATACTAAAGGCTGATATTGCGAGACCATACATAATTATACAACATAAACAACCGCTATGTGGTCGGTGGTTGAATATACATGTATACTTTGTTTGTTATGTCTGATTGTGTCTGAGACATGTAAGTGATAGTGTGCTATTATAGTTCAACCAACAATGCAGCCTACCAAGTTTGATGAGGAAGAGGTCGGTGACACAACACATCTCCTGGCCAGGAAAATAAGGTAAACTGCAAATCGACGTCTTTATGCAAAATATAATAACACATTCAACACGCTCTTTAAAATTTGTAAGACGTTTCAATATCGTCGTCAACTGAAAGACTGAGTTTCTTGTCGAGTAAAACATGGTAAGAATTTTAAACAGTTTCCAGAAAGAATTACACAATTCACCATTTGACTTTAATTAACAAACAACATTAGCCATTTGAATGCAGTTAACAAAATTAAACATCTGATTGTAGTTAACAAAATTGACCATATGACTGTGTTAACAAAATCAAAAGGTTTGACGGTAGTTAACAAAATTAGCCATTTAACTGTAGTTGACAAATTAACAATTTGACTCTAATTAACAAAATTAAAACGTTTAACTGTAGTAAACAAACTTAATCATTTGACTGTATTAAACAAAATTAAATATTTTAATAATGTGTTAACAATACCATTTCACTAAACCGTCGAATTTATATTTCTTTACAATACCATTGTATTTGTTATGCTGGTATGCTTGGTGCGATATAGATGGTTTTGATTATTAGTTGACAGTGGAAATGTTAGATGGATAGACGGACTGGTTTTAATGCAGATTAATGCATATTAAAATATAATGTAATAACATTGTAATACTCAGAGATCCATTGGGGTCTACCGTGCACCCCTAGACTTTTTTCATGGGTACCAAAATGTTCAGAAAAGTGTCCTGAATCAGAATCGCGGTTTTCGTAATGATGACTCATACCTACAAATCCGCCCATATCACAGCCAGTTTTTGTCCCAAAACTATAAAACTGGTACCAAATGGAAGATAAGACATTGTGCTTTAATTGTTTTAATTACCTTATTTGCATATTCATGAATATCAATGAGAACATTAAAAATAGTAAAAAAAGTATAGAAATAACGTAAACCTTTCATTTTTTATCCTACAAATATCAGAAAATAACTTCAAATGCAGTTTAACATGATGACAAAATCCCCAGGAAACAAAATATCTAATTTGAGGACCGCTTTCACCATTTCCATGGCAACACCCTAGTTTTTGTAATGATGGCCGGTACCTGCAAAATCGTCCATATCACAGCCAGTTTTTGTCCTAAACCTATAAAACAGGTACCAAATTAGAGATAGGACATTGGGCTTTATTTCCAGTTTTTTTTAAATTACCTTATTTGCATACTCGTGAATATTAAAAATAGCAAAAACAATATAGAAATAACGTAAATAATGTAAACTATTCACTTTTTTATCCTACAAATATCAGAAAACATCTTCAAATGCTTCAAATCCTCAGAAAACAAAATATCAAATTTGAGGACCAAAAATTTAACTCTAAGTAACCTTTTAACTATTTTCATAGTAATCATTTATTTCACTCTGTTCACACATATTTTGTTAGTCGACACCTATCTGCAAAATCTTCCACATCACAGAAAGTTTTTGTTCTAACTGTATAAAACTGGTATCGAATTAAAGCTAAGACGTTGTGCTTTTGTTTAAAGGTTATACTTAGGAATTACCTTATTTGCATACACACAAGATGCGTAAAATTAACTTCTTTATATTATTGTGTGATAACTGTCTTCGAGACGATACTAACTCATTATCTCCTAGGCTATTTTAGACCCAACCTTTTTTTAATTAAACTACCCAAAAGGAGCATTAACTAGAGAACGGGAAATATTTTAGAAATTTGTAGTTTGAAACCATTGTGACAAGTGCTATAGGAGCAAATGCTCTATTTATCACTATGGTTTCACAATGTGAATTTTATCGAGGCGCAATATTGCACCACCAGGAGGTAATGTGCTAAAGAGTGGTCACAACATAGGGTTTAGTGGAGAAAGGACGATTTTAGTATTTGAGTACGCACCTTTATCTGTTGCTCTGATGTCAATGATCTTAACATGAACAAGAAAAGGATAAATTGGGTATTTAATTGGGGAGGAGGTTTCTACAAGCAAATGTGTCCTGTACGTTACATATTATGAGCATTATTAGCACAGCAGTGTGCTCATAAGCATGTTATTTCAGGGAGCCGAGAGAGGCGTGCTTTGGACGCCAGATGGCCGTGTTGGTGTCATGTATGCTTCTGCAGGTACTACCACTGGGTATTGGGTACGGCCTAGCAGTATTTTATGCTGAGCTGATCCCCGTGTTCAATGCAAAACGTTCCGATGCCGCCTTGGTTCAAAGTCTGTACTCTGGACTAATAAATGGTGGAGGTACTTTTCTATATCATAACAAGTAAAACACTGAAGATGATCTTCAGCTTTATTGATTTAAAATGTCATAATTCTTCGGTGTATACTTATTGGAAAAACTTCTTGAGATTTGCGTTCTATTTCAGCAAGATACGTGAGAAGCATATCAAATATCAGCCTTCTTGCCATTTCATCTTAGAAGGAGCCATGTCTATTTGGCATATTGAAGTTCATCACGATTGTCGTGCGATTTAAATGAGTTTTTCATGTTCAGTGTAAGTACATGATTGCAGTTTACTTTGGTTAATACATTTCATCTACTTAGGATAACAGAGGTCGCTCCGGGTAGACACGTTATGCACATACGTACTTTTCACTATCCAAAATTAAACCATCTGCACATTCCTTTATACACTTTGTATAAACATTCAAACACACAATATAATTCAATATAATTCAATTTTCTTTACACAATATGTATAAATCTTCCCAATGCAACAGAAAAAGTTTCATGCAACAGCTATACAAGCATATAACATTTGCCATGCATCAATATATAACATACATGCACTAGGTTAAGGTCTTCCTCACGCAACAAATATAATCCTTATTAGATTTCATATCATCTTCTCAATTAGGCATCATATATAAAGTCTTTATATATACCAGATATACTCCTTCACGCATCAGATATAAAGTCTATTCATACAGCAGACATACGCTTGCACACAACAGCTATAAACGATTTCATGCACCAGAAATATGCATTCATGTATTAGATACAAACCCTCTTCAAGCACCTAATATACGCCTTCACGCAAAAAGTATGTATACGTATTTTCATGCACCAGATATAGGCATTTTTCATACACCAAATATACACGCATTCACGCACCAGGTATCAGCATGTTTCATACATAAATCAGCCTTTTTACACCACGTATAAACCGCCTTCATACTCCTTCTCACATCAGGTATAAACCTTAGTAACCAGATATACGCATTCTCACATCAGTTATAAACCTTCAATAAACACCATATATAAACCTTCACACACCAGGTATAAGCATTTTCACATGCAAGGTATACGCCTTCACGCACCAGATATAAACATTATATTTTCATAAAAAAGATACACGCCTTCACGCACAAGAGAAAAACATTATGTTTTCATGCAAAGGATACACGCCTCCACGCACCACTTTTAAACATTATTTTTTATACAAAAAATATACGCTTTCACGCACCAGGTATAAGCATATTTCATAAAAATATATATACCTTTACACGCCTTCAAACACAAGGTGTAAACCCTCTTCGAATATTCTCAGACCAGGTATAAACATTGACGATACACTAGGTATACACTATTTTCACACGTTAAGTACTACAAGCCTTCTTCATACACCACAAATAAAACCTTTTTACGTTATAAGTATGTCTTCCTGTCATCTTGCACTCGTACAGGATTCTTCCCGCACCGCGGATGCCACTATTTGTAATTTAGTCTCAACTTGATTATTCGTTAGAGCATGTTATAATGTATAGACACTATGCAAAGAACTGCATGTATGTCGGTTACTGTTTGATTTGTAAAGATGTTCCGTCTTAGACACGATGTGCAATATTCGCCATCATACCCATGCTCTTTTTCTTCCGAACATTTTACTTCAGACGGACACATATTGTGCAACAACATACAGTATACGTGCAACATACAATTTACAGGATAAAAATGACTCTGTTACTACGGTTGGGATGATGGAAACTGTTAACCCATTACCTCATAGGCTATTTTTAGATACAACACCTTTGAATGAATCTACCGAAAAGGAGCATTAACTAGAGAAAAGGAAAATCTTTAGAAATTTGTAGTTTGAAACCATTGTGATAAATAGAGCATTTGCTCCTGTAGGAGCAAATGTTCTATTTATCACAATGGTTTCACAAAGTGACTTTTACAGAGTCGTCAAAAGTCGTCAATATGAGGGGATGGGTTAATCATCACAATGACGATGGTACTAATGATAGTACTTACTTGAAGACGATTACTTATTGAGATAATTACGACAATATTGATGAAGAGAATTATAGCGAGGAAGATGGCGACGACGAATATGATAATAATGTCAAGGACACCGCGACGATGATGATAAAACAATGATATATTTTCTTTGTAGCTCTTATCTGGACGCCACTGGTACAGACATATGGACCGGGTACCATCGCCATTATCACCTGTGTTGTGGCAGCGCTGGCTCTCGGTGTCAACTGGGCTGCTAATAGTTTAGCCATGGTCATCGTCACGGCTGGTGGTATCGCAGGTGAAATATACTATTGGTTTTCAATTCTTCACTCTCCAGGATCCTGCAAATAAAGATCATCAATAGCATCAGCAACATGACATCTGTCAGAGTCTACAAGTCAACCATTCGGATTATAACGACTATTTCGCATATTTCTTTGTTTTCAGGAACCTTAGATACTTAGTAATAACTGGTACAATGAACTGCGCACGTTTCAAACGCATTGTTTGCCATCTTAACCCTTTATATGCTGAACAAGAATGTGGTGGCATTTGCAAACAGTGTAGACCCAAACCAGAGGGCTACTAGAGGAGCATTCTGATCATTGTCTGCACTGTTTGTCATTAGAAATAATCTAGTTAAAGTGGTGAATGGACTCTTCAGTTAAACAATGATTGGTCAATTTAGTATGCAAAATGTTCTGAATATGCAAATAAGTACCGTAGATCCAACAAAAATTAAAAACAGCGGAACAATGTGAATATTAACAGTGTCACCAATAATCTTGGTTTTGTGTGAATTATAATAATGTCATGCAATAACCACGGAACCATGTGAATAATAATAGTGGCATCAATAACCATGGAGCCATGTAAATAATAATAATAATGTCGTAAAATAACCATGGAGCCTTGTGAATGATAATAATGTACAATAAACCATGGAGCCAGCAATGTGGATAGTAATAGTGTCGTACAATAACCATGGAACCATTCAAATAATGATAGTGTCGCACAACAAAAAACATGGAGCCACGTGAATAATAATAATAGTGTCGATCAAAAACCATGGAGCCATGTGAATAATAATAATGTCGTACAATAACCATGGAGCCATGTGAATATTGATAATGTCTTACAATAACCATGGATACATGCAAATAATAATAGTGTCGTACAAAAAAAACCATGGAGACATGTGAATAATAAATGCCGTACAATAACCATGCAGCCATGTGTATAATAATAATAATGTCGTACAATAACCATGGAGCCATGTGAATAATAATAATCTCGTACAATGACCATGGAGCCATGTGAATAATAATAATGTCGTACAATAACCATGGATACATGCAAATAATAACGGTGTCACCAATAACCATGGAACCATTTGAATAATAATAGTGTCGTACAATAACAATGGAGACATGATTGTAATAGAAGTATTGCAATAAACATGAAGACATGTGAATAATAATAGTATCGTACACTACCCATTGAGCCATGTGAATAATGAAAGTGTAGTACAATAATCATGGAACCATGTGAATAATAATAGTGTTACAATACATATGGAAGCATGTGAATAATAATAGTATCATACAATAACAACTGACCCATGTGAATATTGAAAGTGTTGTATAGTTACTATGGAGCCATGCGTATAATGATAGTAGTGTACAATAACCATGGAGCCTCGTACAATAACCACTGAGTTTTGAGAATAATTATAGTGTCGTTCAAAAACCATTGAGTCATATGAATCATAATAGTGTCGTACAATAACCATGGAATAAAACAGCGTTGTACAATAATCGTTGGGTCAAGTGAATAATAATAGTGTCGTCCAATACTCATTGAGTCATGTGAATAATAATAGTGTCGTGCAATATTCACTGAGTCATGTGAATAATGACAGTGTCGTATAATAACCATGGGGTCATGTGACTACTAATAGTGTCGTACGATAATCATGGGGTAGTGTCTATTCTAGGCAGGGGGATGGGGGGATTCATCCCACTTTTTTGACAATCCCCCAATACTTTTCATTGGAGGGGGAATTTTCTAAATAAATAAAGAATGTGAATTTGTTTAACTTGGTGCGATATCTGAAATGTTGTCCCCCCCCCCTCATTTCCTAGAATAGACACTGATGGCATCATACGAATTAAAACAGTGTCGTACAATAACTGTTGGGTCATGTGAATGAAAATAGTGTCGTACAATCATGGGGTCATATGAATAAGAACAGTGTCGTA
This sequence comes from Azorinus chamasolen, assembly GCA_963576725.1. Classification (NCBI taxonomy): domain Eukaryota; kingdom Metazoa; phylum Mollusca; class Bivalvia; order Cardiida; family Solecurtidae; genus Azorinus; species Azorinus chamasolen. Next base: position 17,918,228 of record OY755241.1, on the reverse strand, counting down.
CTATAACCATTGAGTCACGTGCATTTCGTGCAATAACCATGGAGACAGGTGAATAATTACATGCGTCATTCAAACCCCGTGGAAAATAATAATGAGTCGTGCATGTCATATCAGCCGGCATTGTGTAGTAAAAATAAAAACAAAATCTGTATCCAGTGACTGCAATATGGGTTGAACTATTTCTTATTCACCAGCACATTTACCTCAGTTCTACTGAGGGTAATAACCCAAATATGTATATTGTCATGCAGTAAGTTGAGCACTTACCTCTGGCCTAAAATCTCACCTGTCTAAAACTTAAAACAGTTTGGATCGTGACGAGACGCCTAATCTGGATCCAAACTGTTTGCTTAGGTAATCACGGTTTCGTCGCTAGCGTGCGGAGAGACTTGACCCTTTCCCTTATATAAACGTGTTTTCACGCATCTGCAAACAGAGTAGACCCACTTCAGACGGCTCCTATATTTGCTAAAGGAATCTGATAGATGTTTCTATATTTTCTAAAATGGCTGTACTGTTCCACCTTCCATGTTTCATTATAACTATTTTTTTCACGAATATCTAGTAGGTATTGAAATTTGTAATAAACATAAAACAGGGAAAGGGTTAACTCAGTGTGTCGTAGAATGTATGTAGCTGCAGCATGATCAACTATAGAAAAGGTTTTGTCAAATCCTGTTTACACTGTAGGTATCTTCATGGCAGGATGCAATATTGTCGTCTTCGTCACCATCGGTTGGACGTTTTACAAAGACCCAGGCATACCGCTGATTATAATGTCAGTTGGCTCGAGCTTAGGAGAGTTCATATTTCCTTTCCTCGATGAATTATTCATCGAAAGTTACGGTTGGAGAGGAGCATTCCTCATAGTATCTGGCGTGGCTCTACAGTGTCTGCCATGTGGAGTTTTGATCTACTCGTCTAGGGAATATTTTGTCACTGGAACCGGAACCGACCACAGAGATAAGAGCAAGACAATATGGCACGCTTGTTCCATGTTTAAAGACATCGTTATTATCATGTTGCTTGTCTGTTATCTACTCATAGCAACGACAGGTAAATGAATGAAAAAAATATCACCAAATACACAGTATCATTGGCTTTACTGTAACGCATTGCTATACAATGTGAGAGGAGTCATTCCATTATCTAATCCATCATCGCACTCGCTGTAATTTCTTCTGAATTGCAGCAAAACTTGTCGCTCGTTTAAGTATCGTGGTACAGTTTCGTCATATCTAATCAGAAACATTGTGGGGCGTCCAACAGTTTGAATTCTGGGATAGTGTACACAATTTGTCCGTGATCTCGGTATGGAAACAGTTTGGATCCAGATGTGACGCCGATTAACTCGGCGTCTTATCAGGATCCAAACTGTTTGACACTCTGTTTACTGTTTTATAAAGAAAATGGAAGAAGTGCACACACTTACACTAAAAAATAAACGAAACTATGCCCAGCAGACGGTAATGCTGGCACAGAAAGGGTTAAAGGACGTCCGTAAACCGGTTTAAACCCCCAGTGGTGATTTTGTTACTGACCGTGCCAAGGCGGTTTTCTCTTTGTCACCCTTACTTTTGTTTGTCTTGTGTCGTTGTGCTTGTGCTTTTGTTCATGTTTTGTCTCTGGTGCTTGTGTGTGTTTGATGGTGTTTACTGTGTTCATCTCGTGTGTGGTTGGGTGTGTGGTTGTGTGTGTGTGACATGCTGTCTATCGATGTTTTAGTGCTGGTTGCGTCTTGTATGTGGCTTTGCCTGCTTGACTTTACTATCTTTTCATTTAACATTTCCCAGATCACTCCCCTACGGAGAGGACAGTGTACCAGATTATGACTAAGAAGTCAATACACCAATCTTACTGATCATGATTAAACCATTCCCTTATATTGGCGACATTTCACTACTCTGTAGAAGTCACTTTGTTAAACCATTGTGATAAATAGGGCATTTGCTCCTAAATGAGCAAGTACTCTATTTATCACAATGGTTTCAAACTACAAAATTCTAAAATTTTCATTTTCTCTAGTTAATGCTCCTTTTTGGTAGATTTATTCAAATAGGTTGTATCTAAAAATAGCCTATGAGGTAATGGGTTAAGAAGCCTGTATAACAATTCTTACTGTTGATAACTGAAAAAGTCCATATACGAATTTGTTCTGATGATGACAAAGAAGTCCATATACCAGCTCTTCCTAGCCATGACTAACAAGACTATATACCAAGTCAGACTAGCATTGTCTAACAAGTCCATATACCAGCTCTTACTAGCCATGACTAAGAATTCCATATACCAAGTCAGACTAGCATTGTCTAACAAGTCCATATACCAGCTCTTACTAGCCATGACTAACAGGTCCATATACCAATTCTTACTAGTAATGACGTCATGACTAACAAGTACATGTACCAACTCTTACTAGTCATAACTAACAAGTCCATATACCAACTCTTACTAGTTATGACTAACAAGTCCATATACCAACTTTTACTAATGACTAGTTGTAACGATGGCGGTCTGTAGTACCTGGTCAAAAAAGTCCTTATCCGAGGTACGTGTGAACAATAGTACCTAGTGACCGCACATGGCATTGCTGGCCACTGATATAGCCTAATACCGGTGGTCAATAGTACCCGATAGCCACTGATACCGGTGGTCAATAGTACCCGATAGCCAATGGTACCGGTGACCATATTTTATGAACAGATCTCGTTAGAAGATAATTCAAGACTTCTTAAATACAGTCCCTGGTTTAAGAACCAATATGATTATTAACCCTTTTACCGCCAAAGTCGCATAAATGCACCACGACAAATAGTGCAGTCCCAGATCAGATGCCGCCTTTTCATGGCGGCGACTGATCAGGGACTTCACTTTTTGTCTCGGTCTCTAGTTCTATATCTCAGTTTCTAGTTCTATATCTGTGGTTTATTCCTTTGAAATTTAAATTTATTTATATCATATCCTTCATTTACCGAAATGTTTTAACAAAACTGGGTTGCAAACGACACTTAGAAATTTGGCGCCATCAAGGCTAAATACATGAGTTAATTCTCAACTTCTGTCACTTTAAATAGTAGAAACTGGGAAATATGCATGTTTAAAGCATGTTTATCTTTTGAATGTTTACAAATCATATTCACAGGAAACATAGAATCAATGTTCATCGTAGATCTGCTAGTGTCCCGCGGATTCGAGAGAGAAAAGGGCTCAATAATGTCGTCCATGCTTGGTCTGGCAAATTGCTTGGGAAGGGTCGGAGGAATTTTCGTAAAGTTCAAATTTCGGTAAGCAAAACAGGTAAACCCTTCCCTCATTGTGTGAAACCATTGTGGTTGGTTTCAAAACCATATTGTTTTCTAATGAATGCTCCTTTTCAGAAGATATATTCAAAGAGGTTGAGGCTAAAGTAGTTTAGGAGCGAATGGGTTAACAACTTAACCCTTCGCTTGCTATTCACGTCAATAAACGTACCTGTAAATAGTGAAGACCCAGATGAGACAGCTCCTGCAGGAGCTGTCTCATCAGGGTCTGCACTATTTACAAGTTGATTGTGCAACCAATGCACTCAACAGCAGTGATTGCATAGTGAAATACTTGTACACAGTGAAGATATATGTAATTATACAACAGGGCATGGGTAAAGAAGGAGAAATGTATTCTAAAATTCAGCAAACGAAGGGTTAACATATATTCAGCCTACACAGGCAGCTTTCCCTTGCTACGAAATAATTTGTCACTATTTTTACAGTGAATATCAGCAATTTTAGAAGTTTGTGAAAAACACGTGTATCTCTTTAGAAAACAAACTGTTTGAAACACTGGCACTGGCACTGTTGTACAACATAAACAACACTAACTTTGCGGTGTCGATACTGAAATCTGTCAAGCCAATGTTGTTGAGGACATTCAAATCGGGTATTGATTTGATGTGAGACTGGGGGCACAGTTTGCATACTGGAACTGGAATGTTCCTGATAAACATATACATAACAATAAGCAAACTGAAGTTATGTTTTGTCAGAATTCTGCTTTTTGATGTTCAATCAATCTTTTGAAAGAATACATTGACTATTGGCGTGATCTCGTTATAGGGATGTTTAGAGGAGGGAAAATGAAAATTGTTGTGATCCAATTATGGATGTCAACTTTTATTTTGTCGCTCGCAACAAAGTTTAGGAAGGGATGTAGAAATGTTACATTACATATATAAAGATATTCTGTCCTTCTGGAATCACAGGAATCATATCTTAATATCATGTTAAGAACGAAATACAGAATAAGTTCAAAGTCACAGGAGGCAGAAGAAATAGAAACTACCTTGAAACATAATGCGAAGCAAACCATAACACAGAAGCATTAAACCTTGCATGCTTGCTTCACATGCTGAGATCTGGCACACTACGTATAATTATATCAAATGTCAAATGTCAAGGTCACAAGAGGCAGACATTTTAAAGAAACTTGTGAACACGATACATAACAACCTAAAATATTGGTGACGTCAGTGATCGGATATATTTATTAACATCTTGAATGTAAATAAATCAACAACAACGTCAACAAGAGTTAGTTATACAGTAAACTCCCTCTAAATCGGACGTTTGATTTAGTATAAATATCGGTCTTTGGGAGAGATGACAGCTTAATGCAGGGTGGAAGTCATGCAAAAGGCTCCTATTGGAGCTTTCAGCATGACTTTCACCCTACATTAACCTTTAGCCTGCTATGGGCGGATGAGTGAATACATATGCAAACAGTTTGGATCCAGATGAGACGCCGAGTAACTCGGCGTGTCATCAGGATCCAAACTGTTCGACACCCTGATTGTATTTTGGTAGACACGTTGATTATAGCCTGAATTTTGAAAATGTAGTAAGTGAAAAAAATCTTTAAAAATAACTCAACAGGCTAAAGGTTAAGTAGCTACCTGCCTAAATGTATCTATACTCTTCTCAACTAAAATTCGGGTTAAGATGGGAATTACTGAAGACTAATAAATCAAAGGTTTTGAACAGTCTGACCAGCCTTTTACGTCAATCGCTTTCATGAAGAGAAGGGAGACCATACGAATGTAAATTGCTAATTCGATATCCTGCGTAGAAAATTGACACGGGGAATAAAGTGTATGCAGAATGACGACCACAAGCGATAGGATTGAAAATGTCTGTATTTATATATTGTGCAAATTGCAATAGTAGGTCACCTGTGTTTTATACATGTGTTTCCACGAGCTCATCGTTAACAAATTGTGTATTTGTATAAGGTTTTTTTTCAGCGGCTAGCTGTCTATTTTCACTTTTTGTTCTAGTTTTCCACCAATGAGAAACTATGTTACATTGTAATTTGCATATGACCTAGGAGTATTTACAGTAAACTGTATTTTCATTAGTGAAATACCTTGACTGGCATACAACCTTTTTATATGCCTCTACACATTGCCAAACTAGGTAAAATTCTGATATACAGTCTGCTAGCGTGTCGAATTTCCTGGGGTAATTATTACGATATTGCAGTTATTTCAAACACCATGTTTTATGATAATTAGCTGCATCGGCCTCGCAAATTGAATTCAATGCAATAATTAACATAATCACAACACATGTAAGGCACCTTGTTACACATACATGTTCTATAAACTTCTTAGAGTTCAGTCAAAAGACCATTAAAAGATCATTATTTACGCAGATATTTAGCATGGGACCGAAGACTGTCGACTGTCGAAAGTTCTGTTCTTAAAATAGATTTTAAGACCTGGAAATTCCCATAAAATCAAAGTACTGATGTACTGATATTTATCACCTCATGGTAATGGTTGCTGAGCAATATTACCAGTTTGTCGAAACCTCGAAACTTTCAAACTTTTACTATCATTTTGCTATCAATTAATATAACATTTGATTATAAAATCCACTTTGACGAACAGGTAGTTTGCCGAAACCACCATAATTCACAGTCAGTGCTATAGGAAATAAAGAAGAAGGGTTGTTTAGTATATTAGAGTAGTGGTATTAATAGTATTAATTACTGTCCCCGACCAAAGCACCGAGGCTCTGGTTGTTGGCTCTCTTTGATATAAAGCTACTTACTGAAAGCTACTGCTACGGCTCTATCACATGAGGCCTGGGCTCATAGAGTAGGTTATATTGTTTTAAAACTACATGTAGATTCATGCAGTTAATGATGTCATTAATGATGATGCACACACGTCGATTAAAGTGTTGATCTAGGCTAAATAAATACCGTTCTTTAAAGAATTACAGACTCTGCACAAACAAAAACTTTATGCTTTAAAGTGTATCACGAAGTAAATACAGATCTGTATTTACTTCGTGAGTGTATTCAATTTCTTATCTTCATATCGATACAAATATAAGCGCTTTCATGCACATTTTATAATAAATGCTAAATATTTTATAATAAATGCTTTGTTTGGGAGACAATTAAATAAAGGAGAGGGAAAAAGCAAAAATTCCTTTTCTGCTTTTTCCCCCTCCGATTGTGTAAGAGGGAACGTGTAGTTCCTCCACACTAGGAATAAATTCCTTCCCTTACATCTTATCATAGGAAGAAAATTGTACACAAACTAGTATTCATTTCTATATATTTTAATAAATTTAAGTTCCCTAACAATGGCGAATGATGGGCGTGAACCGGTTTGTTAAATGTATTACTAAACGATAATAGTCTTTATATAAAACACAAATGTTCAAATAAGCACTGCCAATATACACTTGGCCTTAAAACGAAAAGCATGAAACGTTCAGTTCAAGATAGCACTGCCAATATACACTTGGCCTTAAAACAAAAAGCATACAACATTCAATAGCACTCGCACAATACACTTGGGCTTAACACAAAGCAACGAAATATTAAAGATAGCACTTCCAAAGCTCACTTGGTAGGTTGATATATTTATAGTTGTTTAGCACCAGTAAACCGAAACTTGATTATTATAACACTTCCTTCTGAATAAGCTAATTATAATGCAGGCGCCGCAAAATAGCAATATGGCACCTAATCAGCAAATCAAAGCACTCATAGTAGCAGGACCCGGACGTGTACGTATACGTACAGACATGGTATCCTGTCTCAACTAAACTTTAATGTAGTCTTATAATTCACATGGTGCTTAAAATAGCAAAGCAACAACTGGTTTTACTAAAAGCATAGCATATAACAGTCTTTAATGACAGTAGTTTGGCCGCAGCTGATGGCCGGTTCACGCCGTTCCGGAGAGGCTCTTGGGCGGTCAAGAGTGTATGCTGTCACAGACGACAAAATTGCAAGCCAGTAAAGGTAAACGTCTGAAACATATAGAAAAACAGCAGCAAACAACCGCCTCCCCCGAAACCTCAGGGAGGGTGGGTGGGTTTGATTAAAGTAAAAACTAGCGGAACAATTTGTTTACCTTGTTTCGCTTCAAAGAACAAACCGGAAAGGGAGTGACCTGTACTTTTTATGTGTTTGTAAGAATTACTAAAACTCGGACTTTGCTACAGAGAGACAGAGTAGATAATTGCCCCCAAAACAACATGTGCTATTCTTATTAATAGCACTCCTTGTTTGGGAGACAATTAAATAAAGGAGAGGGAAAAAGCAAAAATTCCTTTTCTGCTTTTTCCCCCTCCGATTGTGTAAGAGGGAACGTGTAGTTCCTCCACACTAGGAATAAATTCCTTCCCTTACATCTTATCATAGGAAGAGAATTGTACACAAACTAGTATTCATTTCTATATATTTTAATAAATAAATTTAAGTTCCCTAACAATGGCGAATGATGGGCGTGAACCGGTTTGTTAAATGTATTACTAAACGATAATAGTCTTTATATAAAACACAAATGTTCAAATAAGCACTGCCAATATACACTTGGCCTTAAAACGAAAAGCATGAAACGTTCAGTTCAAGATAGCACTGCCAATATACACTTGGCCTTAAAACAAAAAGCATACAACATTCAATAGCACTCGCACAATACACTTGGGCTTAACACAAAGCAACGAAATATTAAAGATAGCACTTCCAAAGCTCACTTGGTAGGTTGATATATTTATAGTTGTTTAGCACCAGTAAACCGAAACTTGATTATTATAACACTTCCTTCTGAATAAGCTAATTATAATGCAGGCGCCGCAAAATAGCAATATGGCACCTAATCAGCAAATCAAAGCACTCATAGTAGCAGGACCCGGACGTGTACGTATACGTACAGACATGGTATCCTGTCTCAACTAAACTTTAATGTAGTCTTATAATTCACATGGTGCTTAAAATAGCAAAGCAACAACTGGTTTTACTAAAAGCATAGCATATAACAGTCTTTAATGGCAGTAGTTTGGCCGCAGCTGATGGCCAGATGGGAGAGAGACGAATAAGGGCCATAGGCCCTAATTCACATCTCTCCCACCGCCCAAAAGCGGCAGCAAGGCCTTAAACCAGGTTCACGCCCCTACCGGAATGACTGTCCAATTAGACAGTAAACCAAGGCTGGTCGCCACGTAAAAAATGATATAACCCCATTTTCATGTTTTCAACAAACAGTTGGTTGCCAGTAGTTGTCAAATGCACGCCATCCACCATATAATAATCACTAGAAAATGGCAAATTCCTGTGACGAAGGTAAAAGCCCCCTTGTTGCTTTACCAGCTTTACAGCAAAAGTGTTCAAACGCTTTCTAGCAGATGAAAGGCCTGTTCGCCTCCCCCAATCGCGTGGAAGGATTTCAGACCAAATTATAGTAGTTTGAGGCATATTCTGTTGAATGAAGGTGAAAAGGTTAACCAAAGTATCTTTTAAGATTTTAATGGGAGTTCGACCCAAGTCGTTACCACCTATGTGCAATAAAATGAAGTCCGGGGCATCTGCCACTTTCAACAATGTTACCAGCTTCCGCTGAGACTTTCGCAGGTTCATGCCGCTGTACCCCTGCCACCATAAACATGCCTCCAGTCCTAGGCCGCTACCGTTGGGGTGTCGTCGTGCAGTGAGGAAGGCATATTTGACTAATGATGACCCGAAAAGCCACACCTGACGCGTACCTGGAATGACTTTGACAACAGTCAGAAACCTGTCGTCCATCATATCACAGGCCAGATTAAAATTAGTTGAACATGAAGTAGATAGTCGTGAATACGAAAACAAAAATGGCAAACATGCGTTGACGAAATATAAAATATTAGTCTGTTTGAATATATACTTTGTATGCGTCGGATGCCCATCTCCCGAGCGCTTTGATTTTATCCACAGACCAGCCCAATTTTGAAGCCGTGGTTGCAGCACCCAAACGAAAACTATGAGACGAATAATTTTCGAGTAGTGGATCTAAGACACGGAGGGCTTTTTTAAGAATGGCGGAAAATTGAAAACGTGTAAGGGGTTGACCGTTGTAATGACAAAATAGGGGGCCCGGTCCGGATGGCCTCGCTGATATGTATGCGGTTAGTGCTCGAATCGGACAAATCGTATAGTTAGATTGTTTCACTAAGCGTATTATCGCCCCCTTCCCCGTCTGGTCAGCTTTCGAAAACCGTAAGTGTATTAACAAAGTCCCATTCTGTGCCCACTGCATATCCTGAATGCTCAAGACTTTGTATAAGGTAGTGTCGGTCCGGCTAGAGCTGGTAATTTCCCCCACTCTAAAGAAACCAAAAAATGCTAATGTGAATGCGGAAGTGAACATGAGAGATTCATAAGTATCACGGCACACCGCTGGAAGCTTAGTCAATATGCCCTGGAGAAGGTCGACCGTTATGGGGAGACGGACCCGCTTTTTCTTAGCTGTTCGTTTTAGACCGGTTAGGGTTTTTGTTACTAGAAAGTGCTTGGTTGGATCTGACAAGGTCTGCATTTTTCACTGGAAACTGATTGCGGCTAGGTACAACTCTGCTGTATTATAGCTGAACATATGAAGTGACAGAAAGGAAATAAATAAAACAATTTCCTGTATGGACGGGGGCCACGTGTCTGGCCACCCATTACCTTGCCGGAAATCTCTAAACTTGGACAGACCAGTAGCATACGCCTTTTTAGTGTTTGGTGCTAAAGAAGCATTAATTAATCGTCCAGCCTCAGCCTGCAGATCACTGATAGGAACTCTGGTGGGATAGCTTCTGGGTCCGCGTCTGGAGCTGCACGCCGAAAGCGGGACCACTGCTGACGAGAAATTGAATCTGCGATTGTATTTTGCTTGGAAGGAACATGAACTGCTCGAAAAACAATGTCACGCTGCATGCAGATTAAAACAAATGGGCGGACAAGCTGCATCAACCGCTTTGATTTGGTGGATTGCTTGTTCAGTACTTGGACCAAAGCCTCATTATCGATAAGCATGTTAACTTTCTTGTTTGTCAAATGTGTCCCCCAGAGATAAACAGCTAAAAGAACAGGGATCATTTCGAGGAAAGACACATCGCGCAAGACAGGGTGTTCCGCCCAAGCGTTGGGCCAAGGAAAAAAGCACCACTGACCGTCCAGGTAGCAAGCGGCCCCAAAACCGAAAGCGCCAGCAGCATCTGTCGATAGGCGCAACATATCGCTTGAGAACCAGATAGCCTGTGGTATGTATGTTATCCCGTTAAAATCCTTCAAGAAATCAAGCCAAACTGATATGTCTTCTTTCATCTCTCTGGAAAGTCTGAGAAGATGGTGCGGTTTTTTCAAAGGGGTCATGGCGTCGTAAAACCGACGAAGAAACGCCCGACTGGCACGAATGGCTTGGCCGAAAAAATTAAGTTTGCCAACAAGACTCTGTAACTCTTTCAGGGAAACCTTTCTTCTGCTCGAGAAATTGTTTAATAAAGACTCTAATTCGATTACCTTATGGTATGGTATGCGGACAGACATTTTGTTTGTGTCTAGTTCAAGCCCCAAAAATACCATGATTGTAGTTGGATTGACTGATTTTTCCGTAGCAATTGGGACGCCTAGTTCTGCGCACGTCGACTCAAAAGTTTCTATCAAATGGTAACAAGTGGTCGAGTTGCTTGGTCCACCAAGTAAAAAATCGTCCAGTAAATGTGCAATGGAATCCGCCTTCGCGCGTTTAGCAACAAGCCAGTGGAGGAAAGAAGAAAATTTTTCAAACAAAAAAGCGCTCTGGCTTAGCCCCATAGGTAAACATTTGTCAATAAAGTAATCGTTATCGATTTTGATACCAAGCAATGGAAAATCGTTAGTGCTGATTGGGAGTAACCTGTATGCAGACTTCAAGTCGCGCTTAGCGATTAAAGCTGAACGGCCCAGACCGTAAACCATGTTAGTAACCTGATCGAATGATGTGTACTGCACTGAACAAAATTTCGGATCTATGCCATCATTAATACTAGTGCTGTGTGGGTAGGAAAGATGAGTTATCAAACGCCAACCGCCATCTGATTTAGGTACGACACCCACTGGGGAGATTCGCAAATTCGGATATGGTGGCGCTGGAAAGGGACCGGCTATTCTACCTAATGAAATTTCTTTGTCTATTTTTGCTCTCAATTCAGATTTATGATCAAAGGCCGATTTAAGGTTACGACATTCAAAAGCGGATCTAGGGCCAGAATATTCTATTTTGAAACCATGTTCGAAGCCCTTAGCCAGTAATTGGGCATCATTAGATTTATCATAGTCCAGTAAGCAGTGCTGCAGATTTTGAACTTTAATGGGGGACTGTCCTAAATGTAAACAATGATGGAAGTCTTGGGTGCATGGACAATTAGAAACGCTGTGTGAAATGGGCTGAGCGTGGCCTGAAAGATTGAGTTGCCGATCGCGGAGTAAAATGTCTTGGGCGGAAGCTCCACATGCCCCTTCCTGCCCTCGGCTGAACGGATGTGCGTTGTTGGTTGCAGAGACGAGATGGGTGGTCAGCACTGCAATTAAGACAGACATGGCGATACTGACACGTAGAACGGGAACAAGAAGACAGGTTGAAATCAAAACATTTCCTATCACTGCCGAAAAAACTTGTACTTGGCCCCATACATAACAGCCAAAGTTCCTGGTCAATGGTAGCAAATGAGACTGTTGTCGGGCTGGCTGCCAGCCTAAGTCTAAATTGAGTATCGTAACTGAGCCAACCCAAGCCCCTGTGTCGCTTAGCTGCAAGGCGAATAACAGAAAAATATTTTAAAAGTGCCTGGGCTTTAGTTGGGTGTGCGGTAATGTAAATACTAATATATATCAGAAAAGCGTCTGACCATTCTTCGATATTAGAGATTTTCTTAACGTTTGCCGGGGCCATTGTTAGTAAGCCCTCGCGACTGACGGTGAGTTTAGGCCCCTGAACAGTGTGCGGCGCGGACTCGGGAACAAGGGTAGACAGCTCGACAAACTGTCCCTGTGTTATTTTGTCACGGGTGGTTGCGTTGACCCCTATTCCCAATGCCGCACCGACACTGATCAATGGAGCAGGCTGCCCAATAACATCAGGCAGAATGATACCACCTATATTACCTAGCTGAGGAGCCTGAATAGGCTGCGTCTCTTGTTCCTGTGGGACCAATAACTGCTCTGGGACCAATAACGGCTCTGGTTGGGCTTGCGGTTGGGCGACATTAACCACGGGTAGGGTTTCCGGTTGCAGCGGCGGTGGGAACTGGATCTCCTGCTGCAGGGCATGGTTGTCTGGCTGTTTGACTATAGGCTCCACATTCTCTGGCGGAGCCAACCGTGCTGGGGTTTTCCTTTTTCTTGAAGAACGTCTCATGATCATGTAACGAGATAAGAAAATAAGTGTCACGAAAGGTGTGGAATGAGGCAGAAAAGCCTACCGCCATGACAATTCTGTGTTGAATTAGGTAGGTTATAAAATAAGTATCCATGATATTAAACCAATAATTGAGGTAGACCCTAATTGAATTTATTATTATTATGATTATGGTTAATTCAATATTGAATAACCGGTTTGGACATATATATTGGTACATATACGTAACGAAGACAGACTGTAGAAGATCTAATAAAAATTAAATGACATTATGCACCAAACTATGTCACAATCGTAGACTTAATTCCTCATGATGCTGAGGAAAAGGTCGTGTATAAGGAAAGTTGAACATGTGTAGACAAAATAGTGACGCCGTATACTATACTATATGGAATAATGATGACGTCATCCGGTTCGTAACTCGTTTGTCACGTGCCTACTATTTATTGATCTGCACGCAGCAATGTTTGCATGCAGTCTGTAAATGGATCAATTCGGGCTATTTCTTGTAAATTCGGTAACCATTATTATCATATACCAATTTTGTGTGTAATTCCAAAAATTATAGCGGCTTTTATTATAGCGTCGATAGTGCGTGGACGACCCCACGTCGTAATTTCCAAGCAAGTTTACATTGATTGCCAGGCCTCGTAAAAGTACTACCGACATAAATTATGATGCAATAGAAATAAATAAGGATGAGCGAGTTGCATAACACGTACGAAAATTATGAACATGTGTGCGTATCACTGCAATGGATGCAATACCGCTTCCATGCTGTTTCGAGAACTTCTGAGGGCGAACACGCCGTACACAATAAAATCTGACGAAATCGAGAGTTTCTTGGGCCATCGTATTTAATCGTGTAAAGCAAAACATAGGAGACGCCTCAATAAGTGTATCTGATAAGTATGAACTTATGAAAATGTAGATTTCTCTTTGATTAAAGTAAAAACTAGCGGAACAATTTGTTTACCTTGTTTCGCTTCAAAGAACAAACCGGAAAGGGAGTGACCTGTACTTTTTATGTGTTTGTAAGAATTACTAAAACTCGGACTTTGCTACAGAGAGACAGAGTAGATAATTGCCCCCAAAACAACATGTGCTATTCTTATTAATAGCACTCCTTATATTTATAATAATTTATAACATTTTATAATAAATGCTTTATACTAAAGTACTAACTTCAGATAGTTTTAAAACATTACTTTGACATCGTACATTTTAAAAGTGATTTCCTATAAAAGCAACTTGAAATATTTCAATAAATATTTCTTCTACTCCAAGTCATTTTCATTGCATGCTTCTCTGCTAGCATAATAACAAGCAATCCTTCATAGATCTAGTTCTCTGTACTGGTAGAATCTCCAAACATTGAAATAAATATTGCAGAGATTGTTTTGTACATTGTGTCAATATTTGAGAGCCGCTGAATATCTTTTTAAAAGATATTTCTTGTTTCGATATGGTCATTAGAGGTAGCTAGTTCGAATCCCTGTAGAACAGTTGGATTCCTCACAATACTGCTAATAATAATGAGTGGTATTAGTATAAACAATATTTCAAGCAACTTTAACCCTTTCGCTGCCAAACTATATCGTCTGCTAACTTTTCGTCTGCTACAATTTTTCATTCTTTTGATTTTCTTCATTTTTGTTTCAAAAACATAGTAACAGTAACAAACAGTTTGGATCCTGATGAGACGCCGAGTTACTCGGCGTCTCATCTGGATCCAAACTGTTTGCATAGGTAATCACAGATCCGGCATTGGCAGCGAAAGGGTTAAATGAGTTCTTTGCTCTTGTTTTTAGTGTAGCTTGTAACAATGGTGGATTGTTTTCAGGTTTCCTACTGTTTATCACTGGGTATACCTGTTTCCGATAATGGGAATTGGCCACGCGGTCATAATAAACATGTCCGAGTACCAGGCAATCCTTGGATCGGTTATTGGCTACGGATTTGCATACGGCATAGCAACCTCCCAACTCTGCGTGGTTTTATTCGAAGCTTGTGGTATAGAGCGCTTCCCACTGGGAGTGTCAGTGGTGAACGTGATATACGGAATAGGAAATCTCCTCGGTGGTGTTCTAGGCGGTAAGATATGTGTCAGTCAGAGCTAAAGATAAAGCTGTCTACTCAAAAACTAAAACGTCATTTCTACACCAAACCCTATGTTGTGATCAGTCTTTAGAATCGTCTCTTCGAGACAATTCTAAAGAGTGGTCACAACATAGAGTTTGGGTGGAGAAATAAAGAAGTTATTGTTAAAAATATTTCAATTTACGCATCTTATCTGAACCACTAATTGTCTTTCAATGTTTGTGCAAACGGTGTAGATCCAGACTCTTACACGCCCACTGATGGGCACTTCCGTCGTTTCAGAGTTAGTAGAAATAAAATAATCCCACTTATATGAGAATTCAAACAGTGCAAAGTCATGATTAGTTGCCACGCCGGATGCGTAGCCACTTACAAAACAAACAGCCGTCCGAACAGCACCACAACAAGAAAAAGTACATGTACATAACTACCAAAACACAAATAACAAAACAAACAAACAATAGAGAAGATGGAAGTACAAAATGTACCACATTGGAACGGTCAGTGACAGTAGTCACTGAGGGTTTAAAACGATTTAGTTATTCTGAAATGGACACCAGTTCCATCGCTGAAACAATGTAAAAAGGGATATTGCATTAACCCTTTCCCTCATATTGACGACTTTCGACGACTCTGTAAAAGTCACATGTTGAAACCATTGTGATAAATAGGAGCAAATGCTCTATTTATCACAATGGTTTCAAACGCCAAATTTCTAAAAATTTCCTTTTCTCTAGTTAATGCTCCTTTTCTGTAGAATTATTCAAAGAGGTTGTATCTAAAAATAGCCTATGAGGTAATGGGTAAAAACGTCCTCACAACGCCTTTTCAAGCTTATGCAGGGTAGACACAGGTCAGAGGGCTGCTGTAAGATTCTACAGTTTCTGTAATGGCCTGAAAGTGATATGTTCTTATGTCATATTGAAAATTATTCTAATCAATATATGGCGTGACAAACGTTGCAATATTAAATTTTCATTTGTTTTTTTTTCACTTGATAATATTTTATACAATATTTTCTTTTTCTCATTCGATGTTTGAACATTTTTCATTGATAAAAAAATCCTCATTTGATGTTGCGAAAAAAATTGATTTGATGTTGCGAAAGAAATTGTCATTCGATAATTTGCCTCATGGGATAGATCTAGGCAACTAGATGGAGTTGTAAGCTCAGATTTCATTGGACGAACAAATCAGACTAGCTGGGAAAGGGTTAAATGCATATCAGATCCAGTGGTTTGCACTTTTCAGTGTTGACGCCTTTGATATGCTTTGTTCAGCTAAGAATACTAAAAATAGTTCTTATGCAGCCCATGCAACAGTTTTTCATATGTAAACACATATTTTTTCTCTAAACGACAGGAAATATCGAATATGACTTTGACTGACAGATCGTGAATATTCAAGTCTGAACTGTTCAACGATGAACATTCCAATTTAATGCATTCCATCATTAAAAGGATTCATAAATGATGATTTCATTCTAATATTAAAACCATTTCTCTCCAAATGTGCATACAACCAGTGTTCAACCATATTGACTCATCTGAATCCAAACTGTTGGCGTACATTCTCACACAGTCACCGATAACATGGTAACGTTTTACCGCATAAAGAACGTTTACACATTGAGTATATACAGTAAACGGACAGACGGATAGTGCATACAACCGGTGTTCAACCATATTGACTCATCTGAATCCAAACTGTTGGCGTACATTCTCACACAGTCACCGATAACATGGTAACGTTTTACCGCATAAAGAACGTTTACACATTGAGTATATACAGTAAACGGACAGACGGATAGCACACGGTTCAACAATACATTTGCACCGTTTTATTTGAAATTGCAAGGAAAGTTTCTTCTACCTGCATCAACAATACATGTTGTCACCGCAGAATTCAACGAATGTCACTGTGCAAGTCAGACATTATTAACAAGTCTAACAAGCAGGAAATTAGCTGAAATGAAGTTATCAGATTCGATTATTATACAGGGCGAATTCTGTACGTCGCGATTTTTTCGATGCTAGACCTGAATTCAAACTTCATAACTGTTTAGAGCTAGATCTGGGTCTACATGGTACCACACGACTTTTAGTTCAACTGTCATTAGAATGTAACCTACATTTTTAGCCAATCAAACTGCCTGTTGCACCTCATTAACCCTTTCGCTGCCAATGCCGGATCTGTGATTACCTATGCAAACAGTTTGGATCCAGATGAGACGCCGAGTAACTCGGCGTCTCATCAGGATCCAAACTGTTTGTTACTGTTACTATTTTTTGTAATAAAAATGAAGAAAATCAAAAGAATGAAAATTTGTAGCAGACGACAAAGTTAGCAGACGACAGACTTTGGCACCGAAAGGGTTAAGCACTTAATCATTAGTGGTGTCTGCACGCGCTATCATAACCCCGCCTCCTCGTACCTAGTGGTAAACACTGCCATATTTTGCGATTTTACAACAGAACTCATTGTGAACAATTTCAGTCGGTGTTTGTTTTTACTTCATATAAGCGTATATTTACGTTTTTTGCAAACAGCGTAGACCAAGATCAAACATATCATGTAGATTTATGAGTTGTTCGATCAGGGTCTACTCTGTTTGCTTGAAAAATGTTGTAATTCTAATTCTATACTGTCTGTCACGGTAAAATTATCCTGTTAACACGCCTGTATAAAACATTCAGGTAAATAAAATTCATAAAGTTATAAATGCTTGTAACATGAATATACAAGAAGTAAAGGGTTAAAGATTAGTCTCAAGAAGACTCAATACATGTAACTTAATAAAAACACTTTAAGTAGATCTAGTTGCAAACTATAATTTCAAGCAGAGACATATATACATACATGTAGATATATATGTCTGTTTCAAGAAATTAATATTGAATTACCGATGCCGTCGTTTCGCAGAAACTGCTACGTGTATGGAACTCCACAGATGCCTTAACATGGGCAGAACTACTTTATACTGTGAGTATAGTGTAATACGGTGTACATATTCAATTATATCATGTTCATATTTATTATATGAGTACAATTTTTCATTATACGCTGTGCATTTATCATTATATGATATGCGTTTGTCAATATATGATGCGCATTTGTCAATATACGCTGTACACTTGTCAATATACGCTGTGCATTTGTCAATATACGCTGTGCATTTGTAAATTTACGCTGTGCATTTGTCAATATATGCTGTGAATTTGTCAATATACGCTGTGCATTTGTCAATATACGATGTGCGTTTGTTACTATACGCTGTCGATTTTTATAGATCTAATTATGTATAATGTACTTGACAGTTTGTACACTATCATCAGAAAATATAATTATGTTTCCATGCTATTCAATGCATTTCAAGAACGAAAACCCAACCCAAAAGATAGCTGTGAAAACTATTGAAATCATAATGTTCAGCATTTTAAAGGAAATGGTGTGGTCAGTTTTCGGACTGTCTCAGACAGTGTCCGGTCTGTCGACAAAGCCCATGAACTTACACAACTAAAATTCCCATAGCATCAATAAAATTGATCACCTCTTAGAATAAACATTTTTGACTTGTAACAATACATGTACTGGCTAACCATATTGTAATAGAGCGTAATTATCAATTTTGAAAAAAAATAACCCTCCATGAATAATATATTTTCTTTCTGGACTTTGACAGGCATATATTGCATATTATAAGGAACTGTAGATATTTATTTATGTAATTTCATATGCAGAGCAGACCCTTATTAGACAGTTCCTTTAGAAGTTTCTGATCTGGGTCTATTCTATTTACAATTGTAGTTAAATTAGTATCTTTGGAGTAAAGGGATAATATCAACTTAAAATTATTTACAATTTCGTTTCATTGTTTAATCATTAAGAAAGCATTATCAGGAAATGGATTTAACATGAACATTTCAAACAGCGCACAGTGACAAACGCACATCGTATATTGACAAATGCACATTGTACACTGACAAATGCACAGCGTATGTTGACAAATGAACACCGTATATTTACAAACGCACATCATATGATACATTCAAAACGTATAAGGAAAAGTTGTCATTGTATATTGACAATGCACAACGTATATTAACAAATGCACAGCATATATTCACAAATGCACAGCATATATTCACAAATGGACAATCATATATTGACTAACGCACATCGTATATTGACAAATGCACAGCGTATATTGGCAAATGCACAGCGTATAGTGATAAATGCACATCGTATATTGACAAATGCACAATGCATATTGACAAATGTACAGCACATATTGACAAATACACGGCGTATATTGACAAATGCACAATGCATTTTGACAAATGCATAGCATATAGTGACAAATGCACATCGTATATTGACAAACGCACATCATATAATGATAAATGCACAACGTATAATGAAACAGTATCATCATATAATAAAATTGAACATAATTTAATATGTACACCGTATTACGTTATACTCACAATTCAAAGTAATTCTGCCTAGTAAGGCAGCTAGGGCGTTCCATATGCGTGGGTATGTCGAATAGATGAGTTAAAGTAGCAAAGTCTGTCTCCTACAGTTGCTGTTTCCTTGTGTTGCTGTTCGAGTGACTGTTTGTGTATGTGGTGTTTCCTGCATGACTCATTTTTGTACTTCAATTAGATATTAGAATACCCCCGCGGTCGAAATCGCCAGCCGATTTGTACTGCTGTTAAGGAATGGAAATCAGTGACGTTACCCTTGGCGCGTGAAGTCCTGTGGGCGCGCGACGTTTGTTTACTAGAACCGTGGGAACTATTTATGCTGGGCCAATCAAAATACAGATTATATTCTATGTAAGTTAGAACATATTAAGTGAAATCTTAGTGGCTAAGAAGAGACTCGCTCGCTCCGCCCTTTCTTAACCACTAAGATTGCACTTAAAGAGGAAGTCCCTACAATGATCGCATATTTTCAATAATATCTTAAAACTTGGTATTTGTTATGCTCTATCATTATTATGAAGGTTCCCAATTTGAACTTATATCGAAAAATGCCCCTGTGATACAAATAAACCGATTTCATCAATACTGATAATTTTTGTTCTACAACACAATATTATCGGCCTTTTCCGTTAAATTCTTTCGCGTTTTGCCGATGATCACCCGATCCCTCCATTGTGTACGTCATAGCTTTCTCGAAAGTGGTCGGAGAATCGCGAATAGAGCGAACAGTTACGAAACTAAAACCCAACCCGAATAAAACTGAAACTTCGGGTAGTAAAACCGGGATCGGCGATATCAAACACATGGATGTTTTGTTATAAACGGTAATTGGATGGGGCTTTTTGCGATATACTACTTTTCAGCATATAAATAAATGAGTTTTGTATATTTTAAGTGTTTATGAAACGCGTCAAATGTAGGGACATCCCCTTTAATATGTTGTTCTAACTGTAACAGTATGACGTTGTATGTATCGAATGACGTCATTCAGAAAACAACGTCATCTTTAGCGACAACGTTACAATTCGCGCAGTTTTTACTTTGCCTAACAGGAACCGAAGACAATTACGTTCGATTTCGCTGTTTTATATATTTTTGAGCGCACATGTGTAATTGATAAATGATTTTATTTATGAATTATGTTCCTTTGTCAATAAGTATCCGTATTAAAGATCTAGTTTAGCTAGTCTGATTTGTTCGTCCAATGAAATCCGAGCTTACAACCCCGTCTAGTAGCCTATCCCATGAGGCAAATTATCGAATTAACTTTTTTTTCCTAACATCAAATGAATTTTTTTTCGCAACATCAAATGAGAAATTTTTAATCAAATGAAAAGTAAAAATAAAATGAAAAATTAATATTGCAACGTTTGTCACGACATATCAATATTCATGACTTTATGAATTCGTACAAAAATATTAATGAGCTAAAGGGTTCAATAAAAGTAAGGGGTCGAACAGTATGCATGAATTGTCCTGTAGTCAGAACAGCGATACTACTTATTATGTTGCTTTAACCCTTTATGTGCCAGCAATGTCGTCTGCTGGGCACAGTGTTTCGTTTATTTTTAGTGTACGTGTGTTCATTTCTTCCATTTCTTTCTAAAACAGTAAACAGAGTGTCAAACAGTTTGGATCCTGATGAGACGCCGAGTTACTCGGGGTCTCATCTGGATCCAAACTGTTTGCATGTGATATCATAAACCCGTCATTGTGGTACGGAAGCGGTTAATAGCGGTCAAATCATGCCATATCCACATATATTTACAAGTTGACTGTTTCGAGCAGCATCTCTGACCTTCCTAAGAAATGTGACTGGTTCTTGATGGTGGTCGAATCTGTTCACATGTGAATTATTATTTGACATGACATGTTATATCCTATGATGAAGTGAATTCACTATTAGGATGAAATTAAAAAATCTGAAAGGAGGTGATCCCCCGAGAGCAAAACTTGCAACACAAAAAGAGAAAACTGCAGACTCGGTTTTATTGAGTCTGTTCATGAACAGTAATTGAAAGTGCAACACTGCTCACGCCCCTAGCACATGCTTAAGCGGTATTCAATTTTCAGAACAAGTACTGAAATTCATGATCTCGAAGTTATAAATTGGTTGTTTCCAGGCGTTATTGCTTGCTTCGGAACTTACTTGGCATGTTTCCAGGCTTTATTTCCTATTTACATATATAGTTGCTTGTATTCAGGCAGTGATAGCTGGTTTCCAGGTAGTTGCTACTTGTTCCGGACATAAATTGCCTTTTTTTCCAGGCGTTATTGGCTACGGTTTTTTATGTTTTTCAAAAGCATATGTCAGAGTAAAAAACAGTCTGAACCCTGATGAGGTGCTAAATAACTCGGCATCTCATCTAGATCTAAGCTGTTTGCAAAGGTTATTATAAATGCTGAAAACTAAACTTGTTCATAGGTATTATTGCATGTTTTCAGGCATTTATTTCCTATTTATATCCGTTATTGTTTGTTTTCAGGTTTTATAAAAGACACACAGGGCCAGTACGACACCATGTTCTACATTGCTACCGGCGCCAGCTTCTACATCTGCCTGTCGGCGGTCATCATCTCCTGTCTAATGAGAAAAAGACGACAGTGTGATTCAATGATAATTGATTCTTAATCATTTACATCATAAACCTCTTTGAATGCGTAAAACGTGTCAGTTGTCATTTTCAAACAATGTAGACCCTGATCAGAGGGCTCCTAGAGAGGGTTTGCGATGTTTGTCACACATTATACATACTGAATGAATCAATCATTATACAGCGATGGGCTATTCCACTTCATCATTAAAAGAGTTAATATATTCTCATGGAAAGAAAATAATTGTCAACCAGTTTGGATCATTATGAGATGCAGAGTAATGGCATCTCATTCGAATCCAAACTGTTAGTAGTATATTGATATCAGTTGGGTTTAACCCATTCGCTCCCAGTTGATTCTTCCAAAAGGCATTCTTATATATTGGATTAGTCTATCTTTTATCTAAGGAACGTCTGGTCTAAAGGTTCATTTTTGTTTTGTTTTATATTGAATTTCCTATCGTCTGATCAGAGTCTACACTGTTTGCCTACGTCCCATATATGGGTTCGTCGGAGCAAATGGGTTAAAGTAGTATAATGCTATCATTGGGTTTCAGTAGTATATTGCTATCAGATGGGCAGTTTCGGGCTCTGGGGAGCGGGGGAGCATGGATATTTCGTAATCCTATGACGTAATAGGGTATTGTTCCGGGAGTGACGCTTCAGCATGGCTATGTTTGGAAAAATGCCCCACCCCTTGACTTTTGACAAACCACAATGGCTTTAATTTATGAAACATTGTTTTGACATCTAGCGAGCAATTCTTAAGAATATTCTTATTGCATATTTTACTTCAGCCATATGCCCACTTCTAGAGATCGTGATACGTAACCCTGTATTCCATAAATTCACAAATGACTTCGAGATATCGGGAGTTCGAATCGTCCTATTTCTAACTTGAAGAGCTTTCATCATTACTTGCGATCTGCTTCAAGCTGTCGCGTGTCTTTATAGATAATGATGTACAGATGTGAATTCTTAGAAAAGAAATTCTTTATTACCAAAGTTTGGAAGAGATCGAAGTCATTGCTCGAGGTATATTCGAATTCATAACTCGAGTTATATCGAAGTTCGAGTTATCAGTGTTCGACTTATTATATCAACGGTGATCCTTGATAAAGGAACACCCGTTATTGTATTACAACACTATCAGTGGTAATCTTGACAAAAGAAACTACTTCACCCATTTGTACACAGTGTTCCTTAAAATGGACGTAAGCAAACAGTGTAGACCCAGATCAGAGGGCTCCTGAAGGAGCCCTCTGATCAGGTTCTGCACTGTTTGCTGAAACCACCGATGTCAATGGCTTGTTCCAACAAATATTTTGTTAGCTGTGCCCCCTCAACATGAAAAATGGAGCCTTCCACAATGACATTTGGGTGAGTTTTCTTCAAATAGTGTGGGGATAAATTGGTTAAGCGACCATCAAAAAAGGGTCTGATTATGGGTCTGTAAGGCTGGTGGTACCTTAATGCAGGTCAAAAGTAATACAGCAAGTCCTTATATAAGCTTTCTGTATTACGTTTGCCCTGCATTGAGTAACCACCTGCTGGTCAAGACTCCTGTCCTCAATAAATGTATGGCCCCTTAAGACAAGTTCTACTGTATACACCCGTTAGTATATTACGAACCCTATCAACGGTGATCTCAGCAAACGAAACTATACATCCGTTAGTATAGTATCAACCCTATCAGCGGTAATCTTGAAAAAAGAAACTATACACCAGTATGTATATTACCAACCCTATCAACGGTGATCTTGACAAAGGGAACTATACACCTGTTAGTATATCATCAACCCTATCCGCGATAATCTTGACAAAAGAAACTATACACCTGTTAGTATATTACCAGCTATATCAACGGTAAGCTTGACAACAGAAACTATACACCTGTTAGTATATTACCAGCTATATCAACGGTAATCTTGACAAAAGAAACTATACACCTGTTAGTATATTACCAGCTATATAAACGGTAAGTTTGACAACTGTTACAGAAACTATCCACCCGTTAGTATATTACAAATGCTATTAACGGTAATCTTGATAATAGAAACTACACCTGTTAGTGTATTACCAATTATATCAGCGGTAGTCATGACAACAGAAACTATACACCCGTTAGTATATTACCAACTATATCCGAAATCATTGAGAGATCCGTGCGTGAATAAAAATCAGAATTCTTCGATACTAAATTAAATTTTTATTTGTCAGCTTGAACAAAAGACTATGGATGGCAAACAGTTATTTTGAAGACTGCGATAAATCTTTAGATGTCAATTATTATATAGCAGCACTACTAATGGAGCCCTCAGCGGATTTTAATTGCCCCCACATGATTTAATGTTAATAAAAGTACAAATATGAGTAATGCAGGAAACACCACATACAGAACAAACAGCCGCCCGAACAGCAACATAAGAAAACACAGCAAATGTAAACTACCAAAAACATAAAGAGACACACAAAGAAAAAGCAAACAAACAAACAATAGGGGGAAGATAGAAGTACCACCTTGCAACGACCAGTGACAAAAGTCACTGCGGTTTAAACCGGTTATAGAGCGCCCAACCTCACTTATTCAATCCCCACCCTAAAAGACAAACCGTGTAAAGAAACGTATCCCCTCTCCGACTAATCTACAACATACGCGATGGCAAATACAGTGGTAAAGTGCATGTAAAACGAAAACATTTAAGTGAAACAAACTGTTTCCACCTATCGCTAGTGTACTCAATAACAACACTGATTTTTTTCAGAACAGAATAGCTCATAGAATAGTGTCCACCGAGAATAACAATCTTACACTAAAATTACTAGATGATTTTGAATGTCAAACATTGCAGACCCTGATCAAAGGGCTCATATAAGAACCCTTTTATCTGAGTATTCTCTGTTTGCAAATGGCAGTACATGCATGTGCCGTATCAAAAGGCTTGCAGGAAGTTTGGACAAGCAGTACACATTTTAACCCATTACCTCATAGGCTATTTTAGATACAACCTCTTTGAATAAATCTACCCAATAGGAGCATTAACTAGAGAAAAGGAAAATTTTAGGATTGTGTAGTTTGAAACCATTGTGATAAATAGAGCATTTGCTCCTATTTATCGCAATGGATTCACAAAGTGACTATTACAGAGTCATCAAAGTCGTAAATATGAGGGAAAGGGTTAAAGAACTATCCTATAACACAAAACAGAATATACTTACTAGTAATCACATCTCTAGATTTATATGTACTTCACAACAGCAGGTGTTAAGTGCTTGGGTGGCGGCTGTAAAAAGTCGCCCCGTACTTGATTCTCAGTGTTGTTATATTTTCTGGTCCTTCGGGATCATTAGTTTTCATGTTATTAGTTTTGAAAATTGAATACTGCTTAAGCCGGTGCTAGGGGGCGTGAGTAGTGTTGCACTTTTAATTACTACTCATGAACAGACTCAATAAATTCTGAAAGGGGGTGAATCTGCAATTTTCTCTTTTTGCATTTATACATTTGCTTTCGAGGGTCACCCATTTTCAGAATATATGTACTTCACAACAGCAGGTGTTAAGTGCTTGAGTGGCGGCCGTAAAAAGTCGCCCGTACTTCATTCTCAGTGTTGTTATATTTCTGGTCCTTCGGGATCATTAGTTTTCATGTTATTAGTTTTGAAAATTGAATACTGCTTAAGCCGGTGCTAGGGGGCACTTTTAATTACTACTCATGAACAGACTCAATAAAATCGAGTCTGCAATTTTCTCTCTTTGCATTTCTACTTTTGCTTTCGAGGGATCACCCATTTTCAGAATATTTGTATAAAAAAGTCCAAGGGTATATTTTGTGGATCATGTTTTATTTTATATATCAAAAGTAATCTGTCTAATTAAAACATATGATAAAACACGTTCACGTACATGTAACATTAGAGAGGTATCGATTTCTTAGGCCACAAAGAAGAACATAGAAAGGAAATAAAATTAATATACAAATGGACAGACATACACAGACATACTGACATAAATGCAGGGATACAGATAAGATGGATAGACAGACTGATCGACAAACAGATAGATAGATTGATAGACAGGCAGATAGACAGATAGATAAACAGACAGATCGATAGACAGACATGAAGTAATTCTAAGGGGAAAGTTACTGGCGTCTAAGAGGATTCGAACCACAGACCATGTTTGGTTAATTTGGTAAAGGGTAAACCCAACAGCAAGGCTGTAAGAGATGCCTACATATGCCGATCATTACACTCCCTTCCCTTTTAACCTTTTACGGAGCCATGCAATTACCTATGCCCTGCAAACAGAATGTCCCTAAGCATTTACATGTATGCATCCCGCATACAAACCGAGTTATCGTCGTCGGCAATGAGGTACATGTAATTCTAAGAAGGGAATTAAGTTACTGGACCGTGGTCTAGGATTCGAAACCCAGACCTCTGGACTATAAGTCCGACACTCTAACCATGATGCTAAAGGGTTAACCAACAGAAAGACTGTTGGAAGTACCTTACATAGGCCGATCACTACAGACAGAAAGATAGACGGGTAGATAGACAAAAAGATAGACATAATTATATACAGGTTGAAATATAGACATATCGATAGACCGATATATAGACAGACGGGCAAACAGACAGGCAGAAAGAATTAAGCGGCCAGTCATTTATTAAACGTATGCGTCTTAACAAGCAGGTGTTTACTAATGCAGGGCAAAATAGTGTAGAAAGCTCCTATATGAGCTTTATGCATTACTTTTGACCTGCATTTATCTACCACCTGCCTTACAGACCTGTAATTATACCTGTTTTTAATGTCATATAACCATTTCCTCCATAAATACGCCTTTCTACGCCTCTGTGAAAGTCACTTTTTGAAACCATTGTGATAAATAGAGCATTTGCTCCATAGGAGCAAATGCTTTATTTGTCACAATGGTTTCAGAACTACGCAGTTCTATTTTTGTTATTTTTTTTGTAGTAAATGCTCCCTTTCGGTAGATTCATTCAAAGAATGGATCTAAAAATAGCCTATGAGGGAATGGGTTAAGACACGTTCTACTGTATGCTGTATGTCAAGCAGGATGGGACAGTTCGCTTTCGAATAACCTTCGCTATAGAATGCGACATAACTGCACACAGTAGTATAAATACTTCTTAAACAGATATACTTCAGTAAAAGTGCAATATGCCACGTCTAATTCAGTCTTGAAACTTGAGTATTTTCAAAGTCAAGGGTGTTCAAAGTTTCACGTATTTTTATCATGTGTGTCTGACCAGTGTCTGCTCTGTTTCTTTATGCAATCATGGTAGATCTGACTCTGCAGTATCGCCCAATACCAAAACGTCCTAGTATATAATATGACATTATAAAAGTTCATATAAAATAAATACTAATTGTGTTTTTCAAAGTCATGTTTTTCAAAGTCTTGCAGCAAAGCCAATTCAACACCGATTTCAATTGTTTTGGTCTTGATCTGTTCCAAATGCCATATGCTAAGCGGCACAGTTGGTGCTTTCCTTAAATATTGCTCCGTTTTGTCGCTGCAAGACCGCGAATTTGAAAATACGCTAGAGCGAAACGATGTGACTCCCGCCAGGATGCATAGAAGTATATAGGGGGATCTGTATTCGTTAAACTTTTCAACAAAAACGCGAATAATGCTGAAACACATTCGAAAAATATTCAACTCACCGCAGTTAAAACGGTGATAGCTATTTCAAGTCTGCTACGAGACGCCAGTTTTCTTTCTCCTACTTTCGTTTTGAACGGAGGTGGCTATTTCGCTGTGGCCCGGAAGTAGTAGTCAATTTGCATATCGAATAGTTTATGAGCCAGGTCACAGCAAAATGGTCGCATCCGTTCAAAAGGAAAGTTGGAGAAAGAAAACTGGCGCCTCGTAGCAGACTGGAAATAGTAAGCGTCGTTTTATTTGTGGTGGGTTGAAAAGATTAACGAATACAGAGCTCTCTATATACGTCTATGCATTCTGGCGGGAGTCACATCGTTTCGCTCTAGCGTTGTTTTTTTCAAATTCACAGTCTTGCAGCGACAAGACGGAGCAATATTTAAGGAAAGCATTAATTGTGCCGCTTAGCATATGGAGTTTGGAATGGATCAAGACCAACATGATTGAAATCGGTGTTGAATTGGCTTTGCTGTAAGACTTTGAAAAACATGACTGTTGCATTTTCCGCCGCTGATCGGAATTTTTTTCCGGATCGTGTTTTTCTTGTTTTTCTGAGTGGTTTAAGGTTCAAATAGATAGTTTTAGGCTAGTTTTACATACTTCGATCACGTTTTTTTTTTTTTTTTTTTCTTTTTTTTTTTTGGGGGGGGGGGGGGGGGGTGTTCCGTGGGCGAGTCCAAGCATGCGTCGGACACCTTTGCTTGCCAATAAGCGAGAGATTTCGATAGTAAAATTTAGAGAAAGTTTTTCTTAGTTTATGGTATCTATATCCTTGCTTAAGCAATTTTTCAGTTAAAATGAGATTTCGACTGTTAAAATCGTCAATAGATGAACAAGCTCTAGCAAAACGAATATGTTGAGATATATAAACCCCGTAAGATGGAGCATGGGGAACATCCCTGTCAAGATGAGGAAAATTTACAATATTAAAATCAAAATCATCTCTTTTGTCATATATTTTAGAAGACATCATTCCATTATCAATTTTAAGGTCTAGATCAAGAAACGCTGCATAATTGTCGGACGGGTTAGCTTTATTCAATTTGAGTTCTTTAGGATAAATTTAGGAACATGTTTACATGGCAGTATGTTTGTTACAACTGTGGTCTCGCTAGTGTTAAGAAGCCAAACACGTGTCTTTATACGGGATCGTATATTATTAAGTATTTGCACGCTAGATAAACCAAACAAGAGATAAATATATAATGCACGACTTGCATCTTGGATTAGCAGCCATCTGCTTAAAAACAATTGTTCTTTTGGTTTTTTAATTCCGGTTTAGAATGATTTTCACTGTATTGTCTATTCACACAAACACAGTTTCGAGTGTGAGACAGTTAGGATTCTCACGAGATATCAATGTGTACGGAATCTCAGCTGCATCCAAACAGTTTGTAATTCGTCCATACTAAAGGTTGGTATTGCGAGACCATACATAATTATACTCCCTAAACAACCGATATGTGGTCGGTGGTTGAATACTAGTATACATGTACGCTTAAGTTAGTTACCATATGTCTGACTGTGTCTGAGACATGCGAGTGATAGTTTGCTAATATCGCATTTCAACAATGCAGCCTACCAAGTGTGATGAGGAGGAGGTCGGTGATACAACACATCTCCTGGCTAGGAAATTAAGGTAAACTGCAAATAGAGGTCTTGACACAAAATGTAATAACACATTCAAAACTTTCTTTAAAGAAGTTTCAATATCTTTCAATATCGTCGTCAACTGAAAGATTAAGTTTCTTGTCGAGTGAGAGTTTTATTCTAAGATAGTAAGAGTTTTATATACAGTTTCCATAAAGAATTACACAATTTACCACTGTAATTAACAAAACATTAGCCATTTGAATGTAGTTAACAAAGTGAAACATTTGATTGTAGTTAACAAAATTGACCATTTGACCGTTTAACACAATTAAAAGGTTAGACTGTAGTTAACAAAATTGACCATTTAACTGTAGTTAACAAAACCATGTGGGTTTAGTTAACAAAATTAAAACGGTTGACTGTGTTTAACAAACTTAATACATTTCACTGTCGTTAACAAAATTGACCATTTGACTGTATTTAACAAAATTAAACATTTTAATGTGTTAACAATACCGTTTCACTAAGTCGTCGAAATTATAGTCCTTAGCAATATCATTGTATTTGTAATGCTGGTGTGTTTGGTGCGGATATAGATGGTTTTATCAGTTGACAATGGAAATGTTAGACGGGTAGACAGACTTGTTTTAATGCAGATTAATGCATATTAATACATAATGTAATAACATTGTAATGGAAAGTACTTATATACGGCGGTACGATAAAGATATATCATTCGTTTTTAATCTGGGTCCATGCTTATAAAACTTTTAGTTGAGTCTGAGTTTCGTTCTCAAGCTTTTGATTGGTCAGATTTGAGTTCTAAAGCTTTTGATTGGTCAGATTTGAGCCAAAGGCTCAAATCCGACCAATCAAAAACTTGAGAACGAACTCAGACTCATTTAAACGTTTTATAAGCATGGACTCTGGCCATCCTCTTTTTTGCGATTGTATTTGTTTTAAAATGAGAAGGTGAGTATGGCAAGCATTTCCTCCTGACGTTTGAGAAGAAACTTTCTTGTAATCCCTTAACGTACGTGGGTGGAGCAGTTAATATATTGATAATAATGGAACAATAAAGGTACCCCATACGTATTGGGTATTGACTCTTCTTATAATTTCACTTCAAATGTATTTAACTATTCCCTCCTTTACAAAAAGAGTAGACCAAGACCAGACGGCGCCTAGAGAAGCCAGCTGATCAGGGTATGCTCTATTTTATTATCAAATTATATAGAATTGTTCTGCAGTCTCCTTCATAACTGAAAAACACCATGGCTTCATAAAAATGTACCATTATACCAGTTAATCTGATAAATATCCATGTCAATTCAGAGGTCCAGATAATATGCTTAAATTAAAACACTTTCAGGAATAACTTCTTTATGTCTTCATCAAAACTATGTTGTGACCACTCTTTAGAATCGTCTCGAAGAGACAATTCTAAAGAGTGGTCACAACATAGGGTTTAGTCGAGAAATGACGACAATAGCATTTGAGTACGCACCTTTATCTGTTTCTCTGATGTAATTGATCTTAACATGAATAAGTAAAGGGAAAATTAGGTATTTAATTGGGGAGGAGGTTTCCGCAAGCAAATGTGTCCTGTACGTTAAAAATTATGAACATTATAAGCACAACAGTGTGTTCATAAGCATGTTATTTCAGGGAGCCGAGAGAGGCGTGCTTTGGACGCCAGATAGCCGTGTTGGTGTCATGTATGCTTCTGCAGGTACTGCCACTGGGTATTGGGTACGGCCTAGCAGTATTTTATGCTGAGCTGATCCCCGTGTTCAATTCAAAACGTTCCGATGCCGCCTTGGTTCAAAGTCTGTACTCTGGACTGATAAATGGTGGAGGTACTATTCTATATCATAACAAGTAAAACACTGAAGATAATCTTCAGCTTTATTGACTTAAGAGTGTCATCAGTCCTCGGTGTATACGTATTGGAAAAACTTCTTGAGCTTTGCGTTCTATTTCAGCAAGATACATGAGAAGCATATCAAATATCAACCTTCTTGCCATTTCATCTTAGAAGGAACCATGTCTATTTGGCAAATTGAAGTTCATCACCATTGTGGTGCGATTTAAATGCGTTTTTCATGTTCAGTGTAAGTACATGATTGCAGTTTACTTGGGTCAATACATCTTATCATTTACTTAGGATAACAGTTGTAGGATTACTTCTACACGTACCGGGTAGACACGTTATGCACATACATACATGTAAAACCCCGCTAATGCGACCACTTAATAAAGGGCCACTGACGTAGTTTAAAGCAGGTGGTTGCTTAATGCAGGACGAAATTTATGCAGAAAGCTCCTATAGGAGCTTTCTGCGTAACTTTCGTCCTGCATTAAGCTACCACATGCCTCTTCCACCCAGAAATATGCCCATTTTTGGTGGTCGCATTAGAGGGCTTTAACCTTCACGCACAAGGTATAAATATATTTCATAGAAAGATATACACCTTTACACCTTGTATAAACCTTAAACCAAAAGATATATGCATACTCTCACCAGGTATAAACCTTCTCCATACTACAGATACACGCCTTCAAACACAAGGTATGCACCCACTTCGAATACCAGGCATAGACATTAATAGACCAGGTATACACATTGCTTATACACCAAGTATACACTATGTTGACACATTAAGTACTACAACCCTTCTTCATACACCACATATAAACACCTTTTACATTCCAAGTATGTCTCCTTGTTCTCATGCTCTCGTACAGAAGTATTCTTCCCGCACCGCTAATACCCCTATTTGTCTCAACTTGATTATTCGTTAGAGCATGTTATAATGTATAGCCACTATGCAAAGAATTGTCTGTATGTTGTTTACTGTATGATTTGTAAAGCTGTTCCGTCTTATTCGCCATCATACTCATGCTCGTTTGCTTCCGAACATTTTACTTCAGACGAATACATATTGCGAGGCAACATATACATGTACAACATTGAAATGCAGCAATGTAATTCACGGGATAACAAATGACTCTGTTACTAATCGCTGGATTATGGAAACTGTTAACCCTTCTCTTGCTGAATTTTAAAATACATTTCTCCTTCTTTACCCATGCCCTGTTGTATAATTACATATATCTTCACTGTGTACAAGTATTTCGCTGTGCAATCACTGCTGTGGAGTGCATTGGTTGCACAATCAACTTGTAAATAGTGCAGACCCTGATGAGACAGCTCCTGCAGGAGCTGTCTCATCTGGGTCTTCACTCTTTACAGGTAGGTATACTGACGTGAATAGCAAGCGAAGGGTTAATCATCATTATGCGACACGATGTGCAATATTCGTCATCATACCATTGCTCTTTTGTTCGAAATTTTTACTTCAGACGGACACATTGTGAAACAGCATATACATGTACGTACAACATAGAAGTGCAGCAATGCAATTCACAGGATAACAAATGACTGGTGATGGTTAGGATGATGGAAACTGTTAATCATCATAATGACGATTTTACTGATGACAGTAGGCCTACTTATTTGAAAATGATTACTTATTGAGATAATTACGACAATATTGATGAAGAGAATTATAGCTATGAAGATAACGATGACGATAATGATACTTACATATAGACGACGACGACAACGATGATGATGATGATAATAATACCCACTGACCAGGAGGAGGAAGTGCACGGCGACGATGATGATAAAACAATTATATATTTTTCTTTGTAGCTCTTATCTGGACGCCACTGGTACAGACGTATGGACCGGGTACCATCGCCATTATCACCTGTGTTGTGGCAGCGCTGGCTCTCGGTGTCAACTGGGCTGCTAATAGTTTAACCATGATAATCGTCACAGCTGGAGGTATCGCAGGTGAAATATACTATTCGTTTCAATTCTTCATTCTTTAGGGTCTTGCAAATAAAGATCACCAATAGCGTAAGAAACATCTATCATCAGAGTCTACGAGTCAACAATTCGGATTATAACGATCCGAAAATACTGATATACGTCAAACAGTGTAAAATATTGGAGGACAATGTGCTGTAGGCTAATCTGGTAGTTTTAATCGGTATGTATTGTTGGGAAAGCTGTCAAAAGCTCTTTTAGTTGCGTGACTGTTATAGATTCAGGATGTCACCATAATAAAACAGTTCTTCTAGATAACATGAATTGTTTGGAATGAATAGAATATGTGCATGTGCTATTTTGAATAACTGCATTTCTAACTCATATCTTTGCCAACGAATTTCATTTTCGCAAATTTTTCTCTTAAAATATGCATCGGTTTTAAAGAAATGAGTATTTTAATGTATGCACAAAAATCTGTTTTAACACGATTTGCGTACATTGCATAGCCCATGCCTAAATCAAGTTAAAAACAGAGTTTTGATGCTTTCGTATAAATGCGGATATCTTAAAAACCAATGAATATGTTTAGACAAACTTTAGACAATATATTGCAAAATGTACTCTACTAAGCTACATTTATATTATTGATTTAAGTTAGTAATATTGACAGAAATGGGATAACTTGCATATCTTAATCCCGGATTCCGTGTTTTGGGACATATGGTAGTATGCAAAATGTTCTGAATATTCGAATAAGTACATGTAGATCCAACAGAATAACACTGCCGCATATAATATAATAACCATTCCCTCATATTGACGACTTTTGACGACCCTGTAAAAGTCACTTTGTGAAACCATTGTGGTAAATAGAGCATTTGCTCCTATAGAAGCAAATGCTCTATTTATCACAATGGTTTCAAACTACAATATTCTAAAAGTTTCTTTTTTTCTAGTTAATGCTCCTTTTCGGTAGATTTATTCAAAGAGGTTGTATCTAAAATTAGCCTATTGGGGAATAGTTTAATAGTGTCGTTGTACAATAATCATGGAGCTATGTGAATAATAATAGTGTCGTACAATAACCATGGAACGATTGAATAATAATGATAATGTCGTACAATAACCATGGAGCCATTAAATAATAATTATAACGTCGTACAATAATCATGGAGTCATATGAATAATAATAGTGTCGCATAATAATCATGGAGTCATATGAATCATAATAGTGTCGCACAATAATCATGGAGTCGTGTGAATAATAATAGTGTCGTACAATAATCATGGAGTCGTGTGAATAATAATAGTGTCGTACAATAATCATGGAGTCGTGTGAATAATAATAGTGTCGTACAATAATCATGGAGTCGTGTGAATAATAATAGTGTCGTATAATAACCGATGAGATAATGTCGCACAATAACCATAGAGTCATGTGCACATAGATAGTGTCGTGCAATAACCGTTCAGCCAAGCGAATAATAATAATAACTAGAAAACTGACTCAGTCAGAGAGAGCCCTGTAATCTAGACATAGTTATCTGATTCAACC
The DNA here is from genome assembly GCA_963576725.1 of Azorinus chamasolen. Lineage (NCBI taxonomy): Eukaryota > Metazoa > Mollusca > Bivalvia > Cardiida > Solecurtidae > Azorinus > Azorinus chamasolen. Next base: position 17,883,671 of record OY755241.1, on the reverse strand, counting down.
CAAAAAATACAGGCGTTTTCCTCTCATGATACTAAGCATATGCCCTTAATATGATAATGTGTGAAGTACTGTTTGAGAAATCTCCTCACATCAAAAGTGTTGACGGACGGACATACAGACAGAAATGTGATTACTATAGGGCTCCTGCATGTTCAATAACAGAGCTGCAGTTAAAGGTGCGTACTCAAATACTAAAATCGTCATTTCTGCGCCAAACTCTGTTATGACCACTCTTTAGAATCGACTCGTATATTACAACATTTGGTTGAGAAATAAAGAAATTATTTTCGATAATGTTTTAATTTACGTATCTTATCTGATCCTCTGTGGCTTTCAATGAAAGATGATTTCATGGAGAAAAAAAGAAGCAATACTTGAAAATGTTTTAATTTACACATCTAATCTGAACATCTGATGATAATAATAATAATAATAATAATAATAATAATGATAATAATAATAATAATAATAATAAAAATAATAATAATAATTAATAACAATTTCGTGCAATAACCGTGGAGACATGCGAATAGTTATAGCGTCATTCTTAACCCGTGGATAATTGTGAATATTAATAGTGTCGAGCATGTCATATCAGCCGACGTTGTGGTGTGAAAACAAACAACAAAACCCCGTATCCAGTGACTGAACATAGGCTGAATCATTTTATTATTCACCAGCACACCTACCTCAATTATACTGAGGGTAATAACAAAAATACGCATATTGTCCTTTAGTAAGCTGAGCAATTACTACTAGCCTAAATTCTCACCTGTCTAAAACTTGAAACAGTTTGGATCCTGATGAGACGCCGCATCTGGATCAAAACTGTTTGTATAGGTAATCACAGTTTCATCGCTAGCGTGCGAATTCTTGACCCTGTCCCTCATATAAACGTGTTTTCACGCATTTGCAAACAGAGTAGACACAGTTCCGACAGCTACTATAGGAGCCTTCTGATCAGGGTCTGCTCTGTTTGCTAAAGGAAGTTGATAGATCTGTTTTTATACTTTCTAAAATGGCTACAATGTTCCACTCTCAATGTTTCATTATAACTATTTTTCCAGTAGGTATTGAACTTGGTAATAAACATAAAATAGGGGAAGTGTTAACTCAGTTTGACGTTGAATGCATGTAGCTGCAGCATGGATCAACACTTAGAAAATGTTTTGTCAAGTCATGCTTATATTGTAGGTATCTTCATGGCAGGATGCAATATTATCGCATACGTCACTATCGCTTGGATGTTTTACAAAGATCCAGGCATACCGCTGATTATAATGTCAGTTGGCACGAGTTTAGGGCAGTTTATATTTCCTTTCCTCGATGAATTATTCATCGAAAGTTACGGTTGGAGGGGAGCATTCCTTATGGTATCTGGCGTGGCTCTACAGTGTCTGCCATGTGGAGTTTTGATCTACTCGTCGAGGGAATACTTTGTCACTGGCACCGGAACCGACCACAGAGAGAAGACCAAGCCACTATGGAACGCTTGTTCCATGTTTAAAGACATCGTTATTATCATGCTGCTTGTCTGTTATCTACTCATAGCAGCGACAGGTAACTGAATTAACAGTTTAACACCAAATAGACCGTGTAATTGACTTTACTGAAATACATTGTTATAAAATGTGAGAGGAGTCATTTCATTATCCATTCCATCATTCAGGCGCTTTATTTTCTTCTGAATTGCAGCAAAACTTGTCGCTCGTTTTCATTATCGTGGTACAGTTTTGTCATATGTAATCAGAAACATTGTCGGGCGTCCAACAGTTTGAATTCTGGGATAGTGTACCCAATGTGTCCGTGAGCTCGGTATCGCCCTCAGTGTTGAAAGTTAATGGTCAGTGTCATACAATGACACACATTAGTAGAAATTGAAAAATATGCAACCATGTTTAACCCATTCCCTCATATGGACGTCTTTTGACGCCTCTGTAAACGTCACCTTTTGAAACCATCGTGATAAATAGAGCATTTGCTGCAGAGGAGCAATGCTTTTTTTGTCACATTGGTGTCAAAACTAAACAATTTTTTCAAGTTTCCTTTTCGTTTAGCCTATGAGTTAATGGGTTAATTATGTTTATTTTTTTATTGTTTACAAATACAATTTTCAGGAAACATAGAATCAGTGTTCATTGTTGATCTGATGGTGTCCCGCGGGTTCGAGAGAGAAAAGGGTGCAATAATGGCGTCCATGGTTGGTCTGGCAAATTGTTTGGGAAGGATCGGAGGAATTTTTGTGAAGTTCAAATTTAGGTAAGCAAAACAGGTAACCGAATTCCATCCTGCTGACGCATTTTGACGCTTCTGTTAAAGTCATTTCCCGAAACCGTTGTGATAATAGAGCATTTGCTCTATTTTTCACATTGGGTCCAAAATTATATTTTCTTTCCAATAAAAGCTCATTTTGAGTAGATATATTCAAAGAGGTTGAGTCTAAAAGTAGTTTAGGAGGGAAGTAGTTAACACGAATTCAGCCTACATTGGCTTTCCTTTGCTACGAGTGAATTTGTCACTATTTTGCAGTGAATGTTAGAAGCTTGAGTAAAACGCGTGTGTCTCATTAGAAAACTGTTTGAAACACTGGTCACGTTAACCCATTACCTCATAGGCTAATTTTAGATACAACTTCTTTGAATAAATCTACCGAAAAGGAGCATTAACTAGAGAAAAGGAACATTTTAGAATTTTGTAGATTGAAAGCATTGTGATGAATAGAGCATTTGGTCCTATAGGAGCAAATGCTCTATTTATAACAATGGTTTCACAAAGTGACTTTTACAGAGTCGTCAATAGTCGTCAATATGAGGGAATGGGTTAGAAAAAAACTTTGCGATATCGATACTGCTATTTGGTTAGTTTTTGTATTTACTGAAAGCATACTTTCATGCAGTATATTAAGTTTGTTTCTTTGATATGGTTATGAAAGGTAGCTAGTTCGAACCCCTGTAGAACTGTTGGGTTCCCAATAATACTAACGAGTCGAATTATTATAGACAATATTTCAAGAATCTTTAAGAGAGTGCTTTGCTTTTGTTCTTTAGTGTAGCTTGTAACAATGATGGATACTTCAGGTTTCCTACTGTTTATCACTGGGTATACCTGTTTCCGATCATGGGAGTGGGCCACGCCGTCATAATAAACATGTCCGAGTACCAGGCAATCCTTGGATCGGTTATTGGCTACGGGATTGCATACGGCATAGCAACCTCCCAAATCAGCGTGGTTTTATTCGAAGCTTGTGGTGAAGAGCGGTACCCATTGGGAGTGTCGATGCTGAACGTGATGTACGGAATAGGAAATTTCCTCAGTGGTGTTCTAGGCGGTAAGATGTGCGTCAGTCAGAGGTGCAGAGCTACAGATAAAGTTGTCTACTCATATACTAAATACGGCATTTCTCCACCAAACCGTATCTTGTGACCACTGTTTAGAACTGTCTCTACGAGACAATTCTAAATAGTGGTAACAGCATACGGTTTGGTCGAAAAATAAAGAAGTTATTGTCAAACCTCTTTTAATTTACGCATCCTATCTGAACTACTAATTTCTTTCAATTTTTGTGCAACGGTGTAGATCCAGACTCTTACACGCCCACTGATGGACTCTTCCATCGTTTCAGAGTTTCAGCGATTTAGAAATACTCCTACTTATATCAGAGTCAAACAGTCGCCACGAGGGATGCGTAGCGTCTGATTTCGATCTATGATGTGATATATATTTTGTTTTTGCAGTGGAAAAATTCTTTTATAACTGTAAAAATCCGACAGCCATGGTCATCTTTATACAAGAAAGCTATTCTGAAATGGACACCAGTTCCATCGCTAAAACAGTGTATAAAGGTATATTGCATTAAAACGTCCTCACAACGCGGGTGTATAGTCAAAGAGTGACCTGCTTCTGTATACCCAGTCGATGGTTAATTACTTCGAGTGTATCAGATAATATTCTAGACATTTGATAGACGAATCAATACTTTCGGGTGACGAAGAATAGTAAATACACGTCATGTAACATTACGAAGAAATGGTACAACAAAATATATACTGAGAAATTGTTGTGGTTTTTTTTTTGTCGTTTGTTTTTGGTAAAAGGTAACCCGTTGAAACTTACGTCAGCAAACATGAACCAACTGTAATTCTAAATGTACGTTCGTGTTTCGTAACCCTTTCACTCATATAAACGCCTTTTCAAGCTTTTGCAAACATAGTAGACTCAGATCAGACGGCTCCTGTAGAATTCTACATTTTCTGCAATGGCTTGAAAGTGATGTGTTCTTATGCCATATTGAAAATTATTCTAATCAATATTCATGACTTACAAAAATATTCATGAGGGAACGTTTTAAATAAAATTAAGCTGTCGAACAGTATGCATGGATTGTCCTGTAGTCAGAACAGAGATGATGAATTATTATGCTGTTTAATAGCGGTCAAACCATACCATATTCACGTATATTTACAAGTTGACAGTTTCGAACGGCATCTCTGACCTTCCAAAGAACTGTGACTGGTTCTTGATGGTGATGGAATCTGTTCACATGTGAATTATTATTTCACATGGCATGTTATACCCACTGATGAAGTGATTTCACAATTAGGAAGAAGTTATATCTTGTTTGTTTCCAGGCGTTATTTCCTATTTACATACGTAGTTGCTTACTTTCAGGCATTGATTGCTGGTTTCCAGGTAATTATTGCTTGTTTCTGATTTACATCCGTTTAGTTTGTTTTCTGGCATTATTTCCTATTTACATCCGTTATTGCTTGTTTTCAGGTTTTATAAAAGACACACAGGGCCAGTACGACACCATGTTCTACATTGCTACCGGCGCCAGCTTCTACATCTGCCTGTCGGCGGTCATCATCTCCTGTCTTATGAGAAAAAGACGACAGTGTGATTCAATGAAAATTGATACTTAACCCTTCTCTTGCTGAATTTTAAAATACATTTCTCCTTCTTTACCCATGCCCTGTTGTATAATTACATATATCTTCACTGTGTACAAGTATTTCGCTGTGCAATCAATGCTGTGGAGTGCATTGGTTGCACAATCACCTTGTAAATAGTGCAGACCCTGATGAGACAGCTCCTGCAGGAGCTGTCTCATCTGGGTCTTCACTATTTACAGGTAGATATATTAACGTGAATAGCAAGCGAAGGGTTAATCCTTAATCCCTCTGGATGCGTAACACGTGTTGGTTTTCATTTGCAAACCGTGTAGACTCCGATTAGAAGACTCCTAGAGGAGCCCCCTGATCAGGGTTTACGGTGTTTGTCATTCACAAATTATACACTTTCATACTGAATGAATCAATCTTTATACATTGATAGACTATTCCACTTCATCATTAAAAGAGTTAGTATAATCTCATCGAAAGAAAATGCAGTCCACATAATTTCTAAAATAGTTTTCTTTATTTCTTTTCATAATAAAATAATTGTTAAACAGTTTGGATCTTTATTAGATGCTGAGTAATGGCATCTCATTCGAATCCATACTGTTAGTACTAGTATAGTGATATCAGTTGGGTTTAACCCATTTGCTCCCAGTGGATTCTTACATGCTTTTATCAACGGGATGTCTGGTCTAAAGTTTCATTTTTGTTTTGTTTTATATTGAATTTCCTATATGCGGCGTCTGATCAGAGTCTACACTGTTTGCCTACGTCCCATATATGGGTTCGTGGGAGCAAATGGGTTAAAGTAATATAATGCTATCAGTGGGTTTCAGTAGTATATTGCTATCAGATGGGCAGTTTCGGGCTCTGGGGAGCGGGGGAGCATGGATATTTCGTAATCCTATGACTTAAATGGGTATTGTTCCGGGAGTGACGCTTCATCATGGCTATGTTTGGAAAACTTACCCCCACCCCTTGACTTTTGACAAATCACAATGGCTTTAGTTTATGGAACATTGGTTTGACATCTAGTGAGCAGTTCTTAAGAATATTCTTATTGCATATTTTACTTCAGCCATATACCCACTTCTAGAGATCGGGATACGTAACCCTGTATTCCATAAACACGCCTTTCTGAGCCTTGAAAACAGAAAAGACACAAGGCCTGCTCTGTTTGCTTGTGCAATTATATAAATATGACTGTACGATTTCTGCCATGGCCGAATATCCATGTGTTCATGTGCCATTAGAAAAAATAATCCATTCAATATTCATGGTGTCATTATTTCTTATATGAGTTACCATGGTGTAAAAAGTTAACTAATCATCATTTCGAATGATATTGGTAGGTCGATACAGGGAAATTGATGCATAATTGAGACGTGTTTATGTCTAAACAAGGACAGAGAAAAAACAGACCGTCCAAATTACTTCAAGATAACGGGAGTTCGAGTCGTCCTATTTCTAATTTGAATGCTGGAAACTCTTTAAGAGCTTTCAGCATTAATTGCTGCCAGCTGTCGCATCCCTTATAGATATGTGCAGAGGTGAATGTATAAAAAGAAATCTGTATTACAAAGTTTGGAAGGGACATAATTCATAACTCGAGGTATATCGAAGTTCGAGTTAACCTAGTTCGACTTATTATATCAACGGTAATCCTGATAAAGAAACGTATACACCAGTTATTGTATTGCCAACTACATGTATATCTTGACGTGGCCATCAAAAATGGATCTAATTATGGGTTTATAAGGCTGGTGGTAGCTTTATTCAGGTCAAGAGTAATACAGAAAGCTCTTATATGAGCTTTCTGTATTACCTTTGCCCTGCATGAAGTAACCTACTGCTTGTTAAGACACCTTTCTTCAATAAATTGATGGTCGCGTAATACAAGTTATACTGAATACACACGTTAGTATATTACCAACCCTATCAACGGTGATCTTAACAAAAGAAACTATACACCCGTTAGTGTATTATCAACCATATCAGCGGTAATCTTGACAACAGAAACTATACATCCGTTAGTATATTACCAGCTATATCAACGGTAATCTTGACAATAGAAACTATACACCTGTTAGTATATTACCAGCTATATCAACGGTAATCTTGACAACAGAAACTATCCACCCGTTAATACCAGGTATTAACTAAAGAGTATGCAATTATTTGGGGAGAAGCATGATGTAACAGCTAGCCTCGAAGCACTACTGGTAGTCAGTGCTGTAACCTTTAACCTGTAGTTTCTGATGTGAAGAAGTCTATTTCAAAGTATTGCCCTGGGGTGGAGCCACGTTTAGCCCAGAGATCAAAATTTTAACAGACTTGATAGAGGTCTTATTAGGTGATGCTTCATATCAAATATCTAAGCTCTAGAGTATGTGGTTTCAGAGAAGAAGATTTTTAAAGGTTTTCCTTTATAAATCTACGTAAAACTTCTAAGCCCCGGGCGGGCCATTTTTGGCCCCGGGCTCATAATTTGAACACACTTGGTAGAGAACAATTAGATAATGCTACGTACCAAATGTCAAAGCTCTAGGTTTTGTGGTTTCAGAGAAGATTTTTAAAGATTTAAAAAAGGAACTGATAAGCCCCGATGTGGGGCCATTTTTAGCCCGTGGACATAATTTTAACAAACTTGGTAGAGGACCATTAGATAATGATACATACCAAATATCAAAGCTCTACGGTTTGTGGTTTGAGAGAAGATTTTTTAAAGATTTAAAAAAACATCAACTGATAAGCTCCAGGGTGGGGCCTTTTTTGGCCCGGGTCATGATTTGAACAAACTTAATAGTGGACCCCCTAAGATACATTTCTGTGGAATTTAGTTGAACTCCTCCCAGTGGTTTAGGATAAGACGTCATTTGAAATAAAAGCGACTGACGACGGACGGTCACAATAGCTCATCTTGAGCCTTTAGCTCAGGTGAGCTAAAACTAATTGGCTAATAGAGGGATGGACAGTTTCCACGTTGCAATAAATCAATTGGCTTACATGGGACGGGCAGTATCCACGTAGCATTCAATTGGCTAATAGGATGGACATATCGACGTACCATGTAATTGGCCAGTATCCGCGTAGCGATAAATTAATTGGCTTACATGGGATATACAGTATCCATTTAATTGGCTAATAGAGGGATGGACAGTATCCATGAAGCATTTAATTGGCAAATAGAGGGATGGACAGTATCCATGTAACAATTAATTGGCTAATAGAAAGATGGACAGTATCCTCATAGCATTTGATTGGCTAATAGAGGGATAGACAGTATCCATGTAGCATTTAATTGGCTAATAGAAAGATGGACAGTATCCTCATAGCATTTGATTGGCTAATAGAGGGATAGACAGTATCCATGTAGCATTTAATTGGCTAACAGAGGGATGGACAGTATCCTCATAGCATTTGATTGGCTAATAGAGGGATAGACAGTATCCATGTAACATTTAATTGGCTAATAGAGGGATGGACAGTATCCATGTAGCATTTAATTGGCAAATAGAGGGATAGACAGTATCCATGTAGCATTGAATTGGCTAATAGAGAGATGGACAGTATCCGCATAGCATTTGATTGGCAAATAGAGGGATAGACAGTATCCATGTAGCATTTTGGCTAACAGAGGGATGGACAGTATCCATGTAGCATTTAATTGGCTAATAGAGGGATGGACAGTATCCATGTAGCAACACATACTAAACCTCAGTGTGTTGAGTGGGGTGAGCAAAGATAACCAATCATGGAGAACAAAACAAGACAGTGCCATGCCTGTCCAACTAAAAGGATGCGTGTGGTGTGGGGCATGACAAGTAACAAACACAAAAAGTCATCATAAATATTATTTATTTGGTGGGTAATCTTAACAGAGACATGTAAAAGGGAGATAAATCTTTCAATGTATTGCAAACATCTAAACTAAGACAATCTACATAATACATGTGCTGAAATCGGAGAACACGGGCTCCAGTCTAGATTGGGTCATACAAAAGGACTTACAAGAGGGCCACAATGTCCCTGTATCGCTCACCTGAGACAAATAGTTCATGTATTATATTGTGTTTACAAGAATGGTTCATTGTTTTAAATACAACAGCGAGCACATCTTCAAATAGTTTTGTTTTAAAATAATTTTCACACTCTGGCAAATGTTATTAATATTATTATTATACATTTATATAGCGCTCTTTTCACACTGGATATGTGCATTCAAAAGCGCTTATGTTCTTATAAGAAATATTCCTACCAATGAATTCCTAAAAGCCATGTACAGAAATTCAGTCTCATCAATAATAGCCATGATTGTGTATCATTAATAATGACTTGAACAATTTTGGTCAACAAAGGAATATTTCTCCAAAATTTACTAAAATCCAGCCGGTGGTTTCAGAGAATTATTTAACCCTGGTACACTTCGGTAATGGTATACTTCGTCCATTACCCAATGTGAATGTGAACGCATAGACAGACGTATGGATGGACGGTCGCAATAGTTATCCTGAGCATATGCTCAGGTGAGCTAACCCATTCTCTCTTACTGACACCTCTGTAATAGTCACAATGCTCTATTTATCTCAGTGGTTTCAAAACTAGACAATTCTAAAAAAAATCCTCTCAGTAGGGTCTGAACTGTTTGTCATGTTACAGTTATTCTTAATAATAAATATCCCTGAATAATCACAGTAAGTATGACCTTTTCGAAGTCTGGAAGAGTCCATTTGAAAAATTGAGTTGAAAAGGTTAATAGAACTACATTTGTACATGTAAATATATTAACCCTTGTCTTGCTGAATTTAAAATACATTTCTCCTTCTTTACCCATGCCCTGTTGTATAATTACACATATCGTCACTGTGTACACGTATTTCGCTGTGCAATCACTGCTGTGGAGTGCACTGGTTGCACAATCAACTTGTAAATAGTGCAGACCCTGATGAGACAGCTCCTGCAGGAGCTGTCTCATCTGGGTCTTCACTATTTACAGGTAGGTATATTGACGTGAATAGCAAGCGAAGGGTTAATACTGCTACATGTATCTCTGTGTGTACATTCAACCTTCAACAATAAGAGTCCGTGTCACCTTTCAATGAGGACAACAAGTGCACTGCCATATGCAAACAGTGTATACCCAGATCAGAGGGCTCCAGGAGCTCACTGTAAGACATTTACCTGCACTTGGCTAAAATTAAAACTCGAATAAAACTTTTAAATAAAAGATATCATAAAGTGTCCTTTTTTGATGTGAAATGTTTCTATCAAATTCAACATTACAGTTGAAGTCTCTCTCTACAGTCTCTCATTAGAAGACCAATTATCTGTTTTCCAAAATGAAGATACTTTGTGAATGGGCAAAAAGACAAATGGAAATTTAAATGAGAGTGTTGTAAAGAACACATGTGTCACCTGACGGCAGAGTCGTGATACAAAAAGGCATGATAGAAAGATGAATGCCATATATATATATATATACTGTTTAAGTGGGTTTTTTTTTATGTGAATACTTAAATACTGTTACTCAACTAAACATTTCATAATCATTTCCAAAATAGAACTTGGCCTTTGTCTAATAATGATAGATTGTACATAAATAAAACCAAATACATTGTACCGCATTATCTCAAATAAACACCCCAGGGGGTGCAACATTTCTGAAAAGGAGATTTATGCATTTTGTACACAGGTACATGTAGTTGCTTAACCCCTTCCCTGTTCTATGTTTATTCCAAATTTCTATACCTACTAAATATTCATAGTCAAAATAGCTTATCAGGGACAATACGGTATATGTAAATAAAAATCTACCATTACAAAAACAACTGAACATGTGTGCATTTTGAGGTGATGTGTGAATGCTGATGTGAATATTTAATATAATATCATCTCAAAAATCAAAGAATTATTCAAGCATTCCAGTGAGCTTTTCATTTAACCATTTACTCCATTAACAATCATCATGATAATTTTTGAGGGCTTGGTGCAAAACTATTCTAACTCCTTCACAAAGTGATGGAGTTAGAATAGTTTTGCACCAAGCCCTCGTTAAATGTCATCATAAATATCGCTTACATTCAGTTATAATGCCCAATGAACAATAGTGTTCAAAGGAACACATGGGTCACCTTCTGGGAGAAATGTGACTGACAGGACAGACTGACAGACAGACAGACTACGGAAAAGTGATCCCTATGTGACACACTGCTTCTCGGCAGGTGACACAAAAAGGGTATTTGTTTTCAGCCCCGACACAAACTATAGGATTAGATCTATATAATTCCTGATGCAAACAGAGCAGACCCTGATCAATCGGCTCTTACAGGAGCCATCTGATCTGGGTCTGCTCTGTTTGCAAGAGTGTTAAAGATGTATAAAACGGTATTTATGGAGTAAAGGGTTACATACAGTCCAATTTACTTCAGTTCTCATAACAGATTTTAATTTTATTCATCTAGAGTGTCAAAAAGTTTACATCCTGGAGAGATATGTTACTCAGCATCTCATTGCAATCAAGGCTTTGTCTATACAGCAGAAGCTGTCTTAAGCGGCCGTCAAAGAGAGGTCTAATTATGGGTCTGCAAGGCAGGTGGTAGCTTAATGTAGGTCAAAAGTAATGCAGAAAGCTCCTATTGGAGCTTTCTGCATTACTTTTGCCCTGCATTAAGCAACTATCTGCATTTTAAGACTAGAATATTCGATAAATGAGTGGCCACTTAAGATAGGCTCTACTGTAGTGTGAAAAGTTAAAAAGTAACACAACATTAGATAATAATCTAAATCTTGTTTCAAACCTTCCTATAAAATATTGACAATACAAACATATACACTGACAGGTTCTTTATTTATAAAATTCTCTCAATATGTATTCCAACATTTCTACGCTCTACTTATAGCAGTACAAAACTAGTAACTCGTTTCTTATATTCTGTACATTTGGCCTCTAGGGAAATGTGTGAAAATAAAACCTCCCATATTAATCTCACTTGAATTCTTGCCTTACATGTGAATGACGCCTAGGAGCATTTGATTCATTGACATCTATATACAAATCAGTTTATTGACCCTTTGAAAGCAGGACATGCATACACTGCCATTTGTAAACAATACAGACTCTGATCAGAGGGTTCCTAGAGAAGCCATTTGATCTGGGTCTACTCTGTTTAAAGATGCATGAAAAGGCATTTATATCAGGGAAAGTGTTAATACCAGGGCAGTTGCCTTGACCAGCAAAATCTCATCACATGAAACAAGCATGTACAATTTGATAATTCTGTTCTGTATGACTTGTTCAGTATTGTTTTACAAGGCATTTTCAATATCTTCCTCCTGTGACTTTGACCTTAAAAATCAATAAGATTCAATGTATTTTCCTTTTGCAACAAGCATGCAAGGTTTTATAGTCATATGAACTACAGTTTATGTCAAAAATGGACAGACAGAAGAACAGATGGATGGACAGGTAGACACTGCAGTGAGGTTACAGATGCTCCATAACATAGTTAAACCTCTCTATAACGGCCACTAAATTACATCAATTATTTTGTGTTAAAGGCAGGTGGCTGCTTAAAGCAAGGTGAAAGTAAACCAGAACGCTCCTATGGGAGCGTTCTGTTTTACTTTCACCTTGCTTTAAGCAGCCACCTGCTCTAAATACCAACTAATTAACACAATTTAGTGGTCGTTATAGAGAGGTTTTACTGTAGTTATAAGGGACAACATTTTTTTTGTAAAGGAATTTCAGTGTTATTCATTCAGAATTGTTTATTACCTCCCATCCTTCACATACTGAAGATGAAACAAACCATTTACTTAACCCTTTCCCTCATGGGCTATTTCCTTTCTCTCATGGGCTATTTCTTTGAATAAATCTACCGAAAAGGAGCATTAATTGGAGAAAAGGAAAATTTTAGATTTGTGTAGTTCTGAAACAATTGTGATAAATAGACATTTGCTTCTTAGGAGCAAATGCTCTATTTATCACAATGGTTTCAAGAAGTGAGTTTTACAGAGGTGTAGAAAGGCGTGTTTATGGAGGAAAGGGTTAATAAACAAGAGTGACATAGCAGCACCAAGTCACATGTAATGTAGATTTACAATTTTATGGTAAAAGTATTACAAACAGGCAAGAACAACTCTGTTTTTCAGGTAACAGAAATCTAAGTGCAAAACGGTGCCCTTCAAATACACTTAAAATAGTCTTGTTTAACCCTTTCCTCCATAAATACACCTTTCTACGCCTCTGAAAAAAGTCAATTTATGAAACCATTGTGATAAATAGAGCATTTGCTCCTATAGGAGCAAATGCTCTATTTATCACAATGGTTTCAAATTACAAAATTTTAAAAATTTCCTTTTCTCTAGTTAGTGCTCCTTTTTGGTAGATTTATTCAAAGAGGTTGGATCTAAAAATAGCCTATGGAGGAAAGGGTTAAGGTGTGCCATTAAGAGTCATAAATTCATCAGAGGTCTAGATATGATGCATAAATTTTCAAGAATAATTTCTTTATTTCTCAAACAAACCTTATGTTTTGACCACTCTTTAGAACCGTCTCGAAGAGTGGAGAAATGACAATTTCAGTACTTAACCCTTTCCTCCATAAATACGCATTTCTATGTCTCTGTAATAGTCACTTCTTGAAACCATTTTGATAAATAGAGCATTTGCTCCAGAGGAGCAAATGCTTTATTTATCACAATGGTTTCTATACTACACAGTTCTAACATTTTCCTTTTCCCTAGTAAATGTTCCTTTTTGGTAGATTCATTCAAAGAGGTTGGGTCTAAAAATAGCCTATGGAGGAAAGGGTTAAGTATGCATGTTTATCTGTAACTCTGATACATGTTTGTTTTACATTCACTTAAGTTGGATAACGAGCCATTCCATTCAGTATGTTAACCCTTCACATGATATTAAAACCTTTTCATGCCTTTGCAAACAGAATAGACCCAGAGCAGACAGCTCCTGAAGGAGACATCTGATCAGGGTCTGCTTTTGTTGCTTATAGAATTATATAGATCTATAAAAAATATCGTGTTGATGTACCATTTTAAAAATTCAACTAATAAATATTCATGATCACATTATTTCTAACATGGTTAACCCATTTCCTGTTAACCCTTTCCCTCACACATATGCAAACAGAGTAGACCCTGATCAGATGGCTCCTAGAGGAGCCGTCTGATCAGGGTCTGCTCTGTTTGCTAATAGAATTTGATAGATCTGTTTCTTTGCTTTCTAAAATGTGTACAATGTTCCACTTTCAATACATGTATTTCTTTATAATTATTTTATTAATGAATATTCAGTAGGTATTGAAATTTGGCCTACATACAGAACTGGGAAAGGGCTAAACATTTATTCAAGGTTTTCATCACCTCATTAATATTCATGAGCAGAATCAATAAAACGAAACATGGAAAAGGGATCATTTTCTTCCTGGTGGTCACTGTAAAGTCAGATCTTTATTACATCAAAAGCAAGCAGAGCTGACTCTGATCAGATGGCTCCTACAGGAGCCATCTGATCTGGGTCTACTCTGTTTGCAGAATCAGTAACATGGAACATGGATTTGGGACTGTTTTCACCATGTTGGAAACTGTAAAACCAGACTTTTGAAATTCCATAAGCAAACAGAGCAGACCCTGATGAGACAGCTCCTCCGCCATCTGATCTGGGTCTAGTCTGTTTGCGAAATATGTGAAAAGTCAAGGGTTAAACACATAAATATAAACATGTATCTAGAACACATACACATTACAGAGATTTTATACTGCACACAGGACAAAGAACACAAGAGCAGTACAGAAAATCTGCTCTAGAGCAACCATTCATGATAGGTCTAATTCTGGGCCAATTAACCCTCTACTCCATGAATATTCATAAGAAATAATGAAGTCATGAATATTAATTAGATTAATTTGTTATAATAGCACATGGATACTTTAGGCAGAAACTATAGAATCATATCTATATTATATCATAAGCAAACAGAGCAGACCCTGATCAAACGGCTCCTATTAGAACCGTCTGATCTGGGGGTCTACTCTGTTTGCAAAGGCATAGAAAGGCATATATTTCCTTATGGAAAGGTTAACCCTTTACTCCATAAATACCTTTTTCTACGCCTTTGCAAAAAAAAGTAGACCCAGATCAGATGACTCATCAGGGTCTGCTCTGTTTGCATATGGAATATTATAGACATGATTCTATAGTTTCTCCCATGACAAAAAAAACCCATGTGTTCATGTGTCATTATAAAAATTAATCTAAATCAATATTCATGATGTCATTATTTCTTACATACACACATGTAATGGTTGCTTTAGAGGGGTTCTACTGTAGCACAGAATACAAAATGTACTTCTTGCATCATGCCGTGGAAATATCCGGCTTTGGTTTGGCATCAAAAGATTTATGTCTGACCTCACCAATGCTGATATTTTCATTGGAATCTACTAAACGTTCTGCTACTGAATCAATGTCACCATTCACAACAGTTTTTGTCTGCATGGGAGACTGGTTTGCTAAAATTGCACCATTGTCAGTGTCATGTTGTGAACCCACCACTGAACCAGTCTGTGGAAGGTTAATTTTAATTGCACCATTTTCAGTCTCTCTCTGGGAAATACTTCCTGTTCCAGACTGTGTCACTAAGACTGAACCATTTTTAACTTGTGAACCAGTCACTGCCCCAGTACCAGACTGGTTTAGGTCTGTATTTAATTTGTCACTGTCATGTGTTTGTATTGCACTATGTTCACCTTTATCAGCAGCACCACTGTTATCTGTATCTTTATCAAGTGGAATATCTTCAAACTTATCAACAGTTTCACTATTTTCTGGGATGCTTATGTCTATATCCTTCATGACACCCCTTGTCACCAGTCGCTGTCCGCTAGCAGAACTCTCAGAACTGCCAGACTGACTGTCACAGTCTGAATTCTCTCTGTTGAGGTATGCAATTAGACTGGTACTACTTCGCTTTCCTTCAATAATTTCAGACAAAGTTCTGTTCAAACTTTCAGGGTCTTCAATGTCTTCCTCATCATCAAAGTCATCATCAAATGCAGATTTACTGTTGTTTATATGTGCACTTGCAGAGGAACCAGGTGGAATGGGAGATTTGGGAGAGGCAGACATTTTCAACTGTAAAACCTGAAAAACAGTAACATTAATCCTTACAACTTTGACTTTTCAAATGGACTATTCCAAAATTCAAACAGGTAAAACCTATGGTGAATATTTAGGGATTTCTCCAAAGAAAAGTGAAACATGACAAACAGTGCAGACCCTGATGAGAGGGCTCCTCTAGGAGCCCTCTCATCTGGGTCTACACTGTTTGCAAAGGACATTAGTGACTTGTGTCCCGCACTGTAAGGGTTAAGTGAATTGTACCATGCTTAGGGTGTTGCAATAGTTCAGGCCAGGAAATATTTTACATAACCCTTTCCCTCATATAGACTACTCTTCACCCCTTTGCAAACAGAGTAGATCCAGATCAGACTGCTCCTACAGGAGCTCATTTCTCTTAAGGAATTATGTAGATTATTAGAGAAAAGGTTATCATATTGCAAACAAAGCAGACCTTGATGAGACAGCTCCTACAGGGGCTGTCAGTAATCATGCTTATAAATTGTTTTAGTTGAGTCTGAGTTCGTTCTCAAGTTTTTGATTGGTCGGATTTGAGCCTTTGGCTCAAATCTGACCAATCAAAAGCTTGAGAACAAACTCATGGACCCTGATCTAGTTCTACTCTGTGCATAAAGGCAAGAAAAGCCTATATATGAGGTAAAGAGTTAATCATGACACTGATCAAATACATTATATTACTATTAGCAATTGTCCTCCACATAAATCCACCTTTCTATGCCTTTGCAAACAGAGTAGACCCAGATCAGATGAATGGGGCCCGTCTGATCAGGGTCTGCTCTGTTTGCTCATGATACAAAATAGATAGATTGTCCAGTTTCTACCATGGCCAAAAATTCCTGTGTCCATGTGCTATTATAACAATTATAAACTATTAAATTAATACTTTCATAAATTCACTTTTTTTACAAGAATATTCATGGAGTAAAGGGTTAAAAATCTTATTTTGCTTCTATGGTCAAAATAGAACTTTCAAACCACTTTGGACAAGGTATAGCAAGCCACTCTGCACTTGAGGTCTGAATCCAAACTGGACGCCAAGGTACATTGTAATTATGAA
This sequence comes from Azorinus chamasolen, assembly GCA_963576725.1. Taxonomy (NCBI): domain Eukaryota; kingdom Metazoa; phylum Mollusca; class Bivalvia; order Cardiida; family Solecurtidae; genus Azorinus; species Azorinus chamasolen. The sequence goes on along the minus strand of OY755241.1, from coordinate 17,866,558 downwards.
TAAGACCATAGAATGTAAACAGTTGAAAACATTGAAGAAAAATGATTCACCTCTTCTTGAAGGTCAAATATGGTGTTCTCAAGATCCTGTTTACCTCCCTTGGCATCCAACCTGTCGGCAGCCAACACTTCCTCTTTCTGATAAATAAATATAAACCATGTATTTTTTTTAACTCTTTGCACGCTAGCGGCGAAACTGTGATTACCTATGCATAATGTGGCGTCTCATCAGGATCCAAACTGTTTGTCTTCTTTATCATATTTTTGCAAAGAAATTAGAGAAAAGTTATTTTAAGAATTGAAGCAGATGACAATTGTTGCAGACGAAAAATTAGTTAGTGTGCAAAGAGTTAAACTTTAACCTATAGCATACAGAACCAAATGCCTGTCAGTAGCAAATGATATAAACACATTTCACACTTTTGCAAACAGGAGCCATCAGCTGTTTGCTTAACCCTTTCCCTGTCCTATGTTTAATTCAGCTTTTAATACCTACTGAATATTCATGAACAAAAAAATTATTATGTAATATGGAAGGTGGAACAATGTAGACATTTTAGAAAGTAAAGAAACAGATCTATCAAATTTTATTAGCAAACAGAGCAGACCCTGATCAGACGGCTCCTCTAGGAGCCGTCTGATCTGGGTCTACTCTGTTTGCAAATGCGTGAAAACACGTTTATATGAGGGAAAGGGTTAAGAAATAATATAGATCTGATCCTGTAGAAGCTGTCTGATCAGGGTCTGCTCTGTTTGCTTATGAAATAATATATTATAGATATGATACAACATTTTCTGTCAAGGCTAAATATTTCTGAGCTCATGTGCCATTAAAACATATTGTCTAATTAATATTCATGATGGCATTACAGTATAACCTCTGTTGATCGGCACCCCTCTTAACCAGAAACCCCTGTTATCCAGCACTGCTGTTTGGTCCCGGCAGTTTCCCTATTCGTTTTATGTATCCAAACTCTCTCTTGATCGGAACCCCTGTTAACCGTTAACCGGCATACCTTGACAGGCCAATAAAGGCAAATTAGCGGTTTTTCACACCTTGTTATCCGGCGGTTTGCTGACCTGTGATCATTGACAGTAAGTGCTATACATTCAGGTAGGTGATAAGTACCGTTAATGGGCCTAGGGTAAACTGACCGTCCTTTAGATTTATATTGTTATCGTCATTGAAAATGCATGTATGTACTCATGTAAAAAATGGTAATACCAAATTAATTAGCGTCCGGATCTACGCTGTTTGCTAATTGTTAAAAAACCAGCGGTGATGGTCCGCATATACATTTACCTGTGTAGAATCCGAACTTGTTAATAAAATATAGTATGACTGTTCCTGTGTTTTAGTCGAACCCTTTATACATGTGTGTTTATTTCCGTTTGTACGCTTAACACATTATGCCTATATTTTACATGTACATGTAGTTCAAAAGACAATATACCAACTATTTAAATGGAGCTATCTGATCAGGTTCAGCGCTGTTGTATATATTTATATGTAATTTGTAAAGTGTCATGGTGGAATTCCCCTTGCAGCGAAAAAATGACTTGCTGGAATGAATCTTTGGGTACGTAAACTTGTGAATCTAGGCATAATTCTGTTAACCGGCACCCTCTCTTAACCGGCATACTGACGTGGAACCATGGGATGCCGGATAACAGAGGTTATACTGTATTTCCTACATTTCTTACGAATATGTGTACAACATTAATTTGGTGTTGAGTTGTACGAAAAATGGACAGAGTAGAACTACAAACCAATTTCATTCCATTTTAACAAGATTTCTATAAATAGGTCATTATCAACACACTGACAGTCAGACAAAAGTTCATTAATTCAAACTGTACCTGTATTTCCGTTGCTGCAATCTTCTGTTTTAGCTCTCCAATCATTTGATCACTTTCAGCCTCTCTTATACGTGCCATCATGCCCTCCTCTCGTCGCTATCACAGAAACAATACACCAAATGATATATAAATTCTTATCAAACAAACATCAGAATCAACATATTCTAATGAGCTCTGATAGCTCAAAATTGAGGTGAAACAACATGAGTTTTAACCCTTTAAATGCTGTCATTTGCAAACAGTGTAGACCCACAGGAGCCCTCTGATCAGGGTCTGCACTGTTTGTCATTCAAAATCCTCTCACCAATTATACCCTTTCATACTGAATGAAATCTAACTATTTTGTTAATGAATATTAACTAGGTACTGAAAATTGGCTTAAATACAGAACAGGTAAAGGGTAAAACGGTGATGCACTATTCTACTTTTTTTAAAGTCAGCATTCAGGGGGTTACCCTTTCTCTGTTCTATGTTTATTACAAATTCAATACCTACTGAATATTCATTAACAAAACAGTTCTAAAGAAATATGGAAGGTAGAACATTGTAGACATTTTAGAAGGCAAATAAACTGATCTATCAAATGCTATTAGCAAACAGAGCAGACCCTGATCAGACGGCTCCTAGAGGAGCCGTCTGATCTGGGTCTTCTCTGTTTGCAAATGCGTGAAAACACATATACATTAGGGAAAGGGTTAACAAGTCTAGATTCTTGACAGGAAAGGTTTCCCATGTAACAACCTTTTTAGAATTCTCATTTATTTTTATGACCTTGTTTATAACAGTAACGGGTAACGAAGTTGAACCAGTTTTTTGTGGTACTGGGTCCAGACGGATTAACTCTTTACCTCATAAATATTAATGAAATAAATAATCTCCTTATAAATATTAACCCTTTCCCTCATATAAACACGTTTTCATGCATCTGCAAACAGAGTAGACCCATATCAGACAGCTCCTATAGGAGCTGTCTGATCAGGGTCTGCTCTGTTTGCTAATGGAATTTGAAGGATCCGTTTATTTACTTTCTAAAAGGGCTACGATGTTCCACCTTCTATATTTCATTATAACCTTTTTGTTCATGAATATACAGTAGGTATTGACATTTGAAATAAACATAGAACAGGGAAAGGGTTAATTAGCTGATTTTTTATAATGGTTTATGATGATAGGATTTTTTGGCCATGGCAGAAACTGTAGAATCAGATCTAGGAAATTTCTGTAAGTGAACAGAACAGACCCTGATCAGAAGGTTTCTACAGGAGCCATCTGATCTGGGTCCAACCTTAACCCTATACCCAATGAATTATTCAGGTAAGAAATAATGACATCATGACTATTAATATTTAGTTTTATCAGGATCCAAATGCATGTCCTTAACCCTTTCCCTGTTCTGTATTAAGGCCAAATTTCAATACCTACTGAATATTCATTAATAAACTAGTTATAAAGAAATATTTAAGGTCGAACATTGTAGACATTTTAGAAAGCAAAGAAACAGATCTATCAAATTCTATAAGCAAACAGAGCAGACCCTGATCAGACGGCTCCTCTAGGAGCCGTCTGATCTGGGTCTACTCTGTTTGCAAATGCGTGAAAACACATTTATATGAGGGAAAGGGTTAAAGAATAAATCTACAAAATGAAGCAGACAACATTTATTAACTATCCAGACGCAACATTACTGAATTTCTGAACATTGATTTCTTGTGCATATATATCTGTGTTTTACTGTTTTGTATTTTGTATGAACTGCTTGTTTGAGGGCCTCTAGGTAGATTAGTCATTATGACTAATTGAGCTACCCTCATTAAATAAAGTCTTTCATTCATTCATTCAATAGAATAATTCTTATAATGGGACATAGACATAGGAATTTTTGGCCATGGTAGAAACTGTAGAATCATATTATTTCATAAGCAAACAGAGCAGACCCAGATCAGACAACTCCTACAAGGGCCATCTGATATGGGTCTACTCTGTTTGCAAAGGAGTAGAAAAGCGTATTTATGAAGTAAACGGTAAAATGAGAGTCTCTACTTGCAACGTGTTTTAAAAATGCCTAACAATTACATAAATCATTGGTTTATATCCTGGAAAGAAGTATATCGCAAGAAGTCTAGTTGAATTAACACTGAAGATGACAAAACGTCCATGTGTTTGATATGCTATTCTGCAATGTATTAATATTTATTCAGCTTGCATTTTAGTTTCCTTAACTGCTGAACCAAGTATAATATGATATATTCGATATAAGTTCAAACTGACATTCTTCATAATAATGATTGAACATAACAAATACCAAGTTTTATGATATTATTGAAAATATGTGTTCATTGTAGGGACTTCCTCTTTAAAAGGCTAGTTAATATCAAGCTGATGTATGTTAACCCTTTCCCTGTTCTATGGTTATTTCAAATTTCAATACCTTCTGAATATTCATGAATAAAATAGTTATAATGAAATATGGAAGGTGGAACATTGTAGCCATTTTAGAAAGTAAAGAAACTGATCTATTCAATTCCATTACCAAACAGAGCAGACCCTGATCAGACGGCTCCTCTAGGAGCCGTCTGATCTGGGTCTACTCTGTTTGCAGATGCATGAAAACACGTTTATACGAGGGAAAGGGTTAAAACAGTGACAGATGCCATTTTACCTTCGTGTCCAAGTCGTCCATCTTTCTCAGCAGGCTTTTGATCTGTTTTTGTAACTCCGCCTCTTGTTTCCCTCTTTCGTCTATTTCTCCCTTTAATTTCTTGTTCTCTTCATCCATACGGCGGATTTGATTGCTGCATATCTGATTCTAAATTCAAAGTAATTGGTCAAACATTTTCCAGTGTTCATATGTAACTATTAACAGTCATCTTTTTAGTATTAACCCTTTCCCTCCTATTTTCATGCCAGATCAGGCGGCTCCTATTTTTTTATGTTTCGCAACTACAGTGAAATCCCTCTAATTCAGACATTGAAATTGATATCAATGTCAGTCTTTAAGACAGGTGGCAGCTTAATGCAGTTAGACAGCCCTTCGGGGAGCTTTCTGCATGATTTTCAACCTGCATTAAGCAGACACCTGGCAAAAAGGTATGTACATTATTTCCCACTAAAACTCCGATTTAGAGGGGTTTAACCCTTTCCTCCATAAATACGCCTTTCTATGCCTCTGTAAAAGTCACTGTATGAAACCATTGTGATAAATAGAGCATTTGCTCCAATAGGAGCACATGCTCTATTTATCACAATGGTTTCAAACTACAAAATTCTAAAATTTTCCTTTTCTCTATTTAATGCTCCTTTTGGATAGATTCATTCAAAGAGGTTGGGCCTAAAAATAGCCTATGGAGGAAAGGTTTAACTGTATTACAACTGAAAGACAATCACCAAGCTGTGTTTTAGGGCAAATAAAGTCTATTTAATTTAATCACATCTGCTGTGTTGTGAAGGGAATGGGTATTTAAACCCATTCTTTCATATAAACCTGTTTTCTATGCATTTGCAAGCAGATTAGACCCAGATCAGACAGCTCCAATAGGAGTCTTCTGATTAGGGTCTGCTCTGTTTGCTAGTGGAATTTGAAAGTTCTGTTTCTTTAGTTTCTAAAATGGCTACAATGTTCCACCTTCCGTATTTCATTATAACTATTTTTTCCATGAATAAACAGTTTGTAGTGTAATAAGAATAAACATAGAACAGGGAAAGGGTTAAACCCAGTCCCTCATATTGACGCCTATGTAAAGGATACTTTTTAAAACCATTGTGAGCTAAACAAGAAAGTGTGACAGTCAGACAGACAATCAGAAAGATAGACAGACTGATGGACGGAGGGATGGACGACGGTAAAGTGATCCCCATGTGACACACTGCCTCTAGGCAGGTGACACAAAAACAAACTCACCGATGTTTCAAGCTCCATGACTTTTTGTTTTGTGTCTTTAAGGTGGGACAGAACTGCGGCTTCTTTGAGCTTGGCTGACATGAGCTCCTCTTGAGCTTTCTTCAGCTCGGTCTTGAGTTCTTTCTTGCTGCCTCTGTCTTTTGGTGAGATGGGTTCATTGTTGCTTGACATGTGTAGCTGTAATAAACAAACAGCACAATGATTGACAGAAATGGTTATTAACTTTATCATGCTAAGAACAACCTGACCTGCATGGGCAAACAGCTTGGTTCTAAATATTAAAGACGCTGAGTAACTAGATGTCTCATCTGGATCCAAACTGTTGGATACTCTGTCAACAGTTTCTTAACCCTTTCCTCCATAAATATGCCTTTCTACACCTCTGTAAGGTCACTTTATGAAACCATTGTAGTAAATCGAGCATTTGCTTCATAGGAGCATGTATTTACTAAAATGATTTCATAACTACCCAATTCTAAATGTTCCCTTTTTTCTAGTAAATGCTCCTTTTCGATATATTTATTCAAAGAGGTTTTCTATGCATTTGCAAACAGAGTAGATCCAGATCAGACAGCTCTAAAACTAGCCTATGAAGGAAAGAATCCTTTCCTCCATAAATATGCCTTTCTACGCCTCTGTAAAAAAACCTGTTGAAACCATTGTGATAAACAGAGTATTTGCTCCTATATGACAGTAATGGGATCAAAAGAAATTACAAAATTTGTTTCACTAGAGGGAGAAGTTTTTTAATTTTTTGTTAAACTAGAAAGGTGTTCCTTGGAACACTTATGTCGACTGCCTGCATACTGACCCTCTTCCAACCAGTTTTAAACTTGACACAATTGCAGTACATGTATACATGTAAATGGGTATAACATAAATCCAGCTATGAGGCTATGTAACTTGGAGCATGATCTATATGTAAGACGTGTGAAACTAAGACAAAACGATAATGAGAATAATGACCAAAGTGTAATATGCGAAGTTTAAATTTAATGGCATCAGTAGAACAGGACTTATTGGCTGGACAAAAAAAATGAAAAAAGGGGAATAACTCCAAAAATATTGAAGCTGGAGCTATGGACCTTGTGCATGACACTTCCTCTCATCAAGCCTTTTCCATGTATGAAGTTTGAATTCAATGGCATCACTAGAAGAGGACTTATTAGCCAGACAAAAAAAATGAAAGAAAAGGGAATAACTCCAACTAGAACATTGTGTCTGTAAGACACAGTGATGCCCCTGTGTAGGTGCTTGCCTAGCTGCATGTAAAATTTCCAAGTCATTTGACCTTGACCTTGGGCTTGCGGGCAGCATGGGCTGGGTGTGTAATGAAAGTATGGATGGTGTTTAATGTGTATATGCAATTCCATGGCAATAGCTACAGTGGTTAGGGAGATACAAGACAATGAAAAAACTGTGACAAAAAACTGCACGTAAATGTGACAACCAACTGCACATAAAATTTCCAAGTCATTTGACCTCGACCTTGGGCTTGCGGGCAGCATTGGTGGGGTGCCAAATGATAGCACAGATGGTGATTGATGTGTATGTGAAGTTTCATGTGTATAAGTGTAGAAATTACTGACTTATAACACTTGAAAAACTGTGACAACCAACTGCACCTAAAAGCTTGACAGACGGATGGACTGACAGACGGACGGACCGACATGTGCAAAACATAATGCCCCCTGACTATCGTCAACGGGGGCATACAAATATTGAAGCTAGAGTTATGGACATTGTGCATGACACTTCCTCTATTTATGCCTGTTCCATGTATGAAGTTTGATTTCAATGGTATCAGTAGAGTAGGTGAAACAGGTATCAGTAGAGGTGAAACAGGTATCAGTAGAGTAGGTGATACAGGTATCAGTAGAGTAGGTGAAACAGGTATCAGTAGAGTAGGTGATACAGGTACCGGTAGAGTAGGTGAAACAGGTATCAGTAGAGTAGGTGATACAGGTATCAGTAGAGTAGGTGATACAGGTATCAGTAGAGTAGGTGATACAGGTACCAGTAGAGTAGGTGAAACAGGTATCAGTAGAGTAGGTGATACAGGTATCAGTAGAGTAGGTGATACAGGTACCAGTAGAGTAGGTGATACAGGTATCAGTAGAGTAGGTGAAACAGGTACCAGTAGAGTAGGTGAAACAGGTACCAGTAGAGTAGGTGAAACAGGTATCAGTAGAGTAGGTGAAACAGGAATCAGTAGAGTAGGTGAAACAGGTATCAGTAGAGTAGGTGACAAGAAGAGTGTGACACCGAAGACGACGACGACGGACAACATCATTCCTATAATTATGTCTGCCATGCTTCGCAGGCGAAATAAAAAAAATCAAGGGAGCATGTTTGAGCAATAACTGTGTAAATTTAATAACTGTAAGCAGCTGATTCAAAAGGTGAGTAATATATTGATCCTGATCAAAAAGGAATAAACCTTTGAAAGCGGGAACAAGTGCACTGTTCAGGATCTGCATTGTTTGTCACTAAAAATCTTACCCTTTCATACCATATGGGCTCTACTAATAAACAATAATGGACGATTCCACTCAGAATATGCAGTGTTGAAATGGATGCACACACACACATACATGTATATGCCTTCAAAGAGGGGGACATGAAAATCTGTTATTTACCTGCCAGCTAGCATCCAGCTCTGCAATGGTCTGTCGCATTTCTTTCAGTGAGAGGTTTGCCTCTGCTTCCCGCAACTTCACAGCAATCAACTCCTCCTGTAGACATTGGATGTCATTACTCGGTGCCTGCTGGATACGTGCATTCAGCTAAAATATAGGGAAGCAACAAATTTATAGCAGGCTTGGTATATCTTGATTTTCTGAACATTCACGCACCCCCTCCATTCATATTTACAGGGCTGCATGAAAACTTTTGTAATAAGACTAATCAGATGGACTCAAGGTTATATATGTGTGGAAGTTTGAAGCAAAGCCTCCCATTGGTGTCTGAGGTGTTGGACAAACTGGAATTTGTCAGCTGTATGCATAGACGTATGTATTGACAAAAGCAAGGCAGTATGCCTCCCACCTAGTAAGGGGTTATAAAAGTACTAATAGATCACTATATACAGTAGAATCCCTCTAATGCACCACATAATGAATTAACATTTCTGCCTTTATAAGCAGGTGGTTGCTTAATGTAGGATGACAGTTATGCAGAAAGCTCCTATAGGAGTTTTCTGCATAACTTTCATCCTACATTAAGCTACCACCTGCCTCTTCCACCCAGAATTATGCCCTTTTTGGTGGTCGCTTTAGAGGGGTTTTACTGTAGCTATATTTCTATCAAAATTTTATTATCACCTGTTCTAGGTCATCAATTTTTTGTCTAAGGTTTTTCACAGTGGTCATGTTCTCTGCCTCCTTTAAACGGACCATGATCAGTTCTTCCTGCAGTCCCTGAATCACCATCTGGGCTTCGCCTTCATCTAACGTGGATGCCGAGTTGATGCTGTCAGTCTGTAACACAATGAAAATATAGTTCCAATATAATTCCAACTTCTGAATAACTCAAAGTAAAAGTTTGGTCCTTCAAAAATTTACAATACCGAATTGTTCTTAAATGTATTATCCGGCATACCTAGAAACGCATGCGACAACTTAATGCAGACGATTCTAAAGAGTGGTTGCATCAAAGGGTATGGTGGACAAATAAAGGAACTACATGTATTCTTGGAATTGCTTTAATGTACATATCTTATCCGCGCTAATGATATAGAATAGTCTGTCAACTTTGACAACTTTTATCCTGGCAAGCATGACTTCAATGGCAAGGATCCGTATGAGAGCCCTAGTAACTCGAACTACAGTAAACCCCTCTTAACCGGAATTATAGAAGAGTAGAATTTAGATACTTTTAGGCGGGTTGCTGCTTAATGCAGGGTGAAAGTCATGCAGAAAGCTCCTAGAGGAGCTTTCTGCATGACATTCTACCTGCATTAAGCTGCCACCTGTTTCCAAGACTTAATGTACAGTTAAGAGGGTTCTTACTGTAAATGTGATTTATCCCCCCATATGATAAGATTCCTCGTTTCAAATCAAAACCACTGATTGTGAAACAAGCATGGAGCATAGACTTTGTGACACATCGAGCAAACTATAAATTAGAACTAGTGCAGATCCAGATCAGCATTCCAAAATCCGCAGCAGATATCTGAGGTTTTTCCCCAGGAAATATGTCACTACCAAAGATTTTGCCTTCATATATTGATTTTCAGAAAAAAGATTCACAGAAAATTCAAGAGTATTCCGATATGATTGCCAGGTTGGTTCCCAGCATCAATAAGTATAGGTTTGGAACCAAGGAAACATGTTTGCGATTATACTGTAAATGTGAGCGATTTAAAGCCCATATCCAACACTCCCCCAACTTACTCGTTCTTTGATATCTCCAAGCAAGGACTCAGCCTCTTTCAGCTGTTTTTGTGAGTGTGTATATTTCTGTTTCGTTAGTGACAGCTCATTCTTCAGAGCATAGGTTTCCTCTGCCTCCTGCGCCCGAGTCAGCTGGTACTGGATCAGCCGGTCTGCAAGGGTCGCAGACTCCTGCAAACCAAACGTCGGTAGAACTGTTACATACTGTTTCATATTTTCGAACATTTCAGCTAGCTCTTACCTTTTTGTGAAGTTTGCATGCATGGAGGATCTTACATGAGTGTTCATTATAACTCCTTTTTATGAAACAAGTTTACTATAATATCATGAGCTTTAGCAAGTGTCATATTCACAAAATAAGTTTCAAAAAAACAATTTGTAATGAACATGAAAGTAAGATTCTTTTTGTTACATGATCCTTAAAAAGTGTTATATAAAGTGAAAACAGGCTATAGCTGATGGCTATACAGTGTAGTAATACAATAGACGACACACATTGGAGTGATTCGGTCAAGCAGCACTCGCCACTATGACGATTAAATATGTCGTACGCTGGTTCCGCGTATTCTTTAAGATTCATTATCGAACAGTTTCAAACTGCTAATTTGACTAATCTGTGGTTTACAGCACTCTATTTCTGCACTATCACACTGCAGTCTATGTGATAAAGTAATATTTCAGATATTACTTGTTTAATATTCATGTAAGAAATAATGACATCATGAATATTTTATTAGCTGAATTTTCATAATGGAAAATTTTCAAGTTTTTTTTATGCTTTTACAAAGACTAGAATCAGATCTATATCATGTTATAAGCACACAGAGTAGACCCTGATCAGATGGCTCCTATTGGAGCCATCTGATCTGGGTCTACTCTGTGTGCAAATTCGCAAAAATGCCTATATAATGCGTATATATACCAGTATGAAGGCAAAGGTTAATCAAACTGCTCCTTTTTTACACAATTGTTACTCCATAAGAATTAATCTTATCCTTTACTTCATTAAAAACACCCTTTCACACCTTTGCAACCAGAGTAGACCTACATCAGACGGCTCATACAGGAGCCGTCTGATCACGGTCTGCTCTGTTTGCTTACGGAATAATATAGATTCTGAGTTTTCAGTTTCTGTCACAGCAAATATTTCTCTTGTTAACCCATTCCCTCATATTGACGACTTTTGACGACTCTGTAAAAGTCACTTTGTGAAACCATTGTGATAAATAGAGCATTTGCTCCTGTAGGAGCAAACATTCTATTTATTACAATGGTTTCAAAATACAAAAATCTAAAAAATTTCCCTTTCTCTTGTTAATGCTCCTTTTCGGTAGATTAATTCAAAGAGGTTGTATCTAAAAATAGCCTATGAGGAAATGGGTTAATATGTAATTCTAAAGTGTGTCAATATACATGTACATGAACCTGTCATTTGTGTTGTTCATGTATAACCTAACCCTTTCCCTGTAGTATATACATGTAAGAAATGATTATATCATGAATATTTATTAGCTGAATTTCTATAATGTAAACAGGATTTTTTTGGTAATGGTAGAAACTGTTGAAACAGATTATAATTTCAAAAGTAAACAAGAGCCAGTTGATCTGGGTTTTCTCAGTTTGTAAAAGCCTGAAAAGGGGTATGGAAGAGGGAAAGAGTTGACCCTTTCTTTCATATATACACCTTTTCACGCATTTGCAAACAGAGTTAGACCCAGATCAGACAGCTCCTATATAGGAGCTGTCTGATCTGGGTCTGCTCTGTTTGCTTATAAAATTATAACAGAACTAACTCTACATTCTATACCAATGCCAATAACTCCTATGTACATAGGCCATTATAAAATAATAGCTAATAAATATTTCAAACATGGAAAGGGTTATTTACAAATCAATAACATTTGCATTATGTATTAAATCCTGGATTATTATGTACAACATTATCACATCTGGCGTAACTTGATGACTGTTTGTATTTCCGGTACATGTATTATCCAAAATCAATGTGATCAATTTAACATAAAGACGAATTATATGTAGTGTAAACACAGTGAAACAAAATTCTTCACCCTTTCTTTCATATCATTGGGGTTTTATGTACATGTATGAGTAAACAGAGTAGACCAAGATCAGATGGCTTCTTGCAAAAGCATGCAAAGGCTTTTGTATGAAGGAAAGGGTTAACCCTTTCGTTCATATATACACCTTTTCAAGAATTTGCAAACAGAGTAGACCCAGATCAGACAGATTCTGTTCAGCTAATAAATATCCATATAGGTGTTATCTCTTAACCCTCTACTTCATAAATACACCTTTCTACGCCTTTGCAAACAGAGTAGACCCAGATCAGACGGCTCCTATAGGAGCCGTCTGATCAGGGTCTGCTCTGTTTGCTTATGTAATAATATAGATATAATTATACAGTTTCTGCCATGGTAAAAATTTCCTGTGTTCATCAGCCATTATAAACACTAACCTAATCAATGTTCCAGATGTTGTCATTTCTTATATGAACAACTGATTAACCCATTCCCTCATATTGACGACTTTTGACGACTCTGTAAAAGTCACTTTGTGAAACCATTGTGATAAATAGAGCATTTGCTCCTATAGGAGCAAATGCTCTATTTATCACAATGGTTTCAAACTACAAAGTTCTGAAATTTTCCTTTTTTCTACTTAATACTCCTTTTCGGTAGATTTATTCAAAGAGGTTGTATCTAAAAATAGCCTATGAAGTAATGGGTTAAAGAATATTCATTAGATAAATGCAGAGAGAGGTTATATTGGTCTTGCACTGAGCTTTCAATATTTATAAACCATTGATTTGTTATCGAGATCAGGTTTTCCAGGGACGAAGAGTAGCGAAAAAGCTCATGAATTAAAAATGCAAACAGACATCATTTTAACTGATTAGCTCTTTCAACGCCAATCAGCCAGTCAGTGATTAAAGGCTTCAACCAATTCGTCCATGAATATTCATGTAAGAAATAATGACGTCATTAATATTAATTGCATTAATTTGTTATAATAACACAGTCATGGTCAAAGTAATTTTTGGCCATACAGAAACTGCAAAATCAGACACATGTACATATAATTTCGTAAGCAAACAGCGCAGACCCTGATTAGACGGCTCCTATTCGAGCAGTCTCATCTGGGTCTACTCAGTTTGCAGAGGTGTAGAAAAGCGCATTCATGGAGTAAAAGGTTAAAATGCCTTTTCATGCCTTTGCAAACAGAGTAGACCCAGATCCGACTACTCCTGTAGGAGTTGGCTGATCGGGATCTGTTCAGTTTACTTAATGAATTTACATAGATCTGTTTCTACAGCTTCTAACAAGGCAAAACAATCGTCAGTGTTATCCCATTTCCTCATAGGCTATTTTAGATCCAACCACTTTGAAAAAATCTACCAAAAAGGAGCATTAACTAGAGAAAAGGAAAAAAAAATACAATTTTGTAGTTTGAAACCATTGTGATAAATAGAGCATTTGCTCCTATAGGAGCAAATGCTCTATTTATCACATTGGTTTCACAAAGTGACTTCTACAGAGTCGTCAATATGAGGGAATGGTTTAATGTAAAGTTATAAAAATTCAACTAACAAATCTCAATGATATCATTATTTCTAACATGAATACATGTATTTAAAAGGGAAAGGTTCATCTGAATGGAAGTATGTATATGTATCTCTTCTCTGTAGCTCTACTGAATTCACCCATCTACAGTCAGTGACACCTACCTTTTCCAGGCTATCTATCCTTTGTCTGAGAAGCCGGTTCTCTGTTCGCAGCCTCTGTAAATCAGAACACATGGTTATTTCTGACATTTTCCATTTGACAAAATCCTCTACCTGTACATTCTGTAAAATACTTCCACAAGGCAAGTTACCGATCATGACCAAACACACATCCAGGTATGCCCTTTATCAGTCAGGAAACTAAGTAAATACCAATGGCGAAATGGAAAACATTTTGATTCCAGATTATACACGAAGTAAGAGGTAGAAAGACATGTACCAGAAATTAAAAGGCATTTGACATTAAAATAAGAATTTCTGCAAACACATGTTTAAAAACATAAAGACTGAGTTCAAATGTTATCACTGGTAATTTTGCGTCCTGTAAAGGTTTGCTTGGTGACGTGAGAGCATTTGGGAGTTTAGCCCACACAAGGATCAATTATTCAGGTAGTTCATTTAGCTGTAAATAAGGCAGGTGCAATTTTTTCTGTAATGGATATATAACTACCGTAGTTTGTCTTTTTTTCTTTAAAGATATCTATTGATTTAACCCTTTCAGTTTAAATGGACCGTTCCAAAATAAACAAAGGTCATACTTACTGTGATTGTTCAGGGATGTTTTTAATCCTTTCTCCATAAAAACACCTTTCTATGCCTCTGCAAACAGAGTAGACCCAGACCAGATGGATCCTGTAGGACCCATCTGATCAGGGTCTGCTTTGTTTGCTTACGATATTATATACAATGTAAATATATTTCAACAGTGTCTGCCATGGCCAAAAGTTACTGTATCCTTACACTATTGTAACATTTAATCTAACTAAAATTCATGACATCATTATATCTTACATGAACACTCTTGGGGCAAAGAGTTAAAACGTTTTCAAGAATAGCTCCTTTATTTCTCTACCAAAACACATGTAGTGATAACTTGTTAGAATTGTTTCCTCAAGATGATTCTAAAGAGTGGTCACAACATATGGTTTGGTTTTGAAAGGACACTTTTAGAATTTGAATATGCACTTGTAGCTATTGTTCTGTGGTCTTAACCCTTCTCTTGCTGATTTTTAAAATACATTTCTCCTTCTTTACCCATGTCCTGTTGTATAATTACATATATCTTCACTGTGTACACATATTTCGCTGTGCAATCAAGTGCTGTGGAGTGCACTGGTTGCACAATCAACTTATAAATAGTGCAGACCCTGATGAGACAGCTCCCGCAGGTCTTCACTATTTACAGGTAGGTATATTGACGTGAATAGCAAGCAAAGGGTTAATTACAGGACAGTATGCTACCAACTTTCACTTACCCGGAGTTCGATCTGATCTTCGTTTTCCTTGCTTTTTAATGCTGTGTACTCTTTTTCTAATCTGGAAAATACAAAAACAAACATGCACTTAATAATAATATATATACTAAAAGCAAATTATTAGCGGGCAGTACCATGAGAATATCTGTAACCTCTAAAGGTTATTGAAAACAAATCTTCAAAATTCTGCCTATTCAACCCTTTCCTTCATACAAACGCCTTTTCACACCTTTGCAAAAAGTGGAGACCCAGATCAGACGGCTCCTGTATGAGCTGTCTGACTAAGGTCTGCTCTGTTTGCTTTGGAATTTGATAAGATTTGTTTCTTTTGTTTCTAAAATGGACACAATGTTCCACATTCTGAATTTCATTATAACTATCTTGTCTATAAATATTCAGTGGGTATTGAAGTTTGGACTAAATATAGTAAAAGGAAAGGGTTAAAATATGAAATCTGTACCAAGACAATAGATTCCAGTTATTTAAGTTTCCCACCTCTTTACAGATTGTTCTTCAAGACAATAGGTTAACCCATTCCCTCATAGACTATTTTTAGATCCAACCATGCACTTTGAATCAATCTACCAAAAAGGAGCATTTACTAGAGAAAAGTAAAATTTTAGAATTTTGTAGTTTGAAACCATTATGATAAATAGAGCATTTGCTCCTACAGGAGCAAATGCTTTATTTATCACAATGGTTTCAACAGGTGATTTTTACAGAGGCATAGAAAGGCGTATTTATGGAGGAAGGGGTTAATACTGGTGTCACCATGTGTCCATCTGTCTGTTTACCTGTTGTTTCCTTTACTAGCTCAGATTCAATCACAGTTTCAAGTTCAGCTATTATACAATCTTAACTACTAAGTGGTTTCTGGCCAGCTCAGATAAGTATCTCCTATTCATTAGATCTATAATACAGACATTTGACTTGTGTAGTTTGTGCTGTTGAAGTTTGCATTATAAATTTATATATGCAGGGCCTCCATATGTCATATGTAGGGCCTGAGACAATAATATTATGCCAACATTTCAATAATTTTATGAATGTTTAACTATTTTCTCAGAATTACATCTAAACCAAAATTTCTGATTCTGCTATACATTGAGAATACCCTACCAAAATGGCAGCTTTTATTCCACATGATGTCCAAGATGAATTACATAGAAATCGTCATTGTGTTCCAATTGCCACCAGCTCTCTCCTCATTTCCCCTCTGACCTTAATCCTTTCCTTCATATTAACACCTCCAAGAATATTTATGTAAGAAATAATGATGTTATGAATATTAAATAGATCAATTGCTATAAAAGCACATGGACACAAGAATGTTCAGTCATGGCAGAATCTGTAGAGTCATATCAATATTGTATATCATAAGTAAACAGAGCAGACCATGATCAGACGGCTTCTATAGGAGCCATAGGATCTGGTCCTACTCTGTTTGCAAATGTGTCGAAAGGTGTATGTACGGAGTAAAGGGTTAAAACATGTAATAGTTGTTGTAGTTGTGGCTGTTTGCCAATGTACATACAACAGTTTTGCACTAAGGCCCTCAGTCCATGGCTTTATCAATAGTTCTTTATTACATGTATTGCAAATACTCCTAACATTACCCAGTCCAACACTTCGGATACTTACAAGACGCAAGGTCTCATCAGAATCCAATATACTGTTTGACACCATGATCACAATCTACAGAATAGTTAACTTGAAGTTTCAGTAAAGAAGAACTGAGAACTTTTTTAGCAGGTGACTACTTAATGCAGAGTGAAAGTCATGCAGAAAGCTCCTCTAGGAGCTTTCTGCATGATTTTCACCCTGCATTAAGCTGCTACATATATACCTGTGTTAACCTTTTACTCGATAAATAAGCTCTTCTTCACCTTCTCTGTTTGCTTATGAAGTAATATAGATATGATTCTACCATTTCTGGAATGGCCAAAATTTACTGTGCCAATGTGCCATTATATAAAAAATAATCTAATGAATGTTCATGATACCATTATTTCTGACATGAATATTCATGGATTAAAGGGTTACAGACCAGTAATAGCCTCATTTTAGAGTTAGTTATCCAGGTTTTACCGTATTATGAGAATTGAAAAGTACAACCTTTCTATTGTAGCACTGATAAGTGCTGACTGTGTGACAGCCCAATGAGGTATGTAATGTGCACCCTTTCAATGATCTACCCAACTGTAAAACTGATCTTATCTCCTAGTGGGACAGGTGGGAACAGAGATGGGTAAGATCTGAACATTTTAACCCTTTCTCTATTCATGTAAGAAATAATGACATCTGAATTAAAAATGGCATATATGTATACAGTATTTTTTTCAGGATTGGTAGAAGCAGCGAGTGCAGTCAGATCTATCATAATTTCAAAAGCAAACAGCGCAGACCCTTATCTGACGGCTCCTGTAGGAGCAGTTTAATCTGGGTCTACTCTGTTTAAAAAGGTGTGAAAAGTGTTTGTATGAGGGAAAGGGTTAACCCTTTTAATGTATGATGTCTGAAAACTGTCACCTTCAATTGTCGTACTGTAATTATTTCTTACATGAATATTCAACAGGGAAAGAGTTTAACAGAGTTTCGACAATTGATCTCATTTAATTGACAATTGATCTCATTTAACCTTTTACTCAATAAATACGCCCTTCTAAGTCTTTACAAACAGAGTAGACCCAGATCAGACAGCTCCTGTAGAAGCCATCTGATCAGGGTCTGCTCTGTTTCCTTATGAAATAATATAACAACATTTTCCTGTCAGTCAAATAGTCATACAATACAATGCATGATGCAGGGATATGAGGTGTTGTGCATGATGCTTCAGGGTACTGTCATTCTATTCTGACACCAAACGGAAACTATGCACTTAAAAATAAGAATATTTCAAAGGTTTTCCAGACAAGAATACAGACAATTTCTGAATCAAAATGTTTGAAATTTTCATGGCTACAAGATGCAATATTTTAAAATGTAAGTTTAATTTTGGCGTCTGTCTATATTCCTGCGAGCAGTGATTATGCAAAAGTTATACATGTAGAAACATAATGCTTGGTAATTTATGGTAATCGTATGACAGTATCATGTAATTCAGCATAACTTCACTGCATGATAAGATAGTGGTTAAAAGATATGTCGATATCGACCCAGCATTTCCGGACAGGAAGATTATCAAAGTTAAATGTCCTTTCGGTTCCCATGGCAACCAGTGTTCTACATTAGATTTCAATTCTTCGGACAAAATAAAAAAGGACCTTACAAGGAAAATCATGATGCAATGTTTTCTTATTTTTCTGCCTAACAATACTCTTTTATCATCTATCAGAATTTCCTTGGCGAGGAGAGTCACCAATAAAATTATAGGGTTTGGAAAAAAAAAATCGTGGTCAACTAATTACCTCATAGGCTATTTCTAGACCAATGATCTCATAGGCTATTTTTAGACCCAACCACTTTGTGTATACAGAAGAACCCCAGAATGATACCTCTTTTAGGTGGTCGCATTAGCGGGGTTTTACTGTATCTTAACTGAAAAGGAGCATTTACTAGAATAAGAGCACCGCATGCGGGAGCCAATGCGCATCTGTTCAATGGTAGCCCTTGTGATGGTGAACAAGTTTCATAAGGTTTGCAGTAATAGTAAAGCCAACGTTAAAGATTCCGAACAACATTATGTGGATGCTGTAGTTACCACAATTGCTCATATTTTTTTCTATGAAAAATGGAGGAGTTAATTCTTTGCATGCTAAGTAATTGTTCGTCTGCAACAATTGTCATCTGCTTCAATTCTTAAAATAAACTTTCTCTCAATTTTTTTTCTTCAAAAATAAGGTCAAGATGACAAACAGTTTGGATCCTGATGAGACGTCTGGATCCAAACAGTTTGCATAGGTAATCACAGTTTCGCTGCTAGCGTGCAAAGAGTTAAACAAAAGCTGCGTGCGGCGCCAACCGTCTGATTTGGTGCTCGCCAACCGTCTGATTTGGTGCTTGTCCAGCTGAATTATAAAAAATGAAAAAAATAAAGGGCCATAACTCCAACACCTACGACGATGACCCAGTGATCACAATAGCTCGAATTCTGACACAGACAAGCTAAAAAGGAAAATTATAGACTTGTGTAGTTCTGAAACCATTGTGATAAATAGAGCATTTGCCCCTATGGAGTAAATGCTCTATTTATTACAATGGTTTCAAAACTTGACTTTCCGCGAGAGAATGGGTTAAAAGAAAATTTGTCTCTTTAATACTTACAACTCTAAATCAGTGCAAACAATTTGAAGAATTTGTGCACGGTAAGCTGAGCTGACACTTTAACCTTTTCTCAGGCTGTATCACTATTAACTATCTGCATGTAATTAAGTCTGCATGCAAGGGGAGACTTTGTCAACAATGAGATATCGATAAACTTCTTGTCTCATCAGAATCCAAACTGTGTCACACTAAATTAACCCTTCACTCCAAAAGTGTGGTCACAACATAGGGATTGGTGGAGAAATAAAGGAGTCACTCTTGAAAATATTTTCATTTACCCATCTTATCTGAACCTCTGCATATGTATATGCATCAAGTAAAGAGTTAATGAAATAAGCTTAGCTAGGAATAAGAGATATAGCAATACTGCGACTGTAAAGGTTTTTCTGACTTTGTGAGACCATTAAATTTTTTCAAATTTAACCCATTCCTACTTAGGCTATTTTATATTTTATATATACTTATATTATCTTATATTTTATACTAGAGAAAATGAAAAGGAAAATGTCAGAATTGTGTAGTTTTGAAACCATTGTGATAAATAGAGCATTTGCTCCTGTAGAGCAAATGCTCTATTTATCACAATGGTTTCATAAAGTGACTTTAACAGAGGCGTCAAAAGGCGTCAATATGCGGGAATGGGTTAAGCCAGTGACCTTGACCCTAGATCCCTCTCAAAGCCAATCCCAACCCTTGTCTACATGCAAGCTATCTGTACATCATCACCTTTGTCACTTAATTTGCCCTGAAACTGATTTTGTATTTTAGTATCAAGTTGTTTGCCACCAGACCAACAATTTCTAAAGTAGCTCTGTGAATCTGGTGATGTTTAACTCTTTTCTCCATAAATACGCCTTTCTATGCCTCTGCAAGCAGAGAATACCCAAATCAGACGGCTCCTGTAGGAGCCGTCTGATCAGGGTCTGCTCTGTTTGCGTATTATATAATATAGATATGATTCTACAGTTCCCCCCTTGGCCAAACAATTTTGTGTCCATGTGCTATTATAGCAATTACTCTAATTAATATTCATGATGTCATTATTTCTTACATGAATATTCATGGAGTGAAGGGTTAAGCAGTGGCAATGCTATTCACTGCAGGATAGACATACACCATTAATACTTACTCTTCGCGAGTCTTAGAAAAGCAGTTAAAGCTGAGGTCTTCATCATCCCCGAAATCCACAAAATCCATTGGTTCCCGATGTCACATGGGTCAGAGAGTATCTACAGTTAACAGTCACTACTACGTCACTAACGCTCGACCCGTCACTCGCCATTTAGGTAATGTACATCAACACTGATTTTATTCTGTTACTATATAATTATGTCACAGTAATTTTTTAGTTTCAGCACTGTCTTCTTCCCTGAGTTATAAGACACACACAGTTCTTCAGGTTTTTACTCCATATTTCACTAGTTACAATCAACTGAATTCCACAAATATCCGACAAAGTTCAGTTAAAATTGCAAATCTCATATATCCAATATCTAGAGTTACGGAATACAAATACTTTAAGAGCCTTTACAGAGCTACAGATAAAGATGCATATTTGATAACTAAAATTGTCATTTCTCCACCAAACCCTATGTTGTGACCACTCTTTAGAATCGTCTTGAAGAGTGGTCACAACAAAGGGTTTGGCAGAGAAATAAAGGAGCTATTCTAAAAAAATGTTTTAATTTATGCATCTTTATCTAGACCTTCTCCCAGAGCAACAGATAAAGGTGTCAGTACTCAAATACTAAAATTGTCATTTCTCAATCAAACCTTATGTTGTGACCACTCGTAAAGACGATTCTAAAGAGACTCAGTGGTCAAAATATAGGGTTTGGTGGAGAAATAAAGACTTATTCTTGAAAATGTTTTAAATTACGCATCTTATCTGGAACTTTCCCTTAGTTTTCTGAGCAAAACTTTCCTCAATAGAAAATGCATTATTCAGATTTCAAACAAAACATTTTTCCATTTCTTTCATAGTCATGAACAGAGTGTTAACCCTTTCCCTAATGAACATTATGAACTGTTCACTTCATAAATATTCAACTTGATTGTTTTATAAAGTAAATTTTTCAAGAAATTTTGGGTTAGACAAAAACTATAAGAGCAGATAATTATTACGTCATAAGCAAACAGAGCAGATTCTGATCAGATGGCTCTTATAGGAGCCATCTGATTTAGGTCTTTTTGCAAAGTTGTGAAAAGGAGTTTAATATAATCCCTTTATATAATTACTCCATAAATAATTGAATATGCCTTTTAACCCTTCGCTTGCTGAATTTTAAAATACATTTCTCCTTCTTTACCCATGCCCTGTTGTATAATTACATATATCTTCACTGTGTACAAGTATTTCGCTATGCAATCACTGCTGTGGAGTGCACTGGTTGCACAATCAACTTGTAAATAGTGCAGACCCTGATGAGACAGCTCCTACAGGAGCTGTCTCTGATCTGGGTCTTCACTATTTACAGGTAGGTATATTGACGTGAATAGCAAGCGAAGGGTTAATACCTTTGCATATACAGTAGATCCTTGAAATGCAAGGCGGCGTCTGATCTGGGACTGCACTGTTTGCCGTGGTGCATTTATGCGACTTCGGCAGTGAAAGGGTTAAGGTGCAACATGCAGACATTTAGCCTCTCTTGTGCAACCACTGCAAATGTCTTATTGTCTGTTGTCATTTGGAAACAGTGCAGACCCTGATCCTACAAGAGCCATTTGATCTGGGTCTTCTCTGTTTGCAAAGGTGTGGAAAGGCTTTTGCATGAAGGAAAGGGTTAAACAAGTGTACTATGAGAAAACCAACAAGAAACTCACTTCAGTCTTATTTTTGACCTCGCCCATATTTACATACAGAAAAAAAATCTCTAATATGACTCAAAAGACATCCAACTGTCCATCATTTAGACAGTTGGTAGCTGACTACGTACAAGGTGGGTGAAATGTAAAAACCTTCCACAGGACCTCTCTAAATATCGTCCAGTCCCTTTCTTTTCTTTTAACCCTTTCCTTGTTCTATGTTTATTTCAAATTTCAATATCTACTGAATATTTATTGACAAACTAGTTATAATGAAATATGGAAGGTGCTACATTATAGCCAATTAGAGAGTAAAGAAACATATTTTTCATATTCCATTAGCAAACAGAGCAGACCCTAGGAGCCATCTGATGTGGGTCTTCTCTGTTTGCAGGTACGTGAAAACACATTTACAGTATATGAAGGAAAAGGTTAAAGGCTCTCTTGCTAAAACTGCTAGGTGTTTGTTCTGTACAGGTAGCAAACTAGTCGACTAATCAAGCCAGATACATCATTTGCCCTCCTAGAACCCTTAGTTCCCCATTACTAATGTAGACACTGGATGATAACCCATCCTCCCCCACTCCAACAATGCAATATATATAATGGGCCAATTGAACCTTTAAATGTTTGGAAACAAACTGCTATTAGCAAATAGTGTAGACCTATGTTGAACGCTCCTGAAAGAATCTGTCTGATTAGAGTCTCTACTGTTTGTGATCTATATACTTTCCAAACAAATTTACTTAATGGAGCTCTAATGTTAAATAATTTTTCATCTATCATTCCACTTTCATAATTCAGCATTTAAAGGTTTAACACATCTCATGCTATCAAAAATTCATGCAAGCTGAAAATTGAATGGCAATCATTTTCAATACCTATCCAGCTGCCTGAAAATTTAAGAAAATATAATTGGCCGAGTGGCAAACAGCTTGGATCCTGATGAGACGCTGAGTTACTTGGCATCTCATCTGGATCCAAGCTGTTTGCAAATGTGAGTCATGAAGCATTAAGCATGAGAAGAGTTGATAAAGGGGAAAAGCCAAACCTCAAAATAACAATGGAAAACCGGTAGCCTTATCATATAACCAATTAGCACAAAGTGTTTTTGGTAGAATCATACAAATTGTTTATATACATGTATATGAGGTATGCCATGAGAAAGTTTTTGGTGTTCTGAGGAGACGAACCTGACCAGAGCTTTCAATTAATGTTTGACTATACAAATATTTATTACCAGTGACCTTGAAATTATACCGTGCCCTTGCAGAGCTATAGATAAAGGTGAGTATTCAAATATCTCCATAGAGCTCCAGATTGAAGATGCGTAAATTCAAACATTTTCAAACATTTTTAAGCATAGCTCCTTTATTTCTCCACCAAACCCTATACTGTGACCACTCTTTAGAATTGTTTTGAAGAGACAATTCTAAAGAGTGGTCACAGTATAGGGTTTGGTGGAGAAATGATGATTTTAGTACATGGGTACGCATCGTTATCTGTAGCTCTGATCTTAACCAGATGATATGTTGTGACCAGTCTTTAGAATCCTCTCAAAGAGACAATTCTAATAAAAAGTGGTTACAACATTAGGTTTGGTGGCGTAAAAAAGGAACTATTCTTAAAAATGTTTTAATTTCCTTTGACCCTATCAAAAATCAACTAACAAACACCTCCATATATCATTATTAATTAAAATACCTCTACTAATTTCATTTCCATTTCATTGCATGGCTCAATTGACAATATACAGCTTTCATTACTTTAAATGGCCATATCATGATATTAGAGATAAATTGGTCCTGCAATTCATACACTTAACCCTTTTAACCCTTCATTTTCAATGTGGACTAGCCCATCAGTGTTTAATTATAGAGTCCACTCAGTATAAAAAGCTTAATCTTGCTGGAGGATTTTGAATGACAAACAGTGTAGATCCTGATCAGAGAGCTCTTATCTAATCCTTATATCAGACTCTGATCTGGGTCTACACTATTTGCAAATAATAGTGTGTCCCACAGTCAAAGGGTCAATACATCTTTAACGACTGTAAAATAGAATTGAATTTTGACAACCATACCTTCCTATCATGGAAACTATCCACTGATTCAATTTTAAACCATTCGCTTAGCCCTTTTATTTATGAATAATACAGCATCATGAATGTTACTTATAGATTATTTTATGATGTCACATGAATGCAGCAACTTTTGGACATGGCAAAAATTGAAGCCTTATCTATATTATATCATAATTGAAAACGGAGCAGACCCTGATCAAACTGCTCCTACATGAGTATTTTAATGGAGTTAGCTTGTTAACTTGGTGAATATTTATGCAAGACCTGTTTATCATGAATATTATTTCAATTCTTGTCATACAGAGTAAATGTGCATACTCAGATACTAAAATCGTCATTTCTCCACCAAACTCTATGTTGTGACCACTCTTTAGAATCATCTCTTCGAGATGATTCGATTCTGAAGAGCTGTCACAAAATTATATAGCATGTACTAGTAAGCAGAGTAGACCCAGATCAGACAGTTCCCTAAGGAGTAAACAGGCAGGATTTCCAGGTTAATGGTTGAACTGTTTAATCCTTCATATACCTTTAACACCTTTCCATGCCTTAGCAAACAGAGCAGACATAGATCAGACGGCTCCTACTGGAGCCCTCTGTTAAGGGTTTGCTCCATTTGCTTACAAAATTATAATAGATCTGACTCTACAGTTTCTGTCAAAACCCAAATATCCTGTGTATATATATATATTCCATTATAAAAAAAAATCGGCTAATAAACGTTCATGATGTCATTATTTCTTCGACGAATATTCAACAGGGAAAGGGTTAGTTACCGTAGAATCAAACTGTCACAACAACCCTGGTGTCTCCAATATCAGCCCAATATTGCCTTACAAAAAATATGAAATCTGATCCTTATTACTATCACAAAAATCAACTTCATAGCTTATGTAAATTAAACCTGATCCTTTGAAGTTTTGTTATGTTATCCATTTTCAAATTTACTGTCTGCTTAAGTATCTATACATGTAATTATATTATCGATCTAATTGAATTTCTTTTATTTTGTGGCATTACATTTTTTTAAGTGCCATGTGGTGTTGGTCGTAACCAAATTCAAGTGTGTACTTTTTGAGTCTGATCTGGAACTACTCTGCTCACAAAGCTGAGGCAAATATGTAGCGGCTTCTTAAATCAACCTGAAGCAAAAATTCCCATCTGCTTCCATTCTGATTCATATTTTCTGAGTTTCTATAGTAACAATCAAATATTTGTTTTCAATCCTTATGAGATGTCTGAGGTAATTATGCGTGTCATGTGATCCAAACTATTTTCAAAAGTAAATATAAATTTGCACGATAAAGGTAGTGTATCTGTTGAACCCTTTGAATGCGACACGCGCACCATAACTGGCAAACACTGTAATACCCAGATCAGATGGTTCCTAGAGGTCAGTCCTCTGATCATGATCTGCACTGTTTGCTATTCAAAATCCTCTAGGGAACTTCCAGCCTTCCATACAGAGACTGGACCCTACAGTTAACCCTTACAATGCGGGACCCGAGTCACTAATGTCCTTTGCAAACAGTGTAGACCCAGATGAGAGGGCTCCTAGGGGAGCCCTCTCATCAGGGTCTGCACTGTTTGTCATGTTACACTTTTCTTTAGAAAACATCCCTAAATATTCACCATAAGCTTGACCTATTTGAATTTTGGAATATTCCATTTGAAAATTCAGCATTGTAAGGGTTAAACACTGGTGGTTTCTTCCACTATGAAAATACAGCATCGAAAGGGATAATTCCTTGCTCGCTGCAGGTACGAAACCATGATCACCTATGCAAACAGTTTAGAACCAGATCAGACATCGCATAATGCTGTGTCACATCAGGATCCAAACTGTTTGCCAATTTGACCATATTTTTGCAAAGAAATGAAAGAATTTCTATTTTAAGAATTGAAACAGACGACAATTGTTGCAGAAGAAAAATTACTCAGCATCAGAGCAACAGATAAATGTGCGTACTCAAATACTAAAATTGTCATTTCTCCACCAAACCTTATGTTGTGACCATTCTTCAGAATCGTCTCGAAGAGACGATTCTAAAGAATGGTCAAAACATAGGGTTTGGTGGAAAAATAAAGGAGTTAGTTTTGAAAGTATGCATCTTATCTGGACCACCGTAGCACGCAAAGAGTTTAATATGAGACTTTTGTAACATTCCTACCATTTACAACAGTGTGTTATACCATCTGTTACCATATAAATCCTCACAAAGTCAGCTCCTATGATTACCTACAAACAAACACAAACATTCCAAACCACCCCTTAAGAATGTCACAGAATATTATCAATTCCTTCCTAATCCTTTGCAAATAAATCCAACACTAACGCCATATGCTGTCCCATTTCAACAGTAGGTAATTTATTTCACAAATATTTCCGTCCCAACATTCTTTCGAATTCATATACATACATAAACATTAGATGCTGGTAGCTGATCTCTCAAGTATCATTGAAACATCCCCTTTTCCATAAAACCACGACAATTTTTCCCTGCATGGTTAATCTTTTACGCTAAATCATTTCATGCCTTTCATCATATTTTAAAATTACCAAGTAAGGCTTTATCAACCTTATCATCCTGTAAAAAAAATGTCTGCTAAGAAATTTATCTGGTCCACTTTCTACTCACATTCCATTCATTAAATATTTTTTAAGAAACACTGACCACATGTCAAACATCTTGGATCCAGAAGCGAGACACAGAGAGTTATTAGGCATCTCATCTGGATCCAAACTGTTTGTAAATGCCAGTTAGACTTACTTAAGTAGCTTTAAGGGTTAAACATTTATACAATATCACAATGAAGTGTGTGACACTGTTTGGCTTGCCCATAATATCATTTATACAGTTTTGACCTAATTTAACTTAAATGATTCCAACCTTATGTAAATATAAACCAAATGATAGTCCTAATTAACCTTTTCCCTGTTGAATATTCATGTTAGTGATAAATGACGTCATGAATAATTAGCTGAATTTTTATAAAGGCATTATATACACAGGTTTTTTATTGGTACTAGTAGAAACTGTGGAGTCAATTTCATAAGCAAACAGAGCAGACCCTAATCAGATGGCTCCACCTACAGGAGACGTCTGATCTGGGTCTACTCTGTTTGCAAAGGCATCAAATAGGCATTTAACCCTTACAGTGTGGGACATGAGTCACCAATATCATTTGCAAACAGCGTAGACCCAGATGAGAGGGCTCCTAGGGGAGACCTTTTATCTGGGTCTGCACTGTTTGTCATGTTACATTTTTCTTTAGATGACTCATTCCCTAAATATTCACCATAAGCTTGAACTTTTAAAATTTTGGAATTATCCATTTGACAATTCAGTGTTGTACCGGTTAAATGACATAAAGCATTAACTTTAATATTTATGTATGAATCTATGACAACCTTTAAAAAGATTCTAGATACAATGAGATGCAGAGTTCTAAAGGATCAAAACAAATTTGGCACTGATTATATGTATTTGAGGTCATCTGATTTAGAAGATAATTACAGTAAAACCTCTCAATAACGGCCACTAAATTACATTAAGTATTTTGTGTTAAATGCAGGTGGCTGCTTAAAGCAAGGTGAAAGTAAAACAGAATGCTCCTATAGGAGCGTTCTGTTTTACTTTAACCTTGCTTTAAGCTTAGCCACCTGCCCTAAACACTAACTAATTATCACAATTTAGTGGCCATTATAGAGAGGTTTTAATGTATCATGATATGCTTAATTCTTTGAATGCTAAGTAATTTTGTCATCTGCTCATGATCAATTGTCGTCTGCAACATTTTCAAAATTAATTATTTTCTTTCTTATCTTTTTGTAGAAGTTGAGCCTGAGTGAAAAGCAATTGGATCTCAGATCAAGCTCCATATATATATATACATTGTGGAGCTTGATCTGGATCTGAACTGTTAGAACAAGTCATAAATGACGGGAGATTCATCCTCTAGCATACAAAGGGTTACGATTACATATTCAGATTATCCAGAAGAATCATTAGTCACAGAACACTTAACCCTTTCCTTCATATAAACACCTTTGCATACAGAGTCGACCCAGATCATACGGCTGAATTTTTCAGAGTGGAATAGCCCGTCAGTGTTTAACTATAGAGTTCACTCAGTGTGAAAGGCTAAAATTGCTAGAGAATTTTGAATGACAAACAGTGCAGACCATGATCAGGGTCTACACTGTTTGCAAAGTATCCTTGGCTTGAAAGAGTTAAACTGCGTACAGAGCAAACATACTGATGTAAGACACATCAAATTTGTTTTGATAGCGACAAAACTGACACTTTGCAATAACATTTATTTGCCATTTTGGCTAAAAAGTTCTTTCTTCTAGTGTTTACGTTCTTGTAGGGTTTTTTCAGGTCAATTCACAACAATTTCAATACATGAAGTTAACCCTTTCCTTCATATAAACCCATTTTCACATCTTTGCAAACAGAGTAGATATAGTTGAAGATCATACGGGTCCTATAGGAACCGTCTAATCAGGGTCTGCTCTGTTTCCTCATGAAATTATAACAGATCTGAGAGTACAAATATTTCATGCAAACAATTATACCATTATAAAACTTCAGCTAATAAATTAAAGTAGAACCTGTCTTATGCGACTATAAAAAAGAGGTTGTTAGGTTTGTAAGGCAGGTGGTAGCTTAATGCAGGTCAAAAGTAATAGAGAAAGCTCCAACAGGAGCTTTCTCTATTAGTTTTGCCCTGTATTAAGTAACCACCTGCTTTTTAAGATTCCTGTGTCCAATTATTACTATAAGGACGCTTAAGACAGGTTCTAGTGTATATATATTTATGATGTCATTATTTCTTACAAAAATATTCAACAGGGAAAGGGTTAAGTGTTTACATTCTGGTGGGTTTTTTTTTTCCAGGTCGATTCCCAACAATTTCAATACACTTATTAAATACCAGAGATATTAGTGACTATATACATCAAGCTATGACACTGGGTATCTGTAACGCCCAGTTTTAATGAGATGTTTTAACCCTTTGAAGGCATAATATAACCCATGAAACCCATGTTTGGAGTGGACGCTATAGTTTAAAGCCAGTTCCTGTTCAATATTGAAATGTAAAAAACAATGACATCATGAATAGTTATAAACTAATTTTTTTGCTTTGACAAAAACCATAGAATCAGATTTATATCATGTCAAAAGCAAACAAAGCAGACCCAGATCAGATGGCACCAATAGGAGCCATCTGATCAGGATCTACTCTGTTTGCAAATGTGCAAAAAAAGGCGTTTAATTTGTCATTCAAAATCCTCTAGCAAGTTTAAGCCTTTCATACTGAATGAACTCTATAGTTAACCCTTTCCTTCATATTAACCCTTCGCTTGCTGAATTTTAAAATACATTTCTCCTTCTTTGCCCATGCCCTGTTGTATAATTACATATATCTTCACTGTGTACAAGTATTTCGCTGTGCAATCACTGCTGTGGAGTGCACTTGTTGTACAATCAACTTGTAAATAGTGCAGACCCTGATGAGACAGCTCCTACAGGAGCTATCTCATCTGGGTCTTCACTACTTACAGGTAGGTATATTGACATGAATAGCAAGCGAAGAGTTCACACTTTTTTGGCAAACAGATTAGACCTTAAGATTTATGTCTCTTTAAACACTGATGGGCTATTTTACTCTCAAAATTCAGTGTTGAAAGGCTTATGAGATGTTTTGAAACCGAAGCATTTATTTGAGTGTCCGACATAACAATATTAAATACACCACAATCATTTCACCTTTAGTTTTTTTTTCTATTTACGAACAATATCAGGAGTTTTTGTTTTTGTACTAATTCTAGCATTCTATACATACACCATGAATATTCATGTAACTTAACCCTTGGCTTGCTATTCACGTCAATATACGTACCTGTAAATAGTGAAGACCCAGATGAGACGGCTCCTGCAGGAGCTGTCTCATCAGGGTCTGCACTATTTACAAGTTGATTGTGCAACCAGTGCACTCCACAGCAGTGGTTGCACAGCGAAATACTTGTACACAGTGAAGATATATGTAATTATACAACAGGGCATGGGTAAAGAAGGAGAAATATATTTTAAAATTCAGCAAGAGAAGGGTTAAGAAATAATGTCATCATGAATATTAACTATACATGTATATCAATAGCAAACAGAGCAGACCCTGATCAGATGGCTCCTATAGGAGCTGTCTGATCTGTGTGTACTCTGTTTGGAAAGGTATAAGGCATATTTAAGGAGAATGGGGTTATTGTTACCCTTCCAATGCTGAATTTTCTTCTACGTGCAATATCCCATCTAATAAGTGTTTAACTATAGAGGCCACCCAGCATGAAGGGTTTGTGCTTACTAGAGGATTTTGAATGACATTTTTAAAAACAGCAGCAGACTCAGCGGATCAGAATGCTTCTCGTCTAAGTGTCCTCTGATCTGGATCTTAAGTATTTGCAAATGCCAATGTACGCAATATTGTCCTGCATTCAAAAGGTTGAAATATTATTCATAAACTAATTATGAGAGCACTAAATCTGTCAGTCTATGTAAATGTCAGGGAATTTTAGGGTCATATCAGCAATCAATCTGAAACATAATCTCTGCCCTCCAGTCAAATTTTTGTCAAATATTGAAAACGAGATAACACCTTTGAAAGTTAATCTATCTATTAAAAGGGCAAAGATCTAAAGTCAAAGACTGTATGGACATAGCTTTGTCCAGTGTCACCAAAGCTGAGAGTAATTCCGTCAATGTGTCACCCAAAATATGAACATGAGATCCATAATGGCACTGAATCGCTAACCTGGGGTTTCACCTATTCAGTTCTGATTTTGGAAAAAGGATTTATCCCTTTCCCTGTTATGTTTATTCCAAATTTCAATACCTACTGAATATTCATTAACAAAATAGTTATAAAGAAATATGTAAGGTGGAACATTGTAGACATTTTAGAAAGCAAAGAAACAGATCTAACAAATTCTAATAGCAAACAGAGCAGACCCTGATCAGACGGCTCCTCTAGGAGCCGTCTAATCTGGGTCTACTCCATTTGCAAATGCGTGAAAACACATTTACATAAGGGAAAGAGTTATAACATTATAACAATGTTACAATGGTTCAACCCTTTCCCTCATATAAACAACTTTACACACCTTTGCAAACAGAGTAAACCCAGATCAGACAGCTCCTAGTTTGATTCTACTACCCTTCATGAAATTGGCCAAGATCTTATGGCAGACAGTATAATAAATATTATACAGTAATAATCCTAATTATACAGTAATAATCCTATACAGTATAATAAATATTATATATATGATAAGGATCTTAGAAACTTAGGTGCTACATGGTAAAATATGCCACTGTGTGTATTAATCCATTCCCTTATAAGCTATTTTAAGACCCTTTAACTCACAGGCTATTTTTAGACCCATTCCATTCCATTCCCTAGTTTTAGATCTGACCTCTTTGAATAAATCTATCTTAACTAAAGGAGCATTTACATTTACTAGAGAAAAGGAACATTTTAGAATTGTGTAGTATTGAAACCATTGTGATAAATAGAGCATTTGCTCCTATAGAGTAAACATCTTACTGCTCTATTGATAACAATGGTTACAAAAATTGACTTTTATAGAACCATCAAAAGGCGTCAATATATGAGGGAACAGCTAGACAGAACACAGATTTTGGTGGAGAAATAACAATTTTAGTATTGGTCACAACATAGGGTTTGGTGGAGTAATGACGATTTTTAAAATATTCTAATACCATCCTTTAGTTATAGCTCTGGTTAAACCCTTTCCCTGTTCCATGTTTATTACCAATTTCAATACCAACTGAATATTCATGTACAAAATAGTTATAATGAAATATGGAAGGTGGAACATTGTAGCCATTTTAGAAAGTATTGATACAGATCTATCAAATTCCTTTAGCAACAGAGCAGACCCTGATCTGGGTCTACTCTGTTTGCAGATGCATGAAAACGCGTTTATATGAGGGAAAGGGTTACAACAGATTCAATAACAGTTTGAAGGAACCTAACACAAACATGGCAAGTCAACATTTATACAAAGACTTATATTCTATAACGATTTGGCTAAGATTTGACACTAAAGTGTTCCATTATAATCTGTTTGCTCTAGATTTTATGGTGATGTGTCAAGTCTTACCTTAACCAATTTACTTTGTATAAATGCTTTGGTCTTAGTAACGCCTTTGGAAACTGAGAAGACCCAGATCAGACGGTTTCTATAGGAGCCGTCTGATCAGGGTCTGCCCTGTTTGCTTACAGAGTTATATAGATCTGCTTCTACAGTTTTTGCCGAAGCAAAACATTTCCTTTTACAGAAACTGAAGTTAATGAATATTTATGAAGTAACCACTTCACACATTAATGTTCATTACAGAAAGGGTTAAGTAAACAGTGAAATATAACTTTGCTAGTCAGTACCTTAGCCATTACCCGTTTTATATTCATGTAAAGAATAATGACATCATGAATATTTACTAGCTGAATTCTTATCATGGCATGATGTACCCTGGATGTTTAGGCTCAGACAGAAACTGTAAAATCAGATGATGAGATCAATATTATACCATTTTATAACCCTTTCCTCCATAAATACGCCTTTCTATGCCTCTGTAATAACTACTTCTTGAAACCATTGTGATAAATAGAGCATTTGCTCCTATAGGAGCAAATGCTCTATTTATCACAATGGTTTCAAACTACAAAGTTCTAAAATTTTACTTTTCTCTAGTAAAAGCTCCTTTTGGGTAGATTCATTCAAAGAGGTTGGGTCTAAAAATTGCCTATGGAGGAAAGGGTTAAGCAAACAGAGCACTATGCACAGTTTGACATTCAAAAATCCTCTAGCAAATTAAATCCTTTCCGAATGAATGGAATTAAGGGAAAACCGTTGCGTATTTGAAGATTTACAGCAGTGCATCAGCGGTTTATATGTCGCAAATTTAGTTTTACATGTGACGCGTTAGTGGAGTATGTAAAATGGTTATTTGCGACATATAAACCACCAATATACTGCTGCGAATCTTCAAATACGCAATGGCTATCCCTATTCTAATGTAACTTATAATAAATGATTGAAAACAAACAACATTTTAAGTCCTTCGATATTTTCTGTTTGTCGTCATAATATGACGTTATGATTCGATTTTCAACAGTATATAAAATTTTGGTTTCCAACAGTATATCATAGATTTATATGTCGCAAACTTTGTCATGTGGACCAATCAGAATGCGTGTTACAAAAACGATGCATTAGAATCTACCTTTAAATGATGATGGCCCATTCCATATTGCTTAACCCTTTCCCTCATGTATTTGCAAAACAGAGTAAACGCATATCAGACGGCTCCTATAAGAGCCGTTTGATAAGTGTCTGCTCTGTTTGCCAATGGAATTTAATAGATCTGTTTCTTTACTTTCTAAAATGGCTACATTAGGTTCCCCCTTCCATATTTCAATATAACTATTTTGTCCATGAATATTTAGTGGGTATTGAAATTCGTAATAAACATAGAACAGGGAAAGGGTTCTATGAAGTTACATGTATAGACCAATGTCAAACTTTCAATGTGGGAAATAACAAAGGTGTAGACCCAGACTGGAAGGTCTCTCACCTGTACCTACAACAGTTGTCATTAATAACTGTCATAGCAGTGAACCCCAATGTGTTATTGATTTTGTGGGGCCTGATCAGGATCTAGACCGTTTGAAAAGGTCATATATATGCAAGAGAATTAAACACTGGTGGACAATCATAGGGTTAATTGATTTCCATTTTCTAATTTAACAGACCACAACTAATATCAGACTGAGTATACTGCAGCTCAAATTTTGATGTGAATCTAAACTGAGTTAAGATTGTTTAGTGACTGAGGCAGATATATATGTAAAGATTTAAAATGTAAGACTTTCAGCAGATGACCTTTTTCAGGCATGTCACGTCCATATTCAGAAGATAGGTGTGCCAGTTTAAGCTGCCCATTAATTGATTCACATACAGGTGCAGATCTAGACAACAGATGGATGTTGGGAACAAAGGCAAGAGAACACAATAAATGAAAACAAATAAAGCAAGCATTAGGATTCAAGCAGACAAAAGCTGCTGAAAGCAAATGCCAATAAGAGTGAAAACATTTAAACTTCTAAATAATTTAACCCAATATTAGCTATCTATCTACATGTATCTTCTTTATAATGTCAACTACTCTTTCAAGTGTTACTGACAATGCACTAATCCATTAACCCATTACCTTATAGGCTATTTTTAGATACCTCTTTGAATAAATCTACTGAAAAGGAGCATTAACTGGAGAAAAGGAATATTTCAGAATTTTGTAGTTTGAAACCATTGTGATAAATAGAGCATTGGTCCTATAGGAGCAAAATTTAATGCTCTATTTATCACAATGGTTTTAACAGGTGACTTTTACAGAGGTGTAGAAAGGTGTATTTATGGAGGAAAGGGTTATTAACTGTTTACTTCATATAAAGTTTTGCTCTGTTTGTTTATGAAATGTATATAGACATGATTCTACAGTCTCTCCCTTGTTTTCTATTAACCCAATCCCTGTTCTATGTTTATTCCAAATTTCAATACCTACCAGATATTCATGGACAAAATAGTTATAACGAAATATGGAAGGTCTAAGAACATTGTAGCCATTTTAGAAAGTAAAGAAACATATCTTTCAAATTCCATTAGCAAACAAATCAAATTCCACTATAGGAGCCATCTGATCTGGGTCTACTCTGTTTGCATATGCATGAAAATGTGTTTATATGAAGGAAAGGGTTAAAATAATTCCGCTAATTATTAATTATGTCAAATTATTTCATACAAAATGTTCAGAATGAGCATTTGCCGAGTCCTATAGGAGCAAAATTTATGTTCTATTTATCACAATTGTTTCAAACTACAAAATACTAAAATTTCCTTTTCTCTAGTTTATTATTGCTCCTTTTCGGGGGATTTATTTAGAGGTTGGATCTAAAAATAGCATATGAAATAATGGGTCAACCCTTTATTCCATGAATATTACTGTAAGAAATAATGACATCATGAATATTAATACGATTATTTTTCATAATGGCAAATGGACATTGGAATTTTTGGCCATGGCAGAAACTGTGGAATCATATCTATATCATTTCATATGCAAACAGAGCAGACCCTGATCAGATGGCTCCTATAGGAGCTGTCTGATCTGGGTCTACTCTGTTTGCAAAGGCATAGAAAAGTGTACTCATGAAGTAAAGGGTTAACCCATTCCCTCATATTGATGCCTTTTAAATTTGACGCCTCTGTAAAAGTCACTTTTTGAAATCATTGTGATAAATAAAGCATTTGTTCCATATATATAGGAGCATTACTGCTCTATTTAACACAATGGTTTCAAACTACACATCTCTTAAAGTTCCCATTTGTGTAGTAAGTGCTCCATTTCGGTAGATCTGTTCAAAGCGGCTGGGTCTAAAAATAGTCTATGAGGTAATGGGTTAAGAACCAATCCCAGTGTATTTGTCATCTCTGACCTGTAGTATACATCCGCCCCTGACAATGTTCTGTACCCTGTGGGTCACTGTATGACCTCTGCTTGTAAACTGTCAACATAAATAACAGTCGTGTAACTGATGACAGAACATCAACAAGCCCTACAACTGCTTCATACTTGGAATGCTCAACTTTCAGTAGAAAATTGGTCCAATATTGTTCAACAATAGAGTTCTTTCAGTACATGTTTAACCCTTTCCTTCATATAAACGTGTTTTCACGCATTTGCAAACAGAGTAGACCCAGATCAGACGGCTCCTAGAGGAGCCGTCTGATCAGGGTCTGCTCTGTTTGCTAGTGGAATTTGATAGATCTGTTTCTTTGCTTTCTAAAATGTCTACAATGTTCCACCTTCCATATTTCTTTATTACTATTTTGTTAATGAATATTCAGTAGGTATTGAAATTTGGCCTAATACAGAACAGGGAAAGGGTTAATAAATATTGCTGGAAAAGAATCAGTAGGAGCCTTAGATCTGTCTCTACACTGTTTGCATATATATACAGTAAAAACTTGATACTGGTACTTCGAACATTAGTAATGAAGAATTAATACCTTTTGAGGCAGGTGCATGGCTGCTTAGCAGAGTAAAAGTCATGCAGAAAGCTCCTACAGGAGCCTAATGCATGACTTTCACTCTGAATTTAGCCATATGTACTAGAGATCAACAATCTCAGTTTCTGAGTGGTTGAGTAATCCAATTTTCAATTTAGCAGTTAACTAGTTTAGTATAACTAACTCTTAGCAAAGTAATTATGATTGAATTCATGAATTCCTTCGTTAACAGTTTAAACTGCCCAGTCACTCAGCATAAAAAAAAGTATCAGCTTCAAATGATTTTTGACATTTGACCAAAAAAAAATGGAGAAACTATCTGTTTTGAGAACTGATGAAGGCGACATGATCTTAACTTTAAAATTTGCTAAGTGTTGAAAATAGTTCGTTACATATTCTACTACCTGTAGCTAAGGTTGTCACAGGTATGCATGACAAATTAACGCTTTGCATCCTGAGTAATTGTACAAAAATAAATATGTTAATTTTACCCTTTCCCTCATATTCATATAAATGTGTTTTCATGCCTTTGCAAACAGAGTAGACCCTGATCCTACAGGAGCCGTCTGATCAGGGTCTGCTCTGTTTGCTAGCGCAATTTGAAAGATGTTTCTTTAGTTTCTAAAATGGCTATATGTACAATAATCCTCCTTCCATATTTAAGCATACATATAACTATTTTGTCCATGAATATTCAGTACTGTACATGTAGGTATTGAAATTTGGAATAAATGTAGAGCAGGGAAAGCGTTAAATGTGTGTCTGACAAAAGGACAGACAGACGATGAAAAAGTGATCCCCAAGATTTAGTGTCTGATCATGTCAAGCGATTGTCACAAAAACTGTTGTCCAGCAATAAGATAAATAGATTTTCATTAAACCTCTATTCCATAAATATGCCTTTCTATGCCTTTGCAAACAGAGTAGACCAAGATCAGACGGCTCCTGCAGGAGCCCTCTGCTCTGTTTACTTATGATACAGTAACCTTCCATTTCTACAGTTTCTTCCATGGTAAAAAATTCTTGAGTTCATGAGCTATTTTAACAATTCATAAATACAGTTACAATGTTCATGATGTCATTATTTTTTACATGAATATTCATGGAGTAGGGTTAAACCTCGGATTAGTCATACTGATTTGATGCCGAGTAATTTGGACTTTCATCTGGATCTACACTGTTTGCATAGGTTCTCACAAATTCACATCTTGTGAGATAACCACTAAACCCTTACAAAATAAGTACAGTACAACCTCTATATAATGGCCACTAAATTACATCAAGTATTTTGTGTTAAAGGCAGGTGGTTGCTTAAAGCAAGCTAGGTGAAAGTAAATTTACTTTCACCTTGCTTTAAGC
This sequence comes from Azorinus chamasolen, assembly GCA_963576725.1. NCBI lineage: Eukaryota > Metazoa > Mollusca > Bivalvia > Cardiida > Solecurtidae > Azorinus > Azorinus chamasolen. The sequence continues at coordinate 17,828,685 of OY755241.1, read as the reverse complement.
AGCCTCCTGCCCTAAATACTAACTAATTAACATAATTTAGTGGCCGTTAAAGAGAGGTTTTACTGTAAATACCATTTGCTCATTCGCGAAATACTGTTAAACCTATGGTATAATTTGTGACAGCAAATTACACAATTACTTCAAAATCTTCAATGACACGAGCCAAGACAAGGTGATAAATAAAACTTGTTAATTTACCCACTTCAAGCATCACCTGTCATAAATATCACAGGTACTGTCCATAATTTGTACATAACACAGACACTCAACACCATCCAGCATATAGCCTTATATGAATAGGCTGTGGTACTGGTAAATTGAGATGACAACCCTATGACAAAACAGCAGTATCATTTTCCATAGCAAAAACTTAAATCCCTGAGTATCCTATCCATTATCATGAAAAGGAATGTCCCAAACACAAAAACGTCGCCAACATCAAGTCCCTGTTAACCGATGACAAAGCACTATGAAATATTTCACTGATGTTCGAGCTTTTCAAACAAATTTGTTAAGAAACTGAAAGCATATATGGGATACATTGTCTCCAATAATAGAGATGACAACAAAGGGAAGCTACTAGCACAGTATTCAAGGTAGATTACTCTCTCAGCCTCAGCAGGCAATTATAGAAATGGCCACAAAGTATTGGAAATCTGTCGACAAAAGATGAGAACAGATTCACGCTGTGTGTCATGGTACAAGATGGTAACACAAGTTTCATAACCTAATTTGAAATTTAAAAAAAAAATTGTAATTGTGTTTATTCTGCCATGCCTCAAATCCAATTTCATAGTTGAACAAGGCCAAGTCTCCATCAAGACCACTTTTTGTAAACAGATGTAATCCTTACCCCATGAATACATGATTGTATTCAAGTAAGAATATAACGATATCATGACTAAATTATACCATTATCAAGAATAATTAACTCATTTATTTCTTCACCAAAGTCTATACTGTGACCAATCTTTAGAATCGTCTCTATCGAGATGATTCTAAAGAGTGGTCACAGTATAGGGTTTGGTGGAGAAATGACGATTTTAGTACTTGGGTATGCACCTTTATCTGTAGGTCTGCGTGGATATTTATAATGGCAGATGAACACAAGATTTTTTAGTACTAAAGGAGTCGGCTGATCTGGGTCTACTCTGCTGAAGTTTTAACCTTTAACACTCTACCAGCGACATTATGATATGCAAACAGTTTGAATCCAGATGAGACGCCGAGTAACTCGGCATCTCATCAGGATCCAAACTGTTTGTAACTCTGACATTCGTTTTTGAAAAGATATTTAAGAAAATCCTATTTTTAGAATTGAAGCAGACGACAATATTTGCAGACGGCAATTATCCAGAGTGCAGAAGGTTATATAGAGTAAAGGGTTAATAGTGAATACATAGAACACCACATCTTTACAATGATATTGACCTTGTAGCGATATGACCAGAAGGTAAAATCTATATACATGTAGTTCTATAAACAACGTTTTTAACAGCACCACATGCCAATGCAAACCCTCAGAAGTCTTGTTAGGACTTTTTTTTTAAAAGGGCCATAACTCTTGAAATATGCCATATAGAACAATGGCCCCAATTCAGATTGTAGCCCTTCTAACATGTGTGAATTAGGTTGACACGGATAGCTGTACTGATATCGCGAATGTAACAAAATGTTTGCAGAACAACAAAGGCACCAAGGGTAATGATCGGCAATACTTTTACTTTTTTTTCCTCCATAAAAAGACTAAGAATCAAATTCTGTTCATCATAAAAAAACTATGCTAAATTACAAGGCAACAATCATTTCTAATGTTATTTAGAATATGCACAAAAATACACAATCAACACTTGCAGTATGAACTCATGACATCTGTCAACACTTAGATGAAATCGTTTGACATACTGATTATGTTTGAAATATAGAAATCAACGGAAATTCTAGTCAACAACCAGATTTACTACTATGTTTGACAATGTTCTTACTTTAACCCTTCACTTCATATAAATGCCTTGTTATGTCTTTGCAAACAGAGTAGACCCATATCAGACAGATAGGAGCAGTCTGATAAGGGTTTGTTCTTTTTGCTTATGAAATATAAAAGATCTGCTTCTACCAATGCCAAAATATGCTGTCAATATAAAATTCAGCTAGTAAATATTTATGATGCCATTATTTTTACCACGAATATTCAACAGGGAAAGGGTTAAGCACTAATACTGTATACACATAGGATATATACCTTAACCCTTTACTCCATAAATACGCTTTTCTATGCCTCTGCAAACAGAGTAGACCCAGATCAGACGGCTCCTATAGTAACTGTCTGATCAGGATCTGTTCTGTTTGCTTATGAAATACAGTAAAACCTCGATTATCCGAACACTAAAATACGTATTATTATCGATCTTTAAGACAGGTGGCAGCTTAATGCACGGTGAAAGTCATGCAGAAAGCTCCTCTAGGAGCTTTCTGCATGACTTTCATCATGCATTAAGCAGCCACCTGCCTAAAAGGGTCTAAATTTGTTTATAACGAAATTTCGAATAATCGAGGTTTTACTGTAATATACAGGAGCCATTTGATCTGGGTCTACTCTGTTTACAAATGTGTAGAAAGGCCTATTTATGGAATAAAGGTTTAAAACGCTATATACATAAACACTGAACCTGAATGCTACACTTATTTGTAATGAACACTATTCCATCCACAAAATTCACATATGAACACCTGTGTTTAGCTCCATCATTTAAACACTCCTATCCTATATCTACAGTAAGTTTAATTAAGTATTCTGGTTAACACAGTTGTAAAGACCACTGAACTAGTTGTAAGAATTCATTGATCTGGAAAAAACTAGTATCCATCCAAGCCCCAAGTTTATCTTTCCACACTGAGGTACAAAAACAGTATTGAAGCCCGGTGAGGGTGTGTAATTTCACCAGCAACACCTTTAGAGTGGCAATACCTTTATGATCAGCCAACTATATGACAGGACAACACTTACATACATGTCGTTACTTCTACCTTAAACCTTACAACGCTGAATTTTCAAATGGACTATTCCAAAATTCAAACAGCTGGTCAAGCTTATGGTGAATATTTAGGGATTTTTCTAAAGTAAAGTGTAACATGACAAACAGTGCAGACCCTGATGAGAGGGCTCCTTTAGGAGCCCTCTCATCTGGGTCTACGCTGTTTGCAGAGGACATTAATGACGTGTGTCCCACACAGTAAGGGTTAAACCTGTTCAATGCAGGACACTTATGTACTGTCATGTGCAAACAGTGTAGATCCAGATCAGAGGGCTCCTAGAGCATTGAAACAGTACTTGAAGTTTCACCAGCAAAACCTTTATAGTGGCAAGTAACCTTTATGATCAACTTACTATAACTATTTGACAGGACAAGATTTACATAGATGTTGTTACTAATCTGCCTTTAACCTTTTGAATGCCATACTGTCACTTGCAAACAGTGCACCCCCAGATCAGAGGGCTCCTAGAGGAGCCCTCTGATCATGGTCTGGACTGATTGTTTTTCGATATCCTTTAGCAAGTTTAAGCCAACTAGATTCTACAGTCAAACACTGATGGTCCATTCTACTCTGAAAATTTAATGTATAAAATTTATCATCTTTTTCAATCCACACATGTCCATTTTATCTTCCAATTTCGTACCCAACAAAAGTACTATGTAGACCCAAATTGCGCAACTGGTCGACTGCAAACTGCACTTGAAGAACCTTGAAAAAACTGAGTTCCATCAGAGTCTACAGTATTATAAATGCCTTTACATGGGTTTACAAACAGAGTAGACTCAGATCAGGAACGCTCCTGTAGAAACCATCTGATCAGGGTCTGCTCTGTTTGCTCATGGAATTATGTCAAAGTTAAAACTTCCTTTGTTAACCCTTTACTCCATAAATAAGCCTTTCTATGTCTTTGTAAATTGAGTAGACCCAGATCAGACTACACAATGGTTTCATAAAGTCACTTTTACAGAGGCGTAGAAATTAAATTTTATGGAGGAAAGGGTTATGGGTTATTTCTGTTTGACTTTAAAACTAATGAACAAAGGACAAGTCACTGTACCTTTGATCACAGTCCATCTCTAGCCTGCTGAGTAGAATCTCTTTAGTAGACAATGTTGTCTATTTCAGTTTCCGTATGTCTTTCCTAACATTTGTTTTCTTAATGCTTTACTCCATAAATACACCTTTCTATGCCTTTGCAAACAGAGTTGACCCAGATCAGACGGCTCCTACAAGAGCGGTTTGACCTAGGTCTACTCTATTTGCAAAGGAATGAAAAGGTGTTTATATAAGGGAAAGGGTTAACCCTTTCCCTTATGTATGCGCATTTTGACACATCTGCAAACAGAGTAGACCCAGATCAGATGACTCCTCTAGGAGCCGTCTGATCAGGGTAGACTGCTCCGTTTGCTTATTGTGTAATATAGATCTGATTCTATAGCTTCTGCCTGAGCCAAAATGTCCTGCGTTCAAATGCTATTATAAAAATAATCTTATTAATATTCACGATGTCGTTATTTCCTACATGAATATTCATCAGGGAAAGGGTTAACTCTTATGCTGCAGCAAAAACTGTCGTCATGAAAATTTAACCTTCTCCCGCTTCAATAAATCTTTTGAGAAACTAATTCACTTAACCCTTTCCCTGTTCTATGTTTATTCAAACTTTCAATTGAATACCTACAGAATATTTATGGCCAAAAATTAAGTTACAAGGAAAGGTGGAAGGTGGAAGACTGTAGCCATTTTTGAAAGTAAAGGACCAGATCTATCAATTTCCATTAGCAAACAGAGTAGACCATGATCAGATAACAACTATAGGAGGCATCTGATCTGGATCTCTCTGTTTGCAAAAGTGTGGAAATCCGTATTTATGGAGAAAGGGTTAAATGTTGTCAGTTGTAAAATCAATCTGAAGACACATCTGACATTTGACCAAAAAGTTGACATTGATACAGCATTTAGTCATCATACTTCATGAATTATCAACAAAAACTGACTGGAATTTTAAAACACAGTGAAATCATGGCATGTTATCATGACAAAAAATACTTGAAATTTAGACTATTTTTTGTACAGCTATTTAACAATTATATAGCAGACATCATTTTTAAAGCAGAGACAAATATTTAGCTCATCATAAAGATAAAAACTTTTTGTTGTTAAAAGAAGAGGCTACAACCATGAAATCTTAATAGCATGTTATTTTGAAGTGCTGGGACAACTGATGTAAATCTTTGTGTCACTCATACATTGGGCTTTTGAAGTCTAAAAACCACTTTACCTTTACCTTTCTGGTGTAAACCAAAACTGTAAAGTTAACCCTTTCCCTCATAGGCTATTTTTAGATCCAACCACTTTGAATAAATCTACCGAAAAGGAACATTAACTAGAGAAAAGGAATATTTTAGAATTTTGTAATTTGAAACCATTGTGATAAATAGAGCATTTGCTCCTATAGGAGCAAATGCTCTATTTATCACAATGGTTTCAATAGGTTATTTTTACAGAGGCGTAGAAAGGCGTATTTATGGAGGGAAGGGTTAAACCCTGTTCTATGTTTATTTCATATTTCAATACATGTACCTACTGAATATTCATGGACAAAATAGCAATAGTGAAATATGGAAGGTTGAACATTGCAGCCATTTTAGAAACTAAAGAAACAGATTTATCCAATTCCATCAGCAAACAGAGCAGACCCTAACCAGACTGCTAGTCTATAGGAGCCATGTGATCTGGGTCTACTCTGTTTGCCAATGCATGAAGGTGTTTATATGAAGGGAACACAGGGGTCTGTACCGCTTCATGGGGGTCAGAGCTACAGATAAAGGTGCTTACTAAAATACTAAAATCGTCATTTCTCCACCAAACCCTATGTTGTGATCACTCTTTAGAATCGTCTCGAAGAGACAATTCTAAAGAGTGGTCACAACATAGGGTTTGGTAGAGACAATTCCAAAGAGTGGTCACAACATAGGGTTTGTTGGAGAAATAAAGAAGTTATTCTTGAAAATGTGTTATTTTACGCATCTTATCTGGATCTCTGGGGGTCTACATGTACTATATAATATATTATTGTATAGCATATATAGACAGTCATGAAGAGGTATAGACCCTTGTGGAAGGAAAGGGATGATGTCACATACCACAACCATGCATGCCATGTCCTTGGCAAAGGTGGGGCTAAAATATTTGTCAACTTTATGCTACAATAGTTGCTTATTTCCCCCATTGTCTTAGTTATCACCACTGGACAAGAGCATTATCAGTTAGACAGAACTATTAAACTGAGATCCTGATGTTTATTCTGCACTTGAGCAAACCCAGAGGTGAGCAACAGAGGTCCTTAAGAAATATTAGCCCTTTGAATACGGGATTCATATACACAGTAGAACCTGTCTTAAGTGACCTTATATTAGTTGGACAAAGAAATCTTAAAAACAGGTGGTTGCTTAATACAGGGCAAAAGTAATGCAGAAAGCTTTCTGCATTACTTGTGGCCTGTATTAAGCTACCACCTGTCTTACAGACCCATAATTAGACCTCTTTTTCATGGCAACTTAAGGCAGGTTCTACTCACTGCAGCACTGTCATCTGCAAACAGTGTAGACCAAGGTCGGGGCACTCTTGTCATTCAAAGTTTAAACCTTTTATAGTAAGTGAACTCTATAACTACCGTTAACACTGATGGGGTATTCCGCTCTGAAAATTCAATGTTTACAGGATTAAGACTGTGACTTAGAATTACTACTAGTATTTGTCCTTTTCTATCATTCTTCAATTGCAAAACATTTCAGAGAATTCTTTCTAATGTATAAAGTAGACTAATGCCATGAAGACAAGAAGTCACTAGTGCCACTAGAGAACTGCTCGAGTTTTCCTTTGAATGTTTGCAGCCTTACATTAATATTAATCCAATTGAACACTAAGTTAATTAATGCTCATACAGCATAATTCCTGTCGAACTTTACACACTTTTGTCACATTTCGTCAATACAGCTATCACTGTCAAACTTTACACACTTTTGTCACATTTCGTCAGTACAGCTATCACTGTCAAACTTTACACACTTTTGTCACAGTTCGTCAGTACAGCTATCCCTGTCAAACTTCACACACTTTTGTCACAGTTCGTCAGTACAGCTATCACTGTCAAACTTTACACACTTTTGTCACAGTTAGTCAGTACTTTACTATCCCTGTCAAACTTTACACACTTTTGTCACAGTTCTTCAGTACAGCTATCCCTGTCAAACTTCACACACTTTTTTGTCAGTTTGTCAGTACACCTATACTCCCTGTCAAACTTCACACACTTTTGTCACAGTTCGTCAGTACAGCTATCCCTGTTAAAATTCACACACTTTTGTCAGTTTGTCAGTACAGCTATCACTGTCAAACTTAACACACTTTTGTCACAGTTTGTCAGTATAGTTATCTCTGTCAAACATCACACACTTTTGTCACATTTTAGCCGGCTATCCCTGTCAAACTTGTCACAGTTCAGCAGGCTATCCCTGCCAAACGTCACACACTTTTGTCACAGTTCAGCAGTACAGCTATCCCTGTCAAACGTCACACACTTTTGTCACAGTTCAGCAGTACAGCTATCCCTGTCAAACGTCACACACTTTTGTCACAGTTCAGCAGTACAGCTAACCCTGTCAAACGTCACACACTTTTGTCACAGTTCAGCAGTACAGCTATCCCTGTCAAACGTCACACACTTTTGTCACAGTTCAGCAGTACAGCTATCCCTGTCAAACTTCACACACTTTTGACACAGTTTGTCAGTACAGCTATCCCTGTCAAACTTCAAAACACTTGTTCACCATCACAACAATTACAATCTGGTAGGAGGCCATTACTCTATCAAGAATTATGGCCATTTAACTACTTCCCTAATGAACCTTTATACATAAACTGATCACTTCATGAATATTAACCTAATTTTTACAAGGTAAAAAATTCAAGGGAGGTTCGTGCTTACACAAAACCTGTATAAACAGATCTATATAATTTCATAAGCAAACAGAGTAGACCCTGATCAGACGGCTCCTACAGGAGCCGTCTGATCTGGGTCTACTCTGTTTGCAAAAGCATGAAAGAGGGGTTATACGAGGGACACTGGGTTAAAATAGTAACAACTAAGTACCGGCATACACATGCTGTGCTCGTGTTTATTATTTCCCTGTAATGCAGTTTCTTTTTTTATTGAGTAATTTAGACATCGCTATTGTGTGTATGAACATTTATTGGAATAAAATTCTGTTCGATATCAACATGATGCAATCGCTGAAGCAGTTTATAAACTGCGCTGGCTTGCTGTATATTCATGGTTCTTTTACAAGTCTGACAATAACCATTTGATTGTGGCAAACCAGTTAACCCTTTACTGTATGAATATTCGTGTAAAAATAATGACATCATGAATATTTATTACCTGAACAAGGGAATTTTTGTATCTTGACAGAAATTGTAGAATCATATCTATATTACGTCAAAAACAAACAGAGCAGACCCTGATCAGATGACTCCTATAGGAGCTATCTGGTCTTGGTCTACTGTTTGTAAAGGCTTAAACATTGAAAGGTGTATTTATGGAGTAAAGGGTTAACCCTTTCCCTCATATAAATAACTTTTTCACACCTTGGCAAATAAGAGTAGACCCACATCTGATGGCTCCTGTGAGAGCTCTGCTCTGTTTGCTTATGAAATAATACAGATATAATTCTACAGGTTGTGACTTGTTAACCATTTCCCTGTTCTATATTTAGCCCAATTTTCAATACCTACTGAATATTCATGTACCAATTAGTTATTGGAATGTATAACATTGTAGCTAGTTTAGAAAGTAAAGACACAGAACTTTCAAATTCCAATAGCAAACAGAGCAGACCCTGATCAGACGGCTCCTCTAGGAGCCGTCTGATCTGGGTCTACTCTGTTTGCAAATGCGTTAAAACACGTTTATATGAGGGAAAGGGTTAACTCTTTACTCCATAAATATGCCCTCCTATAGGAGCCATCTGATCGAGATCGTTTCAGTTTGCTTATGATGTGTTATAGCTATGAGTGTACAGCTTGTGCCACGACCGATCTTCCCGTGTTCATGTGCTATTACATGTATAACAATAAATCTAATTAACCCTTTCCCTGTTCTATGTTTATTCCAACTCTCAATACCTACTGAATATTCATTGACAAAATATTTATAAAGAAACATGGAAGGTGGAACATTGTAGACATTTTAGAAAGTAAAGAAACAGATGTATCAAGTTCTATTAGCAAACAGAGTAGACCCTGATCAGACGGCTCCTCTAGGAGCCGTCTGATCTGGGTCTACTCTGTTTGCAAATGCATGAAAACACGTTTATATGAGTGAAAAGATTAATATTCAGGATGTCATTATTTCTTACATGAATATTCATGGAGTAAAGGGTTAACGCAGAATGAAACATATTTCTTCATTAAATGGTTATTATATAGGCTTTTAGTTGTTTTAACATCACCGCCCCCACTCTCCACTCCCCGAAGCAATTGAGCATTTATTAGATGGGGGCATTTCTTAGGCAACATTTTTGGTATTTGTAGACAAGCTTTACTGAAATGTCCATCAATGCAGATGGTTCTCTAAGCCTGTTTATTGCTTTAATGACTTTTCAAACTCTTAACATACCAAGACAAAGTTGCAAAAACCTTCACAAACAATCTGGATCCATAAAAGACCTTCAGTTAATCTGTGTCTAATCATTATAATTAACTAATATGACCATGCTTTTGAAAGAAACTGTATCAGGAAGATAATCTGGACACTGAATGAAAGGAATAGTTTTGCAGACAAATAACAGCTTAGAAAACTTAAAGAATTGAAACTCCAGGTGATTTCAAAGTGTACCCCTGTCAAATTGTATCTAATCACCAGGTTCTTTTCAAGTGGTCAGTAATTTGGCCACAAAGTCATCTAAAGTGGGTATCAGGCTTGACCTCTTGACTGCAATCTTTGTATCATTAAATTTTCACTAGTCTAAGGCAATTTGTCATCAGCTTAAAATTTGCAAAAACTGCAAAATACATACATGTGCATAAATTCTCCCTTTCTATAACATCAGACATTCAACGCTGAGTTTTCAAATGGACTATTCCAAATTTCAAACAGGCCAAGCTTACTGTGAATATTTAGGGAGCTTTCTAAAGAAAAGTATAACATGACAAACAGTGCAGACCCTGATGAGAGGGCTCCATCTGGGTCTACACTGTTTGCAAAGGACATTAGTGTTTGCAAAGGACATTAGTAACTCGTTTCCGGCACAGTAAGGGTAAACAATGCAAAACGCAAAATTACTGGCAGAATTTTAAGAATATTGTTGAGTTAACTTTGGGGGGGGGGTTGTCATTAGTTAGGATGGTGTTGTCATGGTAAATGAAGAGAAATGGACATTAAAACTTTAATAAAGACTGGTGAGTAAGTTCACATCTGCACAATTATTCATCTGCTTCAATTCTCAGAGTAGAATAGAACATCTGTTAGCAAACTTTTTTCATTTTCCATGAACATTCATGTAAGACATAATGAAATCATGAATATTTATTTGGTTATTATTTATAATAATAGCACATGGACACTGCACATTTTGGCCATAGTAGAAACTGCAGAATTATATCTATGATATCATAAGCAAACAGAGCGGAGCCTGATCAGATGGCTCCTACAGGAGCCATCTGATCTGGGTCTACTCTGTTTGCAAAGGAATAGAAAGGCGTATTTTATGGAGTAAAAGGTTAAGGAATACCAGTAAACATGGGCTTTGAGTATGTATCCAAATGACATGATGAGTTTGTATCTAAATGAGATGCTGAGTCACTAAGCAGTTTATGCTGTAGGAGCTGTCTGATCAGGGTCAGTTCTGTTTGCAAAGGGGTGAAAAGGAATCTGTTTAACTCTTTGCACGCTAGCGGTGAAACCGTGATTACCTATGCAAACAGTTTGGATCCAGATGAGATGCCGCATAATGCGGCGTCTCATCAGGATCCAAACTGTTTGTCAACTTGACCATATTTTTGCAAAGAAATGAGAGAAAATTTATTTTAAGAATTGAAGCAGACGACAATTGTTGCAGACGAAAAGTTACTTAGCGTTTAAAACAGTGCCACATACATGTACAGGATTTGTCTAATTAGTAAAATCATGATCAGCAATTTTACTCTTTGCATGACAAAATTAATAGACCAAAAAAAACAATGGTTGTCTGCCAAAACTCTAAAAATAAAATCTTCCATTTCTCTTCGAAGATACGGGGATGTTACAATGGCAAACAGTTTAAAAATCCTGTTGAGACGCTGAATAAATCAGCGTCTCATCTGGATCCAAAATGTTCGCATTTGTTAACAAAATTTCATCAATGGCAAGCAAAGAGTTGAAGAATCTAAGATTGGCTTTATGGCCAAGAATAAAACAATAATTTCCATCATGAATTTGACAGCTTGTTTGCTACCTGTATCTTAAATCTAGACATATATACTTGCAACACCCATATCGAATGATTCAGACATTAATTAAGCATAAATTCTATCCAACAATGCCCATTTTCCTAAATTAATTCAGCGTTCAATAACAACTACTCTAATATGATATCATGTGTAAGCTAATTCCACCCTTATTTTGCTGTCAAATGCAAGAAGCTTGGATCCAAATGAAGCCGTGAGTAACTTGACATCACGTCAGAATCCAGGCTGTTTGACACTTAAATGGCAATTTCTAAAATGTTGAACGAGTCAAAAGTAAGATCAGGGTTAGCAAGCATAATTTTATCAGCATATTGAGGATTAATCATTGGTCACATTTACCAACAGCTTGGATCCAGATGAGACGCCAAGTAACTCGGCGTCTCATCTGGATCCAAGCTGTTTGTTGTTCAGACAATCACTTCCTACAGGCATTATGGAATCTGAGGTAAGTGAAACACATACCAGAGATTGAGCCGACCATATTTTTATCAGCAGGGCAAGGGCTGATATTTATTCTTCCTACTATTGGTGGTGTAAAGAAATCTAGATAACAGTAAATGGCACAATCAGCATATCTGGTGGTAGAATTAACAATTTAAAACTGCTTCAGAATTTAATTGAGAAAAGAATAGGTACATTTTAATATCTGAATCTCATTTAACCCTTTCCCTGTTTAACCCTTTCCCTGTTCTATGTTTATTACAAATTTCATTACCTAATGAATATTCATGGACAAATTAGTTATAATGGAATATGGAAGGTGGAACACTGTAGCAATTTCAGAAAGTATAGAAACAGATTACTCAAATTCCATTGGCAAATACAGTAGACCCTGATCAGACGGCTCCTCTAGGAGCCGTCTGATCTGGGTCTAATCTATTTGCAGATGTGTGAAAACACGTTTATATGAGGGAAACGGTTAATGTTCAGATAAGGAATAATGACATCATGAATATTTATAAGCGGAATAAATCTTAGGCAGAAAGTGTAGTATCAGATCTATATTATACTACAGTAAAACCTTAGTATAACGGCCACTAAATTACAGTAAAACCTCTCTATAACGACCACTAAATTACATCAAGTATTTTGTGTTAAAGGCAGGTGGATGCTTAAAGCAAGGTGAAAGTAAAACAGAACGCTTCTTTAGGAGTGTTCTGTTTCACTTCACCTTGCTTTAAGCAGCCACCTGCCTGAAATACCAACTAATTAACATAATTTAGTGACTGTTATAGAGAGGTTTTACTGTATAAGCAAACAGAACAGACCCTGCTCAGTTGGCTCCTATAGTAGCAATCTGAAATGTGTCTACTCTGTTTGCAAATATGTGAAAAGGCGTTTATATGAATGAAAGGATTAACCTTTAAATGCTGTTGTATAAAAGTGTAAGTTTCAGCTTTGTTAACAGTTTTTCATGCATTTGCATACAAAAGTACATGTAGACTGAGATTAGATGGCTCTGTAGGAGCCGTCTGATCGGGGTCTGCTCTGTTTGCTTATGAAATTATAATAGATCTGCATCTACTCTGTTTACAATGACGTAGAAAGGCGTACTTTAGGGCCAAAGAGGGTTAAGCTGTCAACTTATTGACCGACATTGATACTTTTTTGACTGTTCTGTTAGATTTTATGTAAAACCTCTCTTAACCGGGTGTTAAATTTAGTATAAGTATCGGTCTTGGAGACAGGTGACAGCTTAATGCTTAATGCAGGGTCGAAGTCATGCAGAAAGCTCCTAGAGGAGCTTTCTGCATGACTTTCACCCTGCATTAACCCTTTCCCTGTTCAGTGTTTATTCCAACTTTCAATACCTACTGAAAATTCATTGACATAATAGGTATATTGAAATATGCAATGTGGAACATTGAAGCCATTTTAGAATCTAAAGAAACAGGTCTATCAAATTCCATAAGCAAACGGAACAGACCCTGATCAGATGGCTCCTCTAGGAGCCGTCTGATCTGGGTCTACTCTGTTTGCAAATGCGTGAAAACACGTTTATATGAGGTAAAGGGTTAAGCAGTCACCTGCCTAAAATATCTAAATTCTTCTCTACTAGAATTCCGGTTAAGAGAGGTTTTACTGTATACCCACCTCTTTCACTGCCATAAAGACATGTATGTGATATCATATGATATGATAGTATCTACCAATACCAAAAGAACTTGCATAAAATGGTGGCGGCATGCCATTGTAAAAATTCAGTTAATTGATATTAATGATATCATTACTTCTTACATGAATATTCAGCTGGGAAAGAGTCAACCCTTTCCTCGGAGGCTCCATAGGCTAATTTGAGATCCAACCTCTTTGAATGAATCTACCTAGAAGGAACATTTACTAGAGAAAAGGAAAATGTTATAATTGTGAAGTATAGAAACCATTGTGATAAATAGAGCATTTGCTCCTATAGGAGCAATTCCGAGCAAATGCTCTACTTATCACAATGGTTTTAACTGGTGACTTTTACAGAGACATAGAAAGGCGTTTTTATGGAGGAAAGGGTCAATTGTATTTAATAAAATTGAAGCAGACAACAATTTTCTACAAAGAAGACTTACTTCAAAGGTATGAATAGGTAGAGTTTATCTCAAGTAATTAATTCAATGTCATTGGCATACTATGCCCTGCATTATACACTCAAATTAATTTAAATAGACAACTATACCCTGCAGACCATCAGTGATCTTTATCTATACATGTACGACGTATACCATTACAGTATGTAAGTGTGTGTGGTTCAATGTAAGCCCTCTAAACCAGACATTTGATTTTTAGTATAAATATTAGTTTTGGAGACAGGTGGCAGCTTAATGCAGAGTGAAAGTCATGCAGAAAGCTCCTCTAGGAGCTTTCTGCATGACTTTCACCCTGCATTAAGCAGCCACCTGCTTAAAGGTATCTTAATTCTTCTCTACTAGACTGCATCAAACACCCAAATTAATTTAAATTGACAACTATACCCTACAGACTATCAATGATCTTTAACTATACTTATACAAGGTATACAGTGTGTGTGGTTCATTGTATTGGAAAATCACATCTAAACTTTATGTGAAGGCGATATTTGGGATTTCATACAGAATTAAAGAATTTTAGTGAGCAAGCTCATATACCCTACGTCGCCACATTGTCAGAGAAAAAAAGTGGATCGCTTTTATTCATGACAATTCTTAAAGCAAATTTGAGAAAAATTGGTCATGAAATGAAAGTGCTAGATGAGCAACAATGTATTATGATACACAGATGAACTAATGGATGGATGGATGGACTGACGGAGGGGACAAAAACTATTATACCCTGTGCAACTTGGTTGCATGGGGTATAACTATAGTTACAACTCTCTATGGAAGGAGAGGGTTAACCCTTTGACTACGGGACACACAGTTGCTTTTATTTGCAAACAGTGCGGTCCCAGATTAATTCATTATAAATAGCACATGGAAACCAGAAATTTTGACCATGGCAGAAACTGAAGAATCATATCTATATTATATCATAAGCAAACAGAGCAAACCCTGATGATACGGCTCCTACATGAGTCATCTAATATGTCTCTACTCTGTTTGCAAAGGTGTAGAAAGTCATATTCATGGAGTAAAGGATTATTATTACCAGTCAGAGTAAATCCTTGGAATTTGATTGGTCAGTTTGCCAAAAACTGCCGGGGTGTACAGTACCGTATTCAGCGGCTTCCACGGAGAATACAGAATTATTCAAATTTGACACGTGACGTCATTCGTTTTACTTTTATTTTTAGCATCGATTCGAAATTTCATATCGTCCTTACTCCAATAATTCTGGATGGATTACGACCATATAATCGATAATAAACGTAAAAAGCTGTACCCCATACGTTCATCAATTTAACACTATCAACTTATCAGTACAACGTGTTACCGTTAATGTTTACAAGTGAAGTTTCAATTCTTCTTTCGAAATTGCTCTGAGACGATGTCATATTTGCTCTGTGATGACGTCATGTTTTCTTTGTCATGTCGTCATACAATTAGAGATCTAATGTCAGCAAAATAAGAGTTGTTCGTTTCTTAATTAGGTAAATCGGATCTCCGACTGGTAATAAATTCGTTACACGGTAATTTGGCAGGGTGTACGGGCTGGTATGACCAGCCCGTACACCATGCCAAATAACCGTGTAACTAATAATATTTCAGTGATATTTTATAGCAATTTTTCATTTGTTTAAAAACCTCTCTTTAACAGCAACTAAATTACATCAAGTATTTGTATTAAAGGCAGTTGGCTGCATAAAGCAAGGTGAAAGTAAAACAGAACGCTCCTATAGGAGCGTTCTGTTTTACTTTCACCTTGCTGTAAGCTGCCACCTGCCTTAAATACCAACTAATTAACACAATTTAGTGGCCGTTAAGAGAGGTTCTACTGTAAAGTAAACTTTGTCTAAAGAAATAACTGATTTTCTAATTGTCGGTGTTTATGACAGGTGCTTGCCTAATGCACAAAGAAAGAAAGGCAGAAATATAAATAAGACCAAATTACAGAAAAAATCTGCAGTTTTTCTCTGACAGCTAAAATATTCTTTATTTGACAGATTTTAATCCTTTGAATGCAGGACATGCGTGCACTGGCATTTGAAAACAGAGTAGACCCAGATAAGCTGGATCTACACTGTTTGCAAATGAAAATGATCGCATGTCCCCCATTGCCATTATAAATACATGTATATCTAATTAATATACATGATTATTAGATCCATTATTTCTTGGAGTAAAGGGTTAATTTCTCTTCATAAATACAGAAAGTGTGTCAAATGGTACACAATGCATTGTGTCAATGAAGCACTCAAAACAATCAAGAATTCTTCTATGCAATACTCTACAGAAGTACAACAGTTATCTCCCTTGGGTAAAAAGATGCATTGTGTCAATGAAACAGCAAACCAAGAACTCTTATATGTGATACTATACAGTAATACAGCAGTTATCTCCCTTGGCAACTCTTATATACGGTAGAGCCTGTCTTATTCATTTATTGAGCATAAGAGTCTTAAAAAGCAAGTTGTTGCTTAATGCAGGGCAAAATTAATGCAGAAAGTTTTCTGCATTACTTTTGATCTGCATTAGGCTACCACCTTACTTACTGAGCCAAAACTAGACCTCTTTTTGGTGACGACTTCAGACAGGTTCTACTGTATCTTACTAAATATATAAACTCACATATACCCCCCATATGTGACGCATTTGCCATAAACATGGGCTATATCACTGACAGATGTAACCAGTGTAGACCAAGAGCAGGCCTGAAATCTGATCAATGTTACACAGTTTGACATTCATCAACTAGTGTGACTCATAGTGTAGATTCTTATTCCACATCTCTGGTGTTAATGTCTTAGGAACAGGACTTGATCTACACATAATGTGACATTGTTTGCATATACAATGTACCCAGGCACAGATCTACCTACCTGTACAGACCATTATCACCACCCTACCTGCACGATAACTCCTTGAGTGTGGGACATGCATGCACTGGCACTTGCAAACAGTGTAGACTCAGATCAAATGGCTTCTAGAAGAGCCCTCTGATCAGGGTCTGCACGCTTTGTCATGGTATGTATCCAAATACACTTTAACATCTCTAAAGCATCCACATGAAGGATGTTAACCTGTCAGCCATGAAAGGTGGTGGTAGAACAAAAATAATGCAGAATAGGTCGTCTGCATCCTGATCCATCCTGCATTAACCCTTTCCTTCATATACACACCTTTTCGTGCCTTTGCAAATAGAGCAGAACCAGATCAGATGGCTCCTGTCTGGATCTTCTCTGAATGCAAAGGCGCAGAAAGGCATATTTATGGAGTAAAGAGTTAAGAGATTTCATTGCATTTTTCTAACTGCCCAGAGGAATGAAAAAGCTGAGACAATCTTACCTCTTGAAGCGTTTGGCATTGATGCGGACATGGTAGGACATGTTGAAGAGAATCTCCTCATCTTTCTCAAACTTGGCAGCTATGTCCTTCTGGAAGAACTGTAGCATGGCCTCCATGTCCATAGACAGGAGGTCTGATTGACTAGACTGTAATATTGCAATACCCACACGAAATATCACATCCATCCCCTGGAAAGAGAAAAGTTCATTGGAATGTACAGCGAAATCTTGATTATTCGAACACTCAAATACATATTATTATTGATCTTTCACACAGGTGGCTGCTTAATGCAGGGTGAAAGTCATGCAGAAAGCTCCTTTAGGAGCTTTCTGCATGACTTTCAACCTGCATTAAGCAGCCATCTGCCTACCAAGACAAATCCTTCATTACTAAAATTTCATAGTATAAAGTTTTTACTGTATTATCAAAGTGCTTGGTCGTAGTGCAGGAGAAAGGACATGTAACTAAGGAATATACAAACAAAATACTTGGTAATATCAGGAAAAAAGGACATTTAACAATGGAATGTACTGTAAAAGACTTGGTCAAATAAGGAAACTTGAATGTACTGTCAAAACACTTGGTTATTTTGATAAAGGGCATATGTAATTCTGGATAGTAATGTCAAAGAACATGGTTATTGCAGAAAGGGTATGTAACACTGGATTGTATTGTCCTGAGGATAATTTCTGTGAAGCTGTGACCCTTTCCTTCATAGGCTATTTAATTTTTAGATCCAACCTCTTTGAATAAATCTACCGAAAAGGAGCATTTACTAGAGAAAATGAAAATGTTAGAAATGTGTACTTTTTAAACAATTGTGATAAATAGAGCATTTGCTCCATAGGAGCAAATGCTCTATTTATCACAATGGTTTCAAAAAGTTTCAAAAAGTGACTTTTACAGAGGTGTAGAAAGGCGTATTTATGGAGGAAAGGGTTAAATGTTCATTCTACTTCTAGCTTCTGCTAAGGAATATTCCTATAGAGTTTGGTCATATTCCAATCAGTGGTGTGGGAGATATCATTTGAATGAAATGTTCATTACATCTTTTTTCCCCTAATGCGATCTACTTATGCAGACCAGAAGCATTTGTTTATAGAGAACCACCCAGAGTTGCAGATAACAGTGCGTACCCAAATACTAAAATCGTTATTTCTCCACCAAACCCAAAACTGTGACCACTCTTTAGAATCATCTCGAAGAGACGATTCTAAAGAGTGGTCACAGTATAGGGTTTGGTGGAGAAATAAAGGAGCTATTATTGAAAATGTTTAAATCTGACCACCATAAGGATCATTCCTTTGAAGTTTGTTCATATTCCACTGAGTGTATTGGAGATGTCATTTAAAAGAAATGATTCATTAAAATCTGCATTTATTTCCTCTGACCTACTTATCACAAGATCTAAGACCATTCTTGTGAAATTTGGTGTAAAACCACTGTGACTTAGTAGATGTAATTTAAAGAAATTTAAATCTATTTTTAGCTCCTGCGATCTACTTATGCTGCTGACTAGAACAATTTACAAAAATCTGATAGATGGTCACTTGCAGATCATTGCTGTGAAATGCCCCCGTTTAGAAGCAGAGCCACAAATTGAATTTATGGAGCTCTAAACATTTTCATCGGTTTCATACTCACCTCTGAAATAAATAGATCCATAATACGACAGGCAATAGCCAACGGAACAACGGTGGCGAACAGTGTGAGGAACCATGACGATGCATACATAGATGTGTGAAAGCTCTGGGTTTGAAAATGAGTATATAAATCTGGTAAAAGTTCCTGAAATGAAAAAAAACAAGTCTTACAATATTAACCCTTTCCCTAATGGACATTAATGCAGCATGGCTTGATCACTTCATGGGTATCCATTCACTAAGCCCTTTCCCTGTTCTATGTTTATTCCAAATGCTGATACCTTCTGAATATTCATGGATGTAATAGTTATAAAGAAACACATGTATGGAAGGTGGAAAATTGTAGCCATTTAAGAAAGTAAAGAAACAGATCTTTCAAAATTCCATAAGCAAACAGAGCAGACCTTGATCAGACGGCTCCTCTAGGAGCCGTCTGATCTGGGTCTACTCTGTTTGCAACTTCGTGAAAACACGTTTATATGAAGGAAAGGGCTAGTTTTTATAACATAACTTTTTCAAGGGAATTTTTGGCTTAGACAAAAAACTGTCTGATCAGACCAATATCCATAAACAAACAGAGCAGACCCTGCTCAGACAGCTTCTGCATTTACAACTTGGGCGAAATGCCCAACAACCTTAGCAAACAATTTAGAAATTTGGATCCAAACTGAAAGTTTGATACTCTCAACAGATTCCAAATAGTTTGGCACCAATTTTGAAAAGGCATTCAAAACCAATCTGACATTTTATACAATGATTGCAGGCAAATGCTCCTTATCAATGACTATATCATTATATATAAACAGTAGAACTTGTGTTAAGGAGCCATTCATTTATTGAACATAGGAGTCTTAAAAAGCAGGTGGTTGCTTAATACAGGGCAAAAGCAATGCAGAAAGCTCCTATATGAGCTTTCTCCATCACTTTTGACCTGCATTAAGCTACTACCTGCCTTACAGACCCATAGGTAGACCTTTTGATGGCCGCTTAAGACAGATTCTACTGTACTTGTAGATAGCTATCCCTTTCCTTCATATAAACACCTTTTCACACATTTGCAAACAGAGTAGACCCAGATCAGACGGCTCCTATAGGAGTCGTCTGATCAGGGTCTGCTCTGTTTGCTTACTTTCAAAAATGGTTACAATGTTCCACCTTCCATACTTCATTATAACTATTTTGTCCATGAATATGAAGTAGGTATTGAAATTGGAAATAAACACAGAACGGAGATAAAAGTGTTAAAAGGGCTGATAGCACAAGACAAGTGGAGACTTACCTGAATCAAGCACTCTAGTTTGTACATGCACAAGCCCAGCTCGGCCATACTTGGTTTGAAGAGCTCTCTGAGACGATAGTCCTGCATTAACTTTACAAGTACTGCAAATGCTTCTTCCTCTGGCATCTGAAACCATGATATATCCATGAATACACTAAAAACTGAACAGATAAAGCATAGACTGCTTAACGCTTTCCCTGTTTAATATTCATGTAAGGAATAATGACATCATGAATATTTATTGGCTAAGTTTTATGATGGCATATGTACACAGGATCATGATGTTTTGGCCTCAGGCAGAAACTGTAGAATCAGATCTATATCATACTGTAAAGAAACAGAGCAGACCCTGATCAGGGTCTGCTCTGTTTGGTTTTTACATGATCTGATTCTGTAGATTTTGTCAAAGCAAAAAGATTCCACTATCACATCTAACCCATTCCCTCATAGGCTATTTTTAGACCCAACGGCAACATCTTTGAATAAATCTACCGAAAAGGAGCATTAACTAGAGAAAAGGAATTTTTTTAGAATTTTGTAGTTCTGAAACCATTGTGATAAATAGAGCATTTGCTCCATAGGAGCAAATGCCCCATTTATCACTGGTTTCAAAAAGTGACTTTTACAGAGGTGTAGAAAGATGTATTTATGGAGGAAAGGTTTAAGCTTTTACATGCTCAAGATGCCATAATTTTTTTTACATGAATACTGAACATAGAAATGGTTAATGGGCCATTTGACTCTCACATTTCAGCATTGAACTTATAGACACTCCCTGTGTAGACACAGGTTTTTATGGCATTTTACCAAGGATGACACTGTTCAAATATAAAAAATTCCCTTTCTTCAAGTCAAAATTACCAAATAAATAGTAACCAACCTGCATCAACAGCAAACCAACGATGAACCCACTCCCCTGACAGTAGCCCACCTCCCTGTCCACTAAAGAGTAAGCCTGGAAGAGAGAATAACAGAGAACCATGAAGAACAAATGGGATTAAATGTAAACACTGTAAAATACACTATATACTCTAGACATACTGGTACATTTTTTCACATATTCAAGTTTGGCCAAGACTTTATAGCCGTATATATCATTATAAATGTTTATCTCAGTGCCTGGGAGATACACATACACTGACAGGATCTGCACTATTTGGCATTCAACATTCTCTAACAAGTTTAAGTGTGTTTAGCCCTTTCCCTCATATAAATGACTTTTCATGCATTTGCGAACAGAGTAGACCCATAGGAGCCATCTGATCAGGGTCTGCTCTGTTTCACATATTCAAGTTTGGCCAAGACTTTATCGCCATATATATCATTATAAATGTTTATCTCAGTGCCTGGGAGACACACATACACTGACATTTACAAACAGCGTAGATCCTGATCAGAGGGCTCCTATAAGAACCTTCTGATCAGGATCTGCACTATTTTGCATTCAACATTCTCTAGCAAGTTTAAGTGTGTTTAGCCCTTTCCCTCATATAAACGCCTTTTCATGCATTTTCAAATAGAGTAGACCCAGATCAGGTGGCTCCTATAGGAGCCGTCTGATCAGAGTCTGCTCTGTTTGCTAATAGAATTTGATAGATCTGTTTAGGGAAAGGGTAGGATGCCTTATTTATTCATAACCATGCTTACTTTACTATACTGATTTCTGAGAACCCCCAAAAAGTTCTAATTTTGCACATATAATTCAACTGAATAGATTTGAGGTATTTTCATTTGCAATTTTCTTTGCAATGTCCCTCTTTTAGGACTGATATAAAACCAAATACTCCCCTGTTAACATATAATTTTTAATCAATACAAAAACTACATTTATCTACCTTCATAACATGGAACAAGCTCTCCTGACCAAGTCCATCTTTCTCCTTGAAGAAGTCATGCTCTGGAAAGGTACGAGCGATGTCCCGGCGAATCATTTTCTCACTGGGTGACTTCTGTTTCAAGAAGTCCACATACTGATCTTTCATTGGCGAGTTATTGACATCCAGCAACAACTGCCAGGCTAGCCCTCGGAAAGGGTGGGGGATTCCCTTACGAACAAGTTGCTGAAACACGACAAGGTTACAAATGTATATGTTACATCTTCAGCATAAAGAACACTTAACCCTTTCCTTCATATAAACACCTTCAAACAGAGCAGAACCATCTTAGACTTAGGAGCCATCTGATCAGGGTCTTCTCTGTTTGCTTATGAAATGCCTGAGCCAAAATATCCTGTGTTCATATTCAGTTACTCTGTTTGCTTAAGGTATAATATAGACCTAATTCCACAGTTTGTGTCGGGGTCAAAAATTCCTTTATTCATATGTCACTGTGAAAATTAAGGTAATTATCGTAAAATTCATGATGTCATTAATTCTTACTTGAATAACTGTGTAAGTATGCTCACTGAATCTAGTCCTGTTATGAATCAGTGGTATATTAACCCTTTCCCTGTTCAATATTCATGTAAGAAATAATGACACCATGAATAATAATTATCTTAATTTTTATGATGAAGTATGTAAACAGGATATTTTGGTATTCGTAGAAAGTGCATATTCATGTCTGCTATGATTTCATAAGCAAACAGAGCAGACCCTGATCAGACGTCTCCTATAGGAGCTGTCTGATCTGGGTCTTCTCTGTTTGCAAATGCGTAAAATGGCATTTATATGAGGGAAAGGGTTAATATTAACTGTTTCACTCTATTGCTGATACTTAACCCTTTACACATGAATATTCACGTAAGAAATAATGACATTATGAATATTTATTTGCTGATATTTTATACTGTAAAACTTCCAAGGGAATTTTATGCGTTGACAAAAACTATAGCATCATATCTTTATCATGTCATAAACAAACAGGGCAGACCCAGATCAGACGGCTCCTACAGCAGCCATCAGACCTGGGTCTACTCTGTTTGCAAATGCTTTATCAGGGAATGAGTTAAAATTCCAGCAGATTCAAGATGGATAACGAGAGCCCCGTATGTCGGAGCATTATATGCCCGAAGAACGTGCAGTCGTAACATGCACAATATTAATTAGAGTTGAATGTCACAGTGACCTTGACCTTTGACAGACTGACCTCAAAAAAATCAATAGGGGTCATTTACTGGCCTTCCTACTAAGTATGAAGACAGCACACCTGATACTTAAGAAGTTATTGAGCGGACAAAATTTTTGATCTGAAGGTCACTGTGACCTTGACCTTTGACCGACTGACCTCAAAATCAATAGGGGTCATCTATTAGCCATGACCAACCTTCCTACTAAGTATGAAGACAGCACACCTAATACTTATCAAGCTATTGAGCGGACCAAACATTTTAGTTGAAGGTCACTGTGACCTTGGCCTTTGACTGACTGACCTCAAAATCAATAGGGGTCATGTAATGGCTATGACCAACCTTCCTGCTAAGTATGAAGACAGCACACCTAATAATTATCAAGTTATTGAGCAGACAAATTTTTTTAGTTGAAAGTCAGTGACCTTGACCTGTGACAAACTGACTTAAAGATCAGTAGGGGTCATCTACTAACCATGACCAAACTTCCTACTAAGCATGAAGACAGCACACCTGATACTTATCAAGTTCTTGAGTGGAAAAGATTTTGAGTTGAAGGTCACCATGACCTTGACCTTTGACCGACTGACCTCAAAATCAATAGGGGTCATCTACGGGCCATGACCAACCTTCCTACTAAGTATGAAGACTGCACACCCAACAGTTGTCAAGTTATTGAGCGGACAAAGATGTGGCTAACCGACGGACGGACATGTGCCATACCATAATACGACCGAAGTTACCTTCGGGCGTATAAAAAGGAACTTACCCTTATGAAAGCAGGTTTCTTTTTGGCACTGGCCCAATCGTTGACAATTTTGCCCCAAATCTCCCAAAGGTTCTTCTCAGGGCTCGCTGCAACATTCAAAGAACAAAATTAATGCTTTGCATGAATAAGTAACAGCCCATACAAACAGCTTGGATCACAATAAGATAACGAGTAATAAAGCATCTTATCACAGAGCTACAGACAGAGCAACAGATAAAGGTGCATACTCACATACTAAAACTGTAATTTCTCCACCAAACCCTATGTTGTGACTCACTCGAAGAGACGATTCTTAAGACTGGTCACAACATAGTAGGGTTTGGTGGAGAAACAAAGGAGTTTATTTATTGACATTTAAGGACAAACAGCATATTTACAAACGCATGAAAATCACAATTCTTAAAATATCAAAGTGGTAATGATTTAATCTGATTACATAAATTTGTGTTTATAAGAATAGCTTTTAAACTATTTTGCGATATTATTAATGGCCAGCATATGAAAAGAATAGCTTTTAAACTATTTTGCGATATTATTAATGGCCAGCATATGCATGCATACCTTTAAACAATTTAACATTGTGCATGTGCTTAAGTAACAAATGCTTAAGGCCTGAGGATAACCCATTAAGCTAAAAGTTATTCTTGAAAATTTAAGCATCTTATCTGGTCCTCTCCATTGATTATCAAGATCTGTAATTTTTGACAATGTGACTGTATATTGAAAAGCAAAGGAGTATTAATGCACTCATAACTAGTGTCCCTAAAAGGGGACAGAGGCAATGTAGACCCAGATCAGAGGGATCCTGAAGGAAACCTCTGATCAGAGGTTGCATTAGTTGCTTCACAAATTAATTTCTAAACATCAGAAACACCCCTGAACCCTTTCCCTGTTCTATATTTAGTTCAAATTTCAGTACCAACTGAATATTCATGGACCGCAGGAGCTGTCTCATCTGGGTCTTCACTATTTACAGGTAGGTATATTGATGTGAATAGCAAGAGAAGGGTTAAGAAACAGGCTGTTGGACTATAGGACTATCAGATAATAGCTAGGCACCCAAATTCAATGAGCAAATTCAATTAGTAAACAGAGCAGACCCTGATCAGACGGCTCCTCTAGCAGCCATCTGATCTGGGTCTACTCAGTTTGCAAATGTGTGAAAAGGTGTTTATATGAAGGAAAGGGTTAATATGAAAATCAAATTGATTCATGATATATTATGTGGGCAAGTGCATTAGGAAACAAGGCTTATGAATATATGTGAAAGATAATAATGACATCATGAAAATTTATTAATTGATGGCAAAAGTACAGATGAAACTTGGTATTGGTAGAAACTGTAGAGTCAAGTCTGTTATAATTTATAAGCAAACAGAGCAGACCCTGATCAGATGTCTCATAGAGGGGTCATCTGATCAGGATCTGCTCTGCTTGCACGGGTGTGAACAAGCATTTATATGAAGGAAAAGGTTAACAAGGAAATGTTCATGCTCACACACTGTTGATGACTGGCTTGAAGTATCCCTTTTCAGTCCTTATATAAATAAAACATATACATGTACATGTATGAGGTTACATTATTGATATTACATTGCCAAACGTAATCATTATGCTGTATGAACAGTAGTATTAACCCTTTCAATAATGAATTTACAAATAAACTACTCCAAAATTTCAAATATGTCAAGCTTACAAAGAATATTCAGGGATTGTTTTTAAAGAAAAGGTTAACATGACATACGGTGCAGACCCGGAGGAGAGGACTCCTGAAGGATCCCTCTCCTCTAGGTCTACACAGTTTGCAAAATACATCAGTGATTCGTTTTCCACACCAAAAGAGTTAATGACTGAATGGAGAGCAGTTTAAGATGCTTTGTTAATGATTATTTGAAGTGGATGATGCATGTGAAAGCTGTTTTCTGGAATTCAGAAGAAAAGCATTAACCCTTTACTCCATAAATATGCCTTTCTATGCCTTTGAAAACAGAGTGGACCAAAATCAGATGGCTGCTGTAGGAGCCATCTGATCAGGGCCTGCTCTGTTTGCTAATAATATAATATACACATGATTCTACAGACTCTGCCATTGTGCTATTATAACTACATGTATCTCAATAAGTTTTATCAATGTGCAGATCAATTATTTTTATCCAGATTTCCTAAAAACCCATTATCTAGAGCTCTGACTATAAGCTTTACTAACTTGTTTCTTCCTCTGTGACTTGAGCTCTGACAATAGGCTCTACTTATTTGTTTCATTTCGTGACTTAAGCCCTTAAACAAGACTCACTTGTTTCATCCTCTAGGACTTAAGCTCTGTGTTCTGAGCTCTGACTATAAAACTCTACTCACTTTCTCTGCGATTTGAGCTCTGACTACAAACTATAGGCCCTACTCACTTGTTTCTCCTCCGTGACTTGAGCTCTGACTATAGACTCAACTCACTTGTTTCTTTCTCTTTGACTTGAGCTCTGAATAAAGGCTCTTCTCACTTGTTTCTTCCTTTGTGACTTGAGCTCTGACTATAGGCGCTACTAACTTGTTTCTTCCCCTAGACTCTACTCACTTGTTTCTTCCTCTGTGACTTGGCTGTTGTTAGAGGTAGTCGAGATCATGCTAGTGGATGAACCCTTCCTCGAGTGACTTTGACCGCCGGATGACATGGTGGCCGTACCTGCTGTGGACCCTGACCGGGAGTGGGTCGGTGTCAAGGCATTACGAGATCTTTTATCAGCTTCCAATAACCTGAAGTGCAGAATCATACCTTATTACCCCAAATGTTTAGACAAATTCTAAGGCAAATGTTGCAAACAGAGTAGACCCTGAAGCTGTCTGATCAGGGTCTTCCAGAGCTCCAGATAAGATGCATAAAATAAACATTTTCAAAAACAAGATGTGTTTGTGAAACACTATGCCCCCTGGATATGATATTTGACCCTAAAGGATGACCTTGATCTTGACATGTCACCCCTCAAACTGTGCAGCTTCATGGGGCGCACATGCATACCACATATCAAGTCTGTATCTCTACTGGTTCAAAAGTTATGGCCAATATTAAAGTTTGTGACCTTTGACCATGAAGGATATGACCTTGACATGGTACCCCTCAAACTGTGCAGCAAAATGAGAAACACATGTATACCAACTATCAAGTCTGTATCTCTACTAGTTCAAAAGTTATGGCCAATGTTAAAGTCGGTGACCTTTGACCCTGAAAGATGACCTTGACCTTGAAATGTCACCCCCTAAAATGTGCAGCTTCATGAGATACACATGCATACCAAATATTAAGACTTTATCTCTATTGGTTCAAAAGTTAGGGCCAATTTGAAGTTGGTGACCTTTGACCCTGAAGAATGACCTTGACATTTCACCCCTCACACTGTGCAGCTTCATGAGATACACAATCATGCCATATGTCAAGTCTCTATCTGTAGTGGTTCAAAAGTTATGACCAATGTTAAAGTCGGTGATTTGACCCATGTGTTTGACCTCTGACCTTTAAAGATGACCTTGACATGTCACCCCTCAAAATGTGCGGCTTAATGAGATACATATGCGTGCCAAATATCAAGTCACTAGCTGTACTGGCTCAAAAGTTATGACCAATGTTAAAGTTACAGACAAAGAAACAGACAATTTGACCTTTGACCCTGACGTATGACCTTGACCTTGACATTTCACCCCTCAAAATGTGCAGGTTCATGAGATACACAAACATGCCAAATATCAAGTCTCTACCTCTACTGGTCCAAAAGTTATGGCCAATGTTAAAGTCGGTAATTTGACCCATATATTTGACCTCTGACCTTGAAGGATGACCTTGACCTTGACATGTCACCCCTCAAAATGTGCGGCTTCATGAGATACATATGCATACCAAATATCAAGTCTCTATCTGTACTGGATCAAAAGTTATGACCAATGTTAAAGTTGCTGACAAACAAACAGACAAACAGACAAACAGACAAACAGACAGACAGACAGACAGACAGACAGGGCAAAAACAATATGCCCCCCAGATCTTATCTGGGGGGCATAATAACTCCTTTATTTTTCCACCAAACCCTATACTATACTGTGACTATTCTTTAGAATTGTCTCGAAGAGACAATTCTAAAGAGTGGTCATCGTATAGGGTTTGGTGGAGAAATGACGATTTTAGAATTTGGGTATGCACCTTTATTTTTATCTCTGGTCTTCTCTTTATGCTTATGGGAAATTGATAAAGACGTAACTATAACTTCTGAAATAACCTTCGGAAAGAATTCCCTTGTTCATTGGTAAATATAAAAAGTAAGTTAACCATTACCTCATAGGCTATTTTTAGACCCAACCTTTTTGAATAAATCTACTAACAGGAGCATTTACTAGAGAAAAGGGAAATATTAGTGTAATTATGAAACCATTGTAATAAATAGAGCATTTTCTCCATAGGAGCAAATGGTCTATTTATCACAATGGTTTCAAAAGGTGATTTTACAGAGGTATCAAAAGGTGTCAATATGAAGAATCTACTCCATGAATATTAATGAAAGAAATAATGACATCATGAAGATTAATTGTTATAATAGCACATGAGACACAAAAGTTTTGGCCATGGCAGAAACTGTAGCATCAGATATATTATATCTATAGCAAACAGAGCAGACCCTGATCAGACGGCTCCTACAGGAGCCGTCTGATCTGGGTCTACTCTGTTTGCAAATGCGTGAAAACATGTTTATATGAAGGAAAGGGTTAAATGATATTCATAAAGTCATGTATTCATGAGATACCTGTCAACGGCATCCCATCGTTTTGATGTCATATACACCTCCACCTCCGGGTCACACTCACAATCCACAAATATGTTATCAAACCAGTTCATTGCTATACCAAAGTTTGTGTATTCCAGTTAAAATTGACACGTTGCACTTTAAAGCTGAGGTATGCACAAAAATTCACTGCACATGCATGTCAACTTTAACCCTTTCCTTCATGAATATCTATGTTTGAAATAATTACCTAATGAATATTAATTAGATTAATACATGTATTTACAATGGTATGTATACATGCAGTTTTCACTGTGGTAGAAATTTAAGAATCAAATCTATATTATCCCAAAAGCAAACAGAGCAGACCCTGATCAGATGGCTCCTACAGGAGCTATTTGATCTGGATCTACTCTGTTTGCAAAGGTATTTATAGGAGGGAAAGGGTTAAAACTAACATACACTTAAATATTATAACATTTGCCAGTTTGAATGAATATACCATTACCTATGGCATTTCAACATTTTAAATAATTTCCCCACAACTGGCATTTACAAATTGACAATCAGTTTAGGACAACTGCATCCGCTTTCAGCACAATTCATAATGTCAACTATGTTTTTTTTACTACACAGTACAGACTTTTAACCCTTTTCTCCATGAATATTCATGAAAGAGATAATGACATCATGAATATTAATTAGATTAATTGTTATAATATCCCATGAACACAGGAAATTTTGGCCAATGGCAAAAACTGTAGTATCTTATCTCTATTATTCCATAAGAAAACAGAGCAGACCCTGATCAGACGGCTCCTATAGGAATCATCTGATCTGGGTCTACTCTGTTTGCAAAAGCGTTGAAAGGCATTATCTGGAGTAAAGGATTAAAACATTTTCTTTAGTTTTCAGTAGCCTAAATGTTTCTCCAAAACTAATCTACTGAAATATTCAAAGCCGCAATTGTAATTGCATTAGAAATTCCCACTCAAACATTACTCTCCGTTCAATTTTCTGCCTCTTAACCTTTCAGCGCTGAATTTTCACAGCGGAATAGCTCATCAGTGTTTTACTATAAAGCCCACTCAATGTAAAAAGCTTAAACTTGCTGGAGGATTATGTGTGACAAACAGTGCAGACCTTGATCAGAGAGCTCCTATAAAAGCTCTATGATTGTGGTCTACAGTTTGCAAATGACAGTGCATGTCTGTTTCCTACATTTGAAGGCTTAATTCCACAATGTGTCATCATGAAATCCCAAAAGCCACCGGAATTTTAGTCCAGAATATTGATTCACAAGTCCACATGGGCCATTACTATTCAAAATCGTAAAACTTTCACGTGAGCCTGCTCCACACGATATGTACATGCCTAATGCTCATCCTTCGACTTCCCTTCACATGTATTCCAATATTAGCATTATCCTTCCAACGACAACAATTAAAATTCATCATCCACTTTGAGACAATTTTCTCATCCAGAATTACAAATCTTTACCTCTAACACCTTTAACACAAGATAACTAAATATGATCATTGATTGTAAGCATATATCAATTAAACCCGGGCCTGATCTGGATCTAAGGCAGCATGTTACTGTCAATTTTCACCTTTACAATACTGACTTTTCAAATGGACTTTTCCAAATTTCAAATAGGTCAAACTAAGCTTATCTTGAATATTTAGGGATTTTTCTAAAAGAAAATGTTAAATGACAAACAGTGCAGACCCTGATGAGAGGGCTCCTCTAGGAGCCCTCTCATCTGGGTCTTCACTGTTTGCAAAGGACATAAGTGACTTGTTTGTGTCCCGCACTGTCAATTTTATCGTCCACAGATTTGCCAAGGGCAACGCAGCTACACTCAGACAGCTCTCATCCTATGAACAACCCTGAAGTAACACAGTAGTATCTTCTGTCATTCAATACAGGTTGACACATTTATTCTGAGATGAAAAATTCTACTATCTATCCCCAAAACTATAAATGGCAAATGTTTCAGGCGAAGATCAGTGATCAGTGAGCTCCAGTACGTCAGTCACCTTATCTGGTTCTAATTTCACAAATGCTAGTTAACTCATTGATTGCGTAGCACGCCGAGAATACGAAACTAATTTGCATACATAATTGCTACACTTTAAATTACACTCTAAAGTACATAAACATGTCTTTGAGAAATGAAAAGTGAAAAGAAGTGACCAAAACTGTCACATTTTGTGGGAAAAAAAACACCAGCCTTGCTTTGAACTCTTTGCCCTTAACCCTTTTCCTTATATAAACATATTTTCACGCATTTACAAACAGAGTAGACCCAGATCAGTCGGCTCCTATGGGAGCTGTCTGATCAGGGTCTGCTTAATTTGCCAATTAAATTTGATCTGTTTCTTTAATTTCTAAAATGGCTTTAATGATCTACCTTCCATTTTTCATTATCATAACTATTTTGTCCATGAATATTCAGTAGGTATTGAAATTTGAGAAAGGGTTAAAAAAAATGAACAATCAGGGCATCAACTATAAACAGGTCACTCTGCCTCTCAGCTAGATAATTATGGTTTGTAACCATTCTCAGACAGCATCTTAATACAGTGTAACCTGTCTTAAGTGGCCATCAAAATGAGTTCTAATTATGGGTCTGTAAGGCAGGTAGTAGCTCAGTGCAGGTCAAAAGTAATGCAGAAAGTTTATAAAGGAGCTTTCTGCACTACTTTTGCCCTGCATTAAGCTTCCTGCTTTTTAAGACTCCTTTGTTCATTAAATGAACGACTACTTAGGATGAGTTCTACTGCACTCAAAATGGGAGAAAAAGCATTTTATATAAAGGAAAGTGTTAATTCTCAAAACATCACATCTCCATTATCTTCAACAGAACTACAACATGTAACCCTTTACTTGATGAATATTCATTCAGAAATAATGAATGTATGAATATTAATAAGCAGAAATTTTAAAGACCATGACTGAAAGTGGAATCATGTTATTTAATTTAATGAGCAAAGAGAGAAGACCCTGATCAAAGATGACACCTACAGAAGCCATCTGATCTGGTTCTACTCTGTTTGCAAAGGTGTCAAAAGTGTCCTTTAGCAGGTCAAGTAACATTATGTAATACAAGTTATATTCGTAAAATGTTGTACAGTAACATGTTCTCTAAAGCAATATCTGTCTGCAGCAACCAGTCAAAAACAAGTCGGTCCATGTTTTAACCCATTCCCTATTTAACCCTTTCCTTCATATAAATCAGAGGTCCAGATAAGATGTGTAAATGTAAACATTTTCAAGAAAAACTCCTTTATTTCTCCACCAAACCCTATTCTGTGGCCACTCTTTAGAATTGTCTCTTTGAGACGATTCTAAAGAGTGGTTACAGTATAGGGTTTGGTGGAGAAATGACAATTTTAGTATTTTGGTACGCAGTTATCTGTAGCTCTGTATAAATGCATTTTCACACATTTGCAAACAGAGTAGACCCTGATCAAAGTCTGCTCTGTTTGCTAATAGGATTTAATAGATCTGTTTGTTTACTTTCTAAAATGGCTACAATGACCCACTTTCCATATTTCATTAGAACTATTTTGTCCATAAATATTCAGTGCATATTGAAGTTTGGAATACAGGTAGAACGGTGAAAGGGTTAATATTCATGGAAGAAATACTAACATTATGAATATTTATTAGCAGAATTTCTAGTATAGCATAACGTATTGTATAGAAGAATGTTTGGTATTGGTAGAAATCATAGAATCACCTCTATTATAATTTCATAAGCAAAGAGCAGACCCTGTTCAGATGGCTCCATCAACCTACTACAAGCCAGCTGAACAGCTCAAGAAGTGAAAGTGATTGTAAACATTGTACTCATCCATTAATTCAGGGTCCATGCTTATAAAGCTTTTAGTTGAGTCTGAGTTTCCTTCTCAGGCTTTTGATTGGTCAGATTTGAGTTCTCAAGCTTTTGATTGGTCAGATTTGAGCCAAAGGCTCAAATCTGACCAATCAATAGCTTGAGAAACGATCTCAGACTCAACTAAAAGCTTTATAAGCATGGACCCTGATCTTTTTCTTCAAATTTTCATAATGAATAATGAAAGAATACAGAGCAACAGATAAAGGTGCATATTCAAATAACATTTCTCCATCAAACCCTAAATATATCGTGACGGACATCACCACTTTTTAGAATCTTCTCTTCGATATTCTAAAGAGTGGTCACAACATAGGGATTGGTGGAGAAATAAGTCATTCTTGAAACTGTTTTATTTGGACCTCTGGAATAATTTGATCCTTGTCCAAATGCTGATTTTTCTGATCTGAATTTTTGCCATGGCCGAAACTACCCAATTCTACACAGTTTTGATAGCAAATGCTGAATTAGCAATTCGATCTGGGTCTGCACCATTACATAAGTATGTCGGGTTGAATTGTTTAACCCTTTTCTCCATTAATATTCATATAAGAAATAATGACATCATAGATATTAATTAGCTGAATTATAATGGCATTTGTATGCTCAGGCAGAAACAAGCAAACAGCAGACCCTGATTAGACGGCTCCTATAGCAGCCATCTGATATGGGTCTGACTCTGCTTGCAAATGTGTGAAAAGGCGTTTACATGAAGGAAAGGGTTAAAGCATTTCCGAGAACAGTTCCCTCATTTCTCATCCAAACCCTTTTATGCGGCCACTCTTTAAAGTAATTTCTTCGAGACATTCTAAAGAGTGATCACATCAAAGGGTTTGGTGGAGAAATGAGGATTTTAGTTTTGAACACGCATCTTCATCTATTACTCTGAATCCTTCTTTGAAAAATAAGCAGACGACAATCTATACACGTGACATTTACCTGATCAGAACGGACCCAGGCGCAGTCAGATTTATGAACTGTGCACTGTCAAAATGTCAATTACAGACTAAACTTTTTGGCTGCCAGTGTCACATCTATGAATACCTATGCAAACAGTTTAGATCCAGATGAGACGCTGAGTAACTCGGCATCTCATCAGAATCCAAACTGTCTGTTACCCGGACTATGTTTTTTGAAACAAAAATGAAGAAAGATGAAAAATGAAAGTTGTAGCAGACGACATATTAATGTTGCAGATGACAAAATTTGGCAGCGAAAGAGTTAAAGGAGACACATCTATTTTATATCTATGTACACTTGAATTAGCCTTTGATCTTTATGCAGCATGAAAATAGAATGGAAAACACTCTTCCTTACATGAGTTTAAAACCCACTCCCTTATACTGACACCTTGTATTAACCCTTTACTCCATGAATATTTCTGTAAGAAATAATGACATCATGAATATTAATTTGATTAACTGTTATAACAGTGTCTGGGCACGGGAAGTTTTGGTCATGACAGAAAGTGTAGAATCATATCTATACTATATCATAAGCAAACAGAGCAGACCCTGATCTGGGTCTTCTCTGTTTGCAAGGCATAGAAAGGCGTATTTATGCAGTAAAGGGTTAATCCATTCCCTTATATAAACGTGTTTTCACGCATTTGCAAACAGAGTAGACCCAGATCAGATGGCTCCTAGAGGGTCTACTCTGTTTGCTTATAGAATTTGATAGACCTGTTTCTTTAGTTTCTAAAATAGCTACAATATTCCACCTTCCATATTTCATTATAACTATTTTGTCCATGAATATTCAGTAGGTATTGAAATTGGTAATAAACATAGAACAGGGAAAGGGTTAATGCATCTGTAAAAATCATTTTTTCAAACCATTGTTTCATCTTATAGCTAGGTCAGCCATCTGATCAGTATTTGCTTATAGAATTATATAGATCTGATTCGTAAGTTTCTGCCATGACCAAAATTTCCTGTGTTCATCTGCTATTATAAAAATTAATATTCATGATATCATTTTTTCCAACATAAATATTCATGAAGTGAAGGGTTAAGAAATAATGACATAATGAATATCAAATGGATTATGTTTGATATTAACCCTTTCCCTGTTCTACACGCGTTAGCCCGCGTGTATCTATTACCTGTTCAAGCCGCCTTATCCCGTGTGTATCAATTCCCCGATATACCCGCCTTATCCCGCGGTTATCCATTACCCGTTTTACCCGCCTTTTCACGCGTCTCGATTTTAAATGCATATTAAATACATTTTCATTTGAAAAAACACGTCAAAGTTTATGCAAACATAAACAACAACCACTTTACCGAAAGTTGACAAGAAAAAACCATTATGTTGCTATATAAATTATCGGTGTTTTTGGCGATCAAATACAATGAGGGTTCTAAGTTTTACTACTGTGCATTTCATATGGACTTACTGAGTTGCCAGGAGTATGTTTCCATTTCCATACAACCTATTTAAATGTCTTTCGCAATGATTTGATGCGTGTAAATGCCTCATTATTTAATTCGGCAGCCATTTGCAAAAAATTGCAAACATTGAGCAGGAAGTACGTCATAAAACATCATTAGGAAACCCCCAGACTCAGAGCTGGGGTCGGAGGTTATATGCTAATATAGAAAAGGGTGTGTACTCTTTGACCAATCAAATGAAATTTAAAGCCCCAATAAATCACGCGACATCACATGTGACCTTTCATTCTCAGAAGACACTGACCCTTTCATTTTCTGAAAACAGTGGCAGCCATATTTATTGTTTTACACAGCAGGTTTTAATCCGATTATAGGGGTTTTACTGCCCCAGAGGGCAGAGGCAATTAACATTTCTCCCTTACGCAAGTCACATCCTGTCAACAAGGTTGTAAATCTATGAAGAATATTTGTTTGAATTTTGCCGAGTTTTATTCGACACAATTTCCACAATTAATTGATCTGGAGGTGATACACATTTGTTTGTAAATTGAATACAAAATTACTCATTTAAAACCGAAAAGTATTTAACATGATTTAGATTTAAGCAATTATTTAAAAACTAGCTATTATTTAGAGCAGTTTATAATGAACCTGATCGAAGTTCTTTTGAGTTTTGAGATCGAGTCGCACACTAAATGTGTGTGATCGGCAACAACCAACAATGATGCAACTGATGATTTATTGTCGAATAAGTTAGTATATGGAAACAGACCCATATGCATAATGATGGCATTTTGGTGAGTTGGATGATTTGACTACAGATACTTTTTCTTTACTGCAGGCCCAGATCAAAGTGCTGACCCTGATCAAAGCCTGGCAGTGTAGACCGCACAAACGGTGTCTATGCAGACCAAACTTGATCAACAATGTATATTCATTATTCAGATAAAAACAACACTTACGTGTAGACCCTCTAACAAATAAGATAAACAATGTAGACCCTGAAACAAAACCTGACCGTGTACCCTGATTGTATATATATAACCTGTCTGATCAAGGTCTGGCATTACAGTGTAGATCCTGATAACCAATGTAGATCTGTCAGATGGTGTAGACCCTGATTACTTCTGTAAGATAACTGTAGACCCTGATCAGTACTATCAGATAGTGTAGACCCTGATCAGTACTGTCAGATAGTGTAGACCCTGATCAGTACAGATTGTGTAGACCCTAATCAAAACCTAATATTCTGTTTGTTTTATATCCCCACAATATATATAAGTTATTTGTACATTGGTTTGGATTTAATTTCTAATTTATTTCTTTACACCTCCTGTATTTTTACTCTTATTTACCTTACCTATGTGAAAATTACATCATCGGAAAGAAAATTTAATTTCTTACAAACTTTATTCTGAAACCTAAAAGTTTAAGTTAAGTTGAAATGCTATTAGAGTGTCTTATAAAAGACAGGTGTCAGATCAGCACTAAATCTCCAGTTACCTGTATGAAGATAGTGTAGCCACTGTGACCTATACAGTATTGATTATTGGTTATCAGATGTACTAACCATGTATGTATATGGATGGGGTAAATGTACATATCTGAAACAGGGAAAGGGTTAAATGGCAAATGAGCACACGAAAGTTTGGGCACTGCAGAAACTGTAGAATCATATCTATATAATTCCATAAGCAAACAGAGCAGACCCTGATTAGATGGCTCCTATAGCAAATGCATGAAAATGCATTATTTGAGGGAAAGTGTTAAATCATCATTTCCCCACAAAAAACTCTTTAGAATGGTGACTCTTCGAGATGTCACAGCATGGAGTTTGGTGAAGACACAAAGGAGTTCATATTCTTAGACTGTTTTAACCCATTCCCGCATATTGACGCCTTTTGACGCCTCTGTAAAAGTCACTTTTTGAAACCATTGTGACAAATAGAGCATTTGCTCCATAGGAGCAAATGCTCTATTTATCACAATGGTTTCAAGACTACACAAATCTAAACTTTACCTTTTCTCTAGTAAATGCTCCTTTTCGGTAGATATTTTCAAAGTGGTTGGGTCATAAAATAGCCTACCGTAAGTGGGAATGGGTTAATATACAAACTTTATCTATTCAGTGTGCTATTAGAGATAACTGTATTTTTTTACATAATAAGATTCCTTTTTTCCCCTTTGTCCACCATAAATTATAATGTGTTAACCCTTTACTCCATCAATACACCTTTCCACACCTTTGCAAACAGAGATGACCCAGATCAGACGGCCCCTGTAGGAGCCGTCTGATCAGGGTCTGCACTGTTTTGATACAATATAGGTATGTATTTACAGTTTCTACCATGGCCAAACATTCCTGTGCCCATGTGCTAGCCGCTATTATAACAGGTAATCTCATTAATATTCATGAATTCACTATTTCTTACATAAATATTCATGGAGTAAAGGTCATTAAACAATTCCGAGTGTACATGTAATTGGACTCAGGGTTATTCATCTGGATCCAAACAGTTTGTAAATTTCATTACAAACTCCCACTTAGTGTGAACCATGTAGCTAGGATGATGTTTCAGGAAGTCAGTCAGACCCATAGAATTATCTGCCTGATCACTTCCTTATAGAAATCTAACATGAATACCGGTAAACGCGGTAATGCATTACACAACACTTGAACAGGAATCCCTCTTAACCCTTTCCCTCATATAAACGTAATTTCACACATTTGCAAACAGAGTAGACCCATATTAGACGGCTCCTATAGGAGCCGTCTGTTCAGGGTCTGCTCTGTTTGCTTTTGACATTACATGGATATAGATATGATACTTTTGTTAAAGCAAAAAGGTTCTTTGAAAAGATTGTATTATTAAACTTCAGTTAATAAATATTCATGATGTGATCATAATATTTCTTACATATTGAACAGGGAAAGGGTTAAGCAAACACTTCATGAAGAAGATTGAGATCTTTAATAATGTAAAATACTTTTCAAGCAATTGCAAACAGAGAAGACCCAGATCAGACAGCTCATGTAGGAGCCATCTGATCAGGATCTGCTCTGTTTGCTTAATGCTTATGAAGATAAAATAGATCTGACAGAGAAGACCTTGACTTCCATAAGCAAACAGAAATTCAACAGATCACTCCTACATGTATGAACATTGGTCATAATAAATCCAGACATTTAGGAGATGTCACTTGAAGAACTATTTCTAGCTCCTGTGAACTACTTATGTTGCAGATAAGGATGGTTGATATAACTTTGAAAAGGGTCACCTACAAATCTTTTTTTTGGCAGTTTAGAATACAAATGTACATCCTTAGCTCTTTACTCCATCAATAATAATGTAAGAAATAATGACGTTGTGAATATCAACTAAATCAATTTGTATACATGTAATATCACATGGGCACAGGAATTTTTAGCCATGGCAGAAACTGTAGAATCATATCTTCATTATATCATAAGCAAACAGAGCAGACCCTCCTATAGGAGCCGTCTAATCTGGGTCTTCCTTGTATGCAAAGATGTTGAAAGGCGTATTTATGGAGTAAAGGGTTAACCCGTTACTCCATAAATACTCCTTTTAATGCCTTTGCTAAACAGAATAGACCCAGACCCAGATCAGGAGGCTCCAGCTTGGACCCATCTGATTAGGGTCTTCTCTGTTTGCTTATGAAATAATATACAGTTTCTGCCATGGCAAACAATCCTGTGTTTATGTGACGTTACAAAAATTCAGTGAATTAATG
The DNA here is from genome assembly GCA_963576725.1 of Azorinus chamasolen. NCBI lineage: Eukaryota > Metazoa > Mollusca > Bivalvia > Cardiida > Solecurtidae > Azorinus > Azorinus chamasolen. The sequence goes on along the minus strand of OY755241.1, from coordinate 17,789,658 downwards.
AAAGTCTCCTCCCAACATTTGTGCCACTAAGAGCTTAAACCATTACCTCATAGGCTATTTTTAGATCCAACCCCTATGAATAAATGTACCAAAAAGGAGCATAAACTTGAGAAAAGGAAAAGTTTAGAATTTTGTAGTTTTGAAACCATTGTGATAAATAGAGCATTTGCTCCTTAGGACTAAATGCTCTATTTATCACCATGGTTTCCAAAAGTGACTTTTACAGAGGAATAGAAAGGTGTATTTATGGAGAAAAGGGTTATACCAGGCAAAAATGTAGTTTTGAAAAAGCTATGGCTTTTATTTTGTACTCTTGCGCATGCTCTGGTAGCCATATGCACATGATCCAAGACTGAAGTCAATCTAATTTGAGGGTAACAGAATAAATAGCAAAGTAAGAGGAAAAAGTGTGATATACAGCGAGACTCACAAATGACAGGGAAGTGATCCCTAAGTGTTACCCTTACTGGCTTGCCGGAATTAGATAAGGATTTCCGACTACACACACTTCTGACCTACCTAGGTTTGGGAATCATGTTCAGGATTAGCTCCATTATGTACAGCCACTTTCCTGAGGAAAACTCCAACACTCAGACACTTATAATGTCTGCGTTTAGCTTGTTAGAAAAAGATACTGTCAACTTCTTAAGACATAATGTCAAGTGTTCATTTTAGAGTTGAAAGTTACACCGATCTAATGTACAGTAGAACCCCTCTTAACTGTAATTTTATTACAGAATAACATAGGTCTATTTATACAGGTGGCTGCTTAATGCGGGTGACAGTGACAGTCATACAGAAAGCTCCTTTTTGAGCTTTCTGTATGACTTTCAACCTGCATTAACCCTTCTCTTGCTGAACTTTAAAATACATTTCTCCCTCTTTACCCATGCTCTCTTGTATAATTACATATATCTTCACTGTGTACAAGTATTTCGCTGTGCAATCACTGCTGTGGAGTGCGCTGGTTGCACAATCAACTTGTAAATAGTGCAGACCCTGATGAGACAGCTCCTGCAGGAGCTGTCTCATCTGGGTCTTCACTATTTACAGGTAGGTATATTGACGCGAATAGCAAGCGAAGGGTTAAGCTGCCACCTGTCTGAAAGACAGGTTCTTAATGTCCGAACTGGAGGTGTTTACTGTTTATAAAAGTAACTGGCTAATAAATCCACTGCACTATCCCAATCTATGATCTGGATCAATGATGGGATGGTCTAAATTGATTGCAAGTACACTTTTCTTGATATCGATCACTCAAATATTACAACAATAAACTGCTATAAACTGATTACAGTTCACGGTCTTCTACTGTAATTCACTGTCTTATAATCTTATACAAGTCACTGTCTTATAATCTTATACAAGTCACTGTCTTTTACAATCCACTGTCTTATAATCTTATACAATTCGCTGTCTTATACAATTCACTGTCTAATAATCTTATACAATTCACTGTCTTATAAAATTCACTATCCAATAATCTTATGCAATTATCTCTCTTATACATTTCACTGTCTTATACAATTCACTGTCCAATAATCTTATGCAATTCTCTCTCTTATACATTTCACGGTCTTACACAATTCACTGTCCAATAATCTTATACAATTCTCTTTCTTATACAATGTCTTCTACCAAGTCCTACTACAAACTCATCCTACTGTCAATACGTTCAAATCAAATTTAAATCATTCTATCTGATAAAACTTTTGGGTAAATCCAAAATGCAATCTCCATTCGCCCCTATCCTGCAGAAAAAATAAGGTCCACTTGTACTCTGATACTTTATTACTTACATGTAATTTGTTAAGAAATTAATGATCAAGTATCAAACAGATTGGAATCCTGATGAGACACAGATTAAACTGCATCTAATCTGGATCCAAGCCGTTTACAAATGATGGTGAGGTCGCGATCGACGGGATAAGGACTTAGACATCATGGTGTGTTGGTGGAGGTAATCTATAAATGAATGTCAATATTATTGTACATTTAACTTCCTGGTCACTCAAAAACTGTGAATGTTATCTGTTGTCCTTTTAACCCTTTGAATGAGGGACATTTGCAAACAGTGTAGACCCAGATCAGAGGGCTCCTCTGATCAGGGTCTGCACTGTCTGCCATTCAAAATCCTCTAGCAAGTTTAAGCCTTTCATACTGAAAAGTGAAAAGTGCTATTCCACATGCACTCTGATAATTCAGTGCTGAAAAGGTTAAAATCAACAAATACGATGAGAGCATCCAACAGCTGGGATCAAGCCGAGACAATGAATACTTCAGGTCCCCACCTTGATACAAACTGATAACACTTCAAAAGCTTAGCGCAAAACTACTATAACTACATCCTGTGATATCTTTAACCCTTTACTCCATGAATATTCATGTTAGGAATAATGACATCATGCATATTATATTGTCTATATTTCTAAAATAACACATGAACACACAAGTATTTAATCAATACAGAAACTTTAGAACGTCATAAGCAAACAGAGCAGACCCTGATCAGGGGTCTACTCTGTTTGCAAAGGCTTAGATTTTAACTTGTATTTATGGAGTAAAGATAGAGTTAAGCATTTGCACATTGTTTTCTTCTTTTATTCTGAATATATTAGTTTCTTCCACTTCTTTCTAAATTCACCCGAGTGTCAAACAGTTTGGATCCTGATGAGACGCTGAGTAACTAGAGCATATCATCTGAATCCAACCTGTTTGTAACAGTCATCACTATTTCATCTAATAGACTGTAGTTACAATCGAGTCAGGTAATCATTAAATTAACAACAGACATGCACAAAGTTTCATTTCACATCCAAACTTAACACTGTTCAATATACGTCACAATCAATATAACGGCACCTAAAACCTCCACTTCTGTATATAAACAGTAAAACCTCTCTAAGCCTGAATTGTAGTCTAGAGAGATTTAGATACTTTTAGAAAGGTGGATGCTTAATGCAGGGTGACAGTCATGCAGAAAGCTCCTAGAGGAGCTTTCTGCATGACTTTCACCCTGCATTAAGCTGCTACTTGTCTCTTAAAGACCGATATTTTTACTAAATTTAATGTCCAGTTTAGAGAGACAATGTAAGTGTCGAAACACCAGTTTAAATAAAGAAACAGATAACACCACATCTGCCTTGGCGGTTCACGTTCTGCCACCTACTTATTTCTAATATGGTAAGTTATCTAAGATACACCGAAGTTTTGCTACATAAAGCGTAAACTGCGAATCAATTTATCCAACTTATCAAGTTAAACATACATGTAAATGCCTTCTCAATTTTATATAACATTTTTAACCCTTTGACTGCCTAAGACATGCATGCACTGTCATTTGCAAACAGGGTAGGCCCAGAGGGCTCCTCTAGGACCACTCTGATCAGTGCTGCACTGTTTGTCATAAACCTCTAGTAAGTTTAACCCTTCGCTTGCTGAATTTTAAAATACATTTCTCCTTCTTTACCCATGCCCTGTTGTATAATTACATATATCTTCACTGTGTACAAGTATTTTGCTGTGCAATCACTGCTGTGGGGTGCACTGGTTGCACAATCAACTTGTAAATAGTGCAGGAGCTGTCTCATATGGGTCTTCACTATTTACAGGTAGGTATTATTGACGTGAATAGCAAGCGAAGGGTTAAGCCTTTCATACCGAGTGGACTCTATAGTTGAACACTGATATTCCATTCTTAAAATTCAGGTTTGACAGGGTTAACCCCATGAATCATGGTACATGTATAATTGTGTCATATGGTTTGATGTCATTCAATTGTTGTTCGGCCAATGTTTTTGAAGAAAATGATTATTCTAACTTAAATCATATCAGTCAAGGCTACAGATAAAGGTGTGTACTCAAATACTAAAATCGTCATTTCTCCACCGAACCCTATACTGTGACCACTCTGTAGAATCATCTCTTCGAGACGATTCTAAAGAGTGGTCACAGTATAGGGTTTGGTGGAGAAATAAAGGAGCTATTCTTGAAAATGTTTAAATTTACGCATGTTGACTTATCTGGAGCTCTGACAGACTGTATCAGTAGTTTAGTTTGTGATCTGAACAGCTCAATAAACAAACATTACAGAACAGGAAGTCCAATGAATGCTCATTTATATCCATTACAGTACAAATTTATTGTTGCTATTTCCAAATCCACACACATCCCCATATAAGAGGGCCATGAGACAATAGGTCATGTGCTCTATTGTGCATACAGTAGAACCGGTCTTAACCCTTTCCCTCATATAAACATGCTTTCATGCATTTGCAAACAGAGTAGACCCAGATCAGACGACTCCTAGAGGTCTGCTCTGTTTGCTTATGGAATTTGATAGATCTGTAATCATCTGTTTCTTTACTTTCTAAAATGGCTACAAATTGTTCCACCTTCCATATTTCATTATAACTATTTTATCCATGAATATCCAGTTGGTATTTAAATTTGGAATAAACATAGAACAGAGAAAGGATTAAGCGGCCATCAAAAATAGTTCTAATTATGGGTCTGTAAGGCAGGTGGTAGTTTAATGCAGGAAAAAGGTAATGTAGAAAGCTACTACAGGTCTTTTCTGCATTACGTTTGCCCTGCATTAAGCAACTACTTGCTTTTTAAGACTCTTATGTTCTTAAATGAATAACTGCTTAAGGCAGGTTCTAATGTACTTTATAAGAATATTGGTTTCTCTAGTTTTTCAGGAAATACAATATTTAAGCACTTATAGCTTAGGTCATCAAAGGAAAATTCCTCCAAAATTATCCCCTAAAGCAGAGGAACAGCTAAGATGTGTAAATGAAAACAGTTTCAAGAATTACTTCTTTATTTCTGTAATTTGTAGTAATTGGGTAACAAAAAATCTCCCCACTTCAACCCTAAGAAGTTCTCTCGGTCGTCGCTCCCAGCGGCTTATACCAAATAATATTTTCATGTTTGATTTTGCCTAATTGGATAGTGGTATATGAAGGGAACAAAAAATATCTCCACTCCAACCCTAAGAAGTTCTAAATCAGTGTATTATAATTCAAGGGAAATAAGTCTCAACAGAAATTTCTCCTATCTTTAACTGAATTATCTCCCCTATTTCTGAGGATTTTGATTAATACTACTTCTAGTTACAAATGCAAACTGTTTGGACTGAGATGACATTTTTTGCTTGCTTCAATTCCTCAAAGAGTTCATTAATGCTTTCCTTCATATTAACGCCTTTTTATGCGCTTGCAAACAGAGTAGACACAGGCCTTCTGATCAGGGTCTGCTCTGTGTGCTAATGGGATTTGATAGATCCGTTCCTTTACTTTCAGAAATGGCTACAAATGTCTTCCTTCCATATTTTGCTGAACTATTTTTCCATGAATATTCAGTAGGTATTGAAATTTGGAATAAACATAGAACGGGGAAAGTGTTAACCCTTTCCCTGTTTCAGATATGTACATTTACCCCATCCATATACATACATGGTTAGTACATCTGATAACCAATAATCAATACTGTATAGGTCACAGTGGCTACACTATCTTCATACAGGTAACTGGAGATTTAGTGCTGATCTGACACCTGTCTTTTATAAGACACTCTAATAGCATTTCAACTTAACTTAAACTTTTAGGTTTCAGAATAAAGTTTGTAAGAAATTAAATTTTCTTTCCGATGATGTAATTTTCACATAGGTAAGGTAAATAAGAGTAAAAATACAGGAGGTGTAAAGAAATAAATTAGAAATTAAATCCAAACCAATGTACAAATAACTTATATATATTGTGGGGATATAAAACAAACAGAATATTAGGTTTTGATTAGGGTCTACACAATCTGTACTGATCAGGGTCTACACTATCTGACAGTACTGATCAGGGTCTACACTATCTGATAGTACTGATCAGGGTCTACAGTTATCTTACAGAAGTAATCAGGGTCTACACCATCTGACAGATCTACATTGGTTATCAGGATCTACACTGTAATGCCAGACCTTGATCAGACAGGTTATATATATACAATCAGGGTACACGGTCAGGTTTTGTTTCAGGGTCTACATTGTTTATCTTATTTGTTAGAGGGTCTACACGTAAGTGTTGTTTTTATCTGAATAATGAATATACATTGTTGATCAAGTTTGGTCTGCATAGACACCGTTTGTGCGGTCTACACTGCCAGGCTTTGATCAGGGTCAGCACTTTGATCTGGGCCTGCAGTAAAGAAAAAGTATCTGTAGTCAAATCATCCAACTCACCAAAATGCCATCATTATGCATATGGGTCTGTTTCCATATACTAACTTATTCGACAATAAATCATCAGTTGCATCATTGTTGGTTGTTGCCGATCACACACATTTAGTGTGCGACTCGATCTCAAAACTCAAAAGAACTTCGATCAGGTTCATTATAAACTGCTCTAAATAATAGCTAGTTTTTAAATAATTGCTTAAATCTAAATCATGTTAAATACTTTTCGGTTTTAAATGAGTAATTTTGTATTCAATTTACAAACAAATGTGTATCACCTCCAGATCAATTAATTGTGGAAATTGTGTCGAATAAAACTCGGCAAAATTCAAACAAATATTCTTCATAGATTTACAACCTTGTTGACAGGATGTGACTTGCGTAAGGGAGAAATGTTAATTGCCTCTGCCCTCTGGGGCAGTAAAACCCCTATAATCGGATTAAAACCTGCTGTGTAAAACAATAAATATGGCTGCCACTGTTTTCAGAAAATGAAAGGGTCAGTGTCTTCTGAGAATGAAAGGTCACATGTGATGTCGCGTGATTTATTGGGGCTTTAAATTTCATTTGATTGGTCAAAGAGTACACACCCTTTTCTATATTAGCATATAACCTCCGACCCCAGCTCTGAGTCTGGGGGTTTCCTAATGATGTTTTATGACGTACTTCCTGCTCAATGTTTGCAATTTTTTGCAAATGGCTGCCGAATTAAATAATGAGGCATTTACACGCATCAAATCATTGCGAAAGACATTTAAATAGGTTGTATGGAAATGGAAACATACTCCTGGCAACTCAGTAAGTCCATATGAAATGCACAGTAGTAAAACTTAGAACCCTCATTGTATTTGATCGCCAAAAACACCGATAATTTATATAGCAACATAATGGTTTTTTCTTGTCAACTTTCGGTAAAGTGGTTGTTGTTTATGTTTGCATAAACTTTGACGTGTTTTTTCAAATGAAAATGTATTTAATATGCATTTAAAATCGAGACGCGTGAAAAGGCGGGTAAAACGGGTAATGGATAACCGCGGGATAAGGCGGGTATATCGGGGAATTGATACACACGGGATAAGGCGGCTTGAACAGGTAATAGATACACGCGGGCTAACGCGTGTAGAACAGGGAAAGGGTTAAATATCACTGTAGAAAATATGCATATTGATCTATTCAAATCTTTTATTTCTCAGTCAAACTTCCTTAGAGAGAAATTCTAATTAATTTCAACATGATAATAGTTGGGTTTTTTCATGCCTTTGCAAACAAAGTAAATCCAGATATGATCAGGGTCTGCCGTTTTCTTATAAAAATATATAGATCTGATTCTATATTTTCTACCCCTCCAAAACATCATGTGTTCATTAAATTGCCATAATAAAAATTCAGCTGTTAAATATTCATGATGTCTTGATTTCTTAAATGAGTATTCAACAGTGAGGGTTAAAGAAACTATTTCACCTATCATGTCCTAATCACTCCCCTTGTCTTCTATCTAATGCTCCATTTAACTCTATTGTGATATTATGACACTAGCCCAATACTCTTGAAGATAAACACTAAAGGAATGACATCTAGCCATTTACAAATATAATTTTATCATGCCATGAATAAATTTAAGATAACCTGATCCTTGTAAGCACCAAATATACAGTAGGGTCTGTCTTAAGCAGCCATTCATTTATTGAACATAAAGAGTCTTCAAAGTGGTTGCTTAATGCAGGGCAAAACACAGAAAGCTCCTATAGGAGCCTTTTGAATTATTGTTGACCTGCATTAAGCTACCACATGCCTTACAGAACCATAAGATCTCTTTTCCATGGCCACTTAAGACAAGTTCTGCTGTAATCATGATCCTCTGATTGTGTAAATGTTTTAGTTCTGGAAAAGAAAATAGTAGGAGGATTACGGTATCCCTTTGGTTGCAGGACATGCACCTATGTACTGCCCTTTGCAAACAATGTAGACCCAGATCAGAGGGCTCCAAGAGGAGCCCTCTGATCAGGGTCTGCTTGGCTAGATATTCAAAATCTTCTAAGAAGTTTAAAAATTTCATACTAAGTGTACTCTAAGCATTGAAAGGGTTAACAGAGTAGACCCAGATCAGACTGCTCCTGTAGGAGCCATCTGATAAGGGTAACTATTCTTAGATCCTACCAGACTTTGAATAAATGTACCGAAAAAGCGCATTAATAAGAGCAAAGGAAAAGATTAGAATTTTGTAGTGTGAAACAATTGTGATAAATAAAGCATTTGCTCCTATAGGAGCAAATGCTCTATTTACCACAATGGTTTCAAGAAGCAACGATTACAGAGATTTAGAAAGGCGTATTTATGGAGGAAATGGTTAAGACATTATATGGTTCTGCCTTATGTTATCATAACAATACAGGTAATTAATATGTAAGTAAACGGTTACTTAATGCTCTACTTTGATAATGTGAAGGAAAATTTTACTCAAGTGCTATGTTTAACCTATTTATACCTACATGTAGGGCTGAAACGGGTACAAATTTTCTACCCGGGTACCCGTTCTGCAATTACCCGCGGGTACCCGGGTACCCGATAACGCTATAGTATAGAAGTATGGTAAGTACCTACTGTAGTATGCTCCCTTGGTTATTATTGGTTTCTCGAATGAAATATGAATCGTTGCTTGAATTTCACTAAAAAAAGCAGCAACGTGACGTAAACCTGACTGTTACAGATGTGCCGGGCCATGCATGGAATTGAGAACGTGTTAAAATAAAAGTTTTATTGTTTGTGAAGGAAAGTATGTTGTAAACTGGCGAAAGAATAGGCTATTCCATCATTCTTCTGTTGTCCCACGACGTAAATCTTGTGTAAATAGATAAGTGATTCAAGATCAAGGTAATGTCCGCAGTTATACACCTTACATGTAGACTATACATGTATATTGATATTTTCCGTTGAGAAAGGGTTACACTAACAAATGTCATGGTTAATCCGCGGCCACAAATTTGATTGGTTGATTCTCTCTGCGGAGCAACATTCGACACATTTACCACACAGAACTTACACAGCTATTTCTATATTCCGAATCCTTACGGAATACAACGAATAGTTACGAATGGACATTTACCAGTCACATACGAACAAACAATGTGTTAACGGAGGTTTGTTTCATATGTCTGTTTTTATTTCTACTTGCCTGTTCAAGCTTTATCTGCTCATAAACAAAAGGCTGCTTGAATAGATGCTATTTTAACGTGTTTTAGCTTTCTTTCTTTCACTCAGTTACGAAAACTAATAATTAGATTCTGCTCAGGATTTCATATCGGGTAACGGGTAGTGATTTTGTACCCGGGTACCCGCCAATTTCTACCCGACCCGCGGGTACCCGGGTACTCGTTTCAGCCCTACCTACATGTAGTGTCCCTAAAATTGGACAAGGCCAAAACAGTGTAGACCCAGATCAGATTGTTCTTGAAGAAGCTGTCTGATCAGGATATGCAAAATTTTCTTCACAAAATATAATTATGGTACAGTCTAAAGAATTATTGCAGTTCTAAGCATAAATATAACAGATTAAATACTAAAACATTATGTACAGTAGTAATCAGTCATCAAAATTATACAATGTAGGTCTGTAAGGCAGATGGTAGCTTAATGCACTGGGCTTTCTGTATTCCTTTTGCCCTGCATTAAGCAACCACCTGTTTTAAGACGTCTATGTTCAATAAATGAATGGCCACTTAAGACAGGTTCTACTATATTTCATTATGAAGTTCACTGAGAAATACAGGTTTACCCAGATATACCTGATAGAGATGTCTTTTGATGACTTTGTAAACAGAGTAGACCCAAATTAGATAGCTCTTATAGGGCTCCTGTCAGGCAGAGCAACAGATAACTATGTGTACACAGATGCTAAAATCGTTATTTCTCCACCAAACCCTATTTTGTGACCACTCTTTAGAATCGTCTCTCAGAGACGATTCTAAAGAGTGGTCACAACATAGGATTTAGTGGAGAAATAAAGAAGTTATTCTTGACAATGTTTTAATTTACGCACCTTATCTGGAGCTCTGCTGTCAGGGTTAGCTGTTTGCTTATGGAATTATGTACACCTGATTCTACAGATTCTGCCATGGCCAAAAATCCTGTGTTCATATTACAGTATAACAAGAGCTGTCCGCGGACAACGCGCTCCACTTTTTTTAGTGCTGGATAGTGTAGTGGAAGTCTAAGTCAAAAAGGGGAGATAACTATAGCAAAATCAATTTTAGGGTTACCTGCCCATGTGAAATGGGTTCCCTTTGTAATAGTTAACATGCATACCAAATTTGAACCAAATATCTTGGGCAGTTTCTGAGACATGGACCTTAACATAAAACTTAACCAACAATGAAAATTCTAAGTCGAAAATGGGAAATAACTATGGCAAAATTAATTTTAGGGTTACCCTTGTGACATGGGTTCCCCTTGTGATAGTAAACATGCATACCATATTTTAAGTTTTTAACCAAATATTTTTGATGGTTTCTGAGAAATGGACCTTAACAAAACGGTTAAAAGCCGACAATCGAGAGGGCCATGACAATAGCTCCACTTCTTGAAAGTGGAGCTAAAAACATTGTACAGATAATAGATATTCATTATGTCATTATTTCTTATTAAACACATTACCTCAAAGGCTATTTTCAGACCTAGCCACTTTTGAATAAATCTATCGAAAAGGAGCGTTAATACTAGAGAAAAGGAATTTTTTTAGAATTGTTTAATTTTGAAACCATTGTGATAAATAGAGCATTTCAGAACTACAAAATTCTATTTTTTTTCTTCTCTCTAGTTTAATTATGCTCCTTTTTGGTAGATTTATTCAAAGAGGTTGGATCTAAAAATAGCCTATGAGAGAATGGGTTAATATCAAATAGGGTAGTGCCAACTTTACCCCCACTGGGATTCAACATTCCATTTAGAAGACATGTCGCCTGCAAGGTTTGTTTGTTTTCATTGATTGAAGTCCATTTCTGCTTACTAGGGGATAATATTGGACACCTCAGAGAGAGGGGGCAGGATACAGACAAACCCACCTGTAATTTTATAAATATTGTCACTGATCTCGGTCAACACTGTTGACCCACCTCTTCACCGCATATAAATGCAGGTACTGTGACCATGTAGAATCAGATCTTTATCATTCTATAAGCAAACAGAGCAGATCTCGACCTTGATTAGACAGTTCCTACAGCAGCCATGGCTGTCTACTCTGTTTGCAAGGTGTTAAAAGTTGTATTAACCCATTCCCTCATAGGCTATTTTTAGATCCTACCTCTTTGAATAAATCTACCGAAAAGGAGCATTAATTAGAGAAAAGGAAAACTTTAGAATTTTGTAGTTTGAAACCATTGTGATAAATTTACCACAATGGTTTCAAGAAGTGACTATTACAGAGGTGTAGAAAGGCATATTTATGGAGGAAAGGGTTAAGAATTATACAAGTCATAAATACAAGCCGACAGCTATTACATTAACATTTATAACACTATGTGTGACCTCATAATGACCTTTGCAAAAATATTATCTTATCATAAGCCAAATATTTTGACACATTTTTCATAAACAAATGCATAAAAAATCTACTTGGATAACTGAAAGAGAGGACATTTTTTGGAGACAATAACAGACACAGCCCTATATTCCTAAATTACTCCATGAATATTCATACAAGAAATAATGACATCATGAATATTAATGAGTTGAATTCTTATAATGACATTATGAACACTTGCATTTTGGGCAATTACACAAACTTTAAATCTATATAATTAATATTATATCATATGCAAACAGAGAAGACCCTGATCAGACGACTCCTAAAAAATAATCTACATGTAATTACCGGTAATATTAATGATGTCATTATTTCTGACATGAATATTCAACAGGAGAAGGGTAAAGCAATTATTCTGGAGCAATATCACATTGAAACTCCAGCATTCAAAGAACAAGGAAGCTATGTCTGGAAGGCATAATTAGATTGATCAATTGCCTTCAGGGTCACACAGTAGGCCATTTTTCATGGGGAGTGTGGTAGGGAGACGATTCATGATGATTCATGCATTCACAATGCACAGCAAGTCAGTCCTGCATGTACGTACTTGGTACAACACACATGTACAACATCAACGCCATAACCTCCCAGCGTTTTGCTTCAATGAACATCCTAAATGTAGGCTATAACATTATATACTGATTAACCATGTGAACGTGAGACATGCGTACGCTGTCATTTGAAAACAGTGTAGACCCAGATCAGAGGGCTCCTACAGGAGCCCTCTGATCAGGGTCTGCACTGTTTGTCCTTCAAGACTGTATGGCAAGTCTAATTAAGCTGTTAATACTCAGTGGTCTCTATAGTTAAACACTGACGGACTATTCCACTCTAATCATTCAGGGTTGAATGGGTTAAATACGCCTACATAACTGCACCAAACTGTCATGACTCAATATAATTAACCATTTCTCTGTTCTATGTTTATTCCAAATTTCAATACCTACTGAATATTCATGGACACAATAGTTATAATGAAATATGGAAGTTGGAACATTGCAACCAATTTAGAAAGCAAAGAAACAAATCTATCAAATTCCATTAGCAAACAGCTAGCTAGCAGACCCTGATCAGACGGCTCCTGTAAGAGGCTTAGGGAGCCGTCTAATCTGGGTCTACTCTGTTTGCAGATGCGTGAGAACGTGTTTATATGAAGGAAAGGGATAACTGGAACATGGATGTCCGAATTTATGTGTGACTTTATAATGCAGCTGTAGCAAGTTCTATGACAAGGGCTATAACTCAGGTGTTCCTGAGCACATATAATAACCAAACCAAAGGAATTGAACCCTTTACTCCATAAATACACCTTTCTACACCTTTGCAAACAGAATAGATCCAGATCAGATGACTCCTGTAGGAGCCATCATATCAGGGTCTGCTCTGATTGCTTATGATATACACAATATAATATAGATATGATTGTACAGTTTCTGCCCATGCCAGTGAGCTATTATAACAATTAATCTAATTAATATTCATGAGGTCATTATACTTTTACTCCTTTCTATGCCTTTACAAGGAGCCATCTGATCAGGGTCGGCTCTGTGTGCTTATAATGTAATATAGATTTGATTCTACAGTTTCAGCCATGGCCAAAAATTCCTTTGTCCATGTGTAATTATAACAATTAACCCATTCCCTCATATTGACGCCTTTTGACGCCTCTGTAAAAGTCACTTTATGAAACCATTGTGATAAATAGAGCATTTGCTCCTATTATTACATGTACGTACAATGGTTTCAAATTTGTAAAATTCTAAAAAAGTCCATTTCTCTAGTAAATGCTCCTTTTTGGTATTTTTATTCAAAGAGATTTGGTCTAAAGATAGCCTATGAGGTAATGGGTTAATCAAATTAATACCCATGACTTCATTATTTCTAACATGAATATTCATGGAGGAAAGAGATATTTCTAACATGAATAGTTATAGTGGGAAGGGTTAAGCATACATAATGTCAATCATACCAGAAAAACGTGTTTTCACGCATTTGCAAATAGAGTAGACCTAGAGGAGCCATCTGATCAGGGTCTGCTCGTTTGCTAATGCAATTTGAAATATCTGTATCTTGTTTCTAAAATGGGTACAATTTTCCACCCTCCATATTTCATTATAAATGTTTTGTGTATGAATATTCAGGTATTAAAATTTGAAATAAACATAGAACAGGGAAAGGTTTAAGCATACATAATGTCAATCATCCTAAAAGTGTCATGACTCTGGGTCAAACACTTAACTGTTGACCTGTACAGTCATGTCCAATCTTTAAGAAAAACAACTGACCAGCTAGATCTTAAGTGATATTTAACCTTTTGACTTAATCCATTCAGTACAATAACAAGTTCTTAGAATAGAAATTAAGAATAGCAAAAAAGCAGACCCTGATCAGAGGCTACACTGTTCACAAATGGCATTTAATTCAATTCATACATTAATCGTATTGCAGTCGTCACAACATTAAAATGACAAATAGTGCCGACCCTGGTCAGAGGGCTCTTTAACGGTAACCCTTTCCCTGTTGAATATTCATGTAAGAAATAATGACATCATGAGTATTTATTAGCTGAAATTTTCAAATGTTAATTTTTCAAAGAAATTGTTAGCTTTGACAAAAAAAAAATGCAGAATCTGATCTACATCATGTCAAAAGCAAACAGAGCAGACCCTGATCAGATGGTTCCTGTAGGAGCCGTCTGATCAGGGTCTGCTCTGTTCACTTATGGTATAATATAGGTCCGATTCTACCAAAATGTCCTGTGTTCTTATGCCATAATGGAATATAATCTAATCAATATTCATGATGTCACTATTTCTTTCATGAATATGAAAGGGTTTAACCCTTTTCCCTGTTCTGCATTTAGGCAAAATTTCAATACCTACTGCATATTCATTAACAAAATAGTTATAAATAAATATGGCAGGTGACCCATTATATACATTTTAGAAAGTAAAGAAACAGATCTATCAAATTCTATAAGCAAACAGAGTAGACCCTGATCAGACGGCTCCTCTAGGGTCTACTCTGTTTGCAAATGCGTGAAAACACGTTTCTATGAGGGAAAGGGTTAAGCTGCTAAGGATTTAAATTTTGCTCCTGAATCTATACATGACATAAACCTGTCAAATTTTGTGTTTTAACCCTTTCCTCCATAAGTAGGCCTTTCTACGCCTCTGTAAATTAATTTAGTCACCTGTTGAAACCACTGTGATACATAGATCATTTGCTCCTATAGGAGCAAAATGCTCTATATATCACAATGGTTTCAAGCTACAAAATTCTAAAAAAATGTCCTTTTCTCTAGTTAGTGCTCCTTTTCGGTATATTTATTCAAAGTGGTTGGATCTAAAAATAGCCTACGAGGTAATGGGTTAAGACATTGTGGTTACTTAATCCATTACCTCATAGGCTATTTTTAAATACAACCTCTTTGAATAAATCTACCGAAAAGGAGCATTAATTCGAGAAAAGGATAATTTTAGAATTTTGTAGTTTGAAACCATTGTGATAAATAGAGCATTTGCTCCTATAGGAGCAAATGCTCTATTTATCACAATGGTTTCACAAAGTGACTTTTACAGAGTCGTCAAAAGTCGTCAATATGAGGGAATGGGTTAATGCAGGAGGAAAATCATGCTCAAAGCTCCTCTTTTCCTGCAATAAGCAACAAGCTACCGGTACAGAACCCCATGTTTATTCATTACGTAGTCCCTTTAGGCAGATTCTATTGTACTTTGTCAACCTTATATCGCTATTCTTGCACAAGTATCTTATCACATCATAACATTAGTTTTCAATATTATTTCTATTTTAGTAAATATCTACTAATCAAAAGAACTTACATCCGGATAAGCTCTTACCACTGGTGTTTACATATTTCTCATTGACTGCTTAACCCTTTCCAGTGTTCTATGTTTATTACAATTTTCAGTACCTACTGAATACTCCTTGACAAAAATAGTTATCATGAAATATAGAAGGTGTAACATTGTAGCCATTTTTAGAATGTAAAGAAACAGATCTGATCATATTCCAATAGCAAACAGAGCAGACCCTGATCAGATGGCTCCTATAGGAGCCGTCTGATCTGGGTCTACTCTGTTTGCAAATATGTGAAAAAGGGTTAACCCGTTTCCTCATACAAACGCTTTTTCACGCATTTGAAAAAAAGAGTAGACTGAGCCTGTAGGAACCCTCTGATCAGGGTCTGCTCTGTTTGCTTATGAAACCATAATAGATCTGAACCATCAGTTTCTTCCAACACCAAAACATCAGCCATAATAAACATTCAGCTAATAAATATGCATGATGTAATTATTTCACACATTGATATTAAATAGGGTAAGGGTTAAGTACTCAAAGTATGACTTTTCTTCTGTTTCTTTTAACACTCTACTCCATGATTGTCTATTCATGTAAGAAATAATGACCTAATGAATATTAATTAGAAATACAGTTAAACCTCACTATAATGACCACTAAATTGTGTTAATTAGTTGGTATTTTGGGCAGGTGGTTGCTTAAAGCAAGGTGAAAGTAAAACAGAACGCTGCTATAGGAGCGTTCTGTTTTACTTTCACCTTGTTTTAATCATCCACCTGCCTTTAACACAAAATACTTGATGTAATTTAGTGGTCGTTATAGAGAGGTTTTACTGTAGTTGTTATAATAGCACATGGACACAGGAATGTTTGGCCTTGGCAGAAGCTGTGGAATCATATTTACATTATATCATAAGCAAACAGAGCAGACACTGATCAGACAGCTCCTATAGGTCTGGGTCTACTCTGTTTGCACAGGCATAGAAAAGCGTATTTATGGAGTAAAGGGATAAGAACATTGGATCCTGATGAGATCCCGAGTTGCTCAGAGCCTCACAGTCATTTCAACCACATGCAAAGGTTTTTATAAAATTGCATAGTACAGGAGCCGTCTGATCTGGGTCTACTCTGTTTGCAAAGGCATGAAAAGGTGTCTATATGTACAACATTCTGACTTTACATATTGTAATTGAAATGAAACTTCAGCCTCTCAAGAATAGAAGGAGAGGATGAAATGTCAGACTCTAAGATTGGAAGGAGAGGATGATGATTATGTAGTGTCTAAAGTGTTCATCAGGATAACTTACAACACAGCTACAGTTGTTATACACACTTCAAGTATCTAGAACTATTGTGATAGATTACTGCATACTGTAATTCATTCAACCCTTCAAATGCGGGATATACATGCATTGGCATTCCCAAATAGTGTAGACCCAGATCAGAGGGCTCATAGAGGAGCACTCTGATCTGGGTCTGCATTGTTTGTCTGATCTGGGTCTGCATTGTTTGTCTGATCAGGGTCTGCATTGTTTGTCTGATCTGGGTCTGCATTGTTTGTCTGATCTGGGTCTGCATTGTTTGTCTGATCAGGGTCTGCATTGTTTGTCTGATCAGGGTCTGCATTGTTTGTCTGATCAGGGTCTGCATTGTTTGTCATTCAAAATCCTCTAGCAAGTTTAAGCCATTGCTACTGTTTGGACTCTATAGTTAAACACTTGATGGGTTATTCCACTATGATAATTCAGTGTTGAAAGGGTTAAAAATCTGCAAAACCGACGAGACTGTTAAACACTTAAAAAAGTCAGCATTGAACGGGTAAGCCTTTCCCCAGATAGACACACCTTTTGATGTTTTTGCTAACTAAGTAGACCCAGATCAGACAGCTCTTATCTGATCAAGGTCTGCTGTTTGCTAATAGACTAATAAAGATCTGATTTCACAGTTTCCACCAAAACCAAATACTCCTGAATAAATATACACCGAACTACAGATAACGGTGCATACTCAAATTTTAAAATCGTCTTTTCTCCTCCAAACCCTATGTTGTGACCACTCTTTAGAATCGTCTCGAAGAGACGATTCTAAAGAGTGGTCACAACATACATGTAGGGTTTGGTGGAGAAATAAAGAAGTTATACTTGAAAATACTTTAATTTACGCATCTTATCTGGAGCTCTGATACAGTTATAAATTCATGTCATTATGTCATTTCTCATCTGGTAAAGTGTCAATGACCATTGTATAAAAAGATAAAACAAATAAAACGCTACAAAAAAATGAAATCATTCGGTTTCTTTCGACCTCCCTCTGTGTTGTCAAGTTTGTCCCTAAGGCATTACATCAATATTGATTTTGTGTACATGATTAATGTGGTCTTCAGTTTTAACACTTAAGTAACTTTGTACTGTTAAGTAACTATTCACCGTTTACTACATAAATACGCCTTTCTTCGCCTTTGCAAACAGAGTAGACCCAGATCAGACGACTCCTATATGAGCCGTCTGATCAGGGTCTGCTCTTTTTGCTTATGATATAACATAGATATGATTTTATAGTTTCTGCCATTGCCACACTTCTCTGTGTCTATATGCTATTATAACAATTAATCTAAATAATATTCTTGATATCATTCATTATTTGTTACATGAATGATCACGGAGTAAAGGGTTAAACATTTTCCTTTTCTATCTAAAACATGATCAGCATATCAAACATGAATTTGGATGTCAGACAAAATACGTAACATATCTATACTATATCATAAGCAAACAGAGCAGACCCTGATCAGACGGCTCCTATAGGAGCCGTCTGATCTGGGTCTACTCTGTTTGCAGAGGTGTAGAAAGGCGTATTCATAGAGTAAACATCTCATCTGGGTCCACACTGTTTACAACGGTATTCACAAACACATCCATAAAGTTACATAAGCACATTGGATAAGGAAGAAAGCAAAGAATCATCTTATGGGGATATCAATTTCAGCTAAATAATAACATGTATGTATGAATCAATCTATGGGTGACATAAATTGAAAATCACATGGATTCAAATGAGATGCAAAACAAAAGTTTTATGTAAAGGAGAAGATCCTTGTATAAGATCTATGTAAAACAGAAGAACAAGGATAGATCTAAATCATTCCACAGTGGAATATAGACACTGGGATTATTAACCCTTTGCTCCATGAATACGCCTGTCTTTGTCTTTGCAAAAAGAGTAGACTCAGATCAGACGGCTCCTACAGGAGCTGTCTGATCAGGGTCAGCTCTGTTTGCTTTTGAAATACAGTAAAACCTCTCTATAATGACCACTAAATTGTGTTAATTAGTTTGTATTTAGGGCAGGTGCCTGCTTAAAGCAAAATGAAAGTAAAACAGAACGCTCCTATAGGAGCGTTCTGTTTTACTTTTACTTTCACCTTGATTTAAGCAGCCACCTGCCTTTAACACAAAATATTTAATATAATTTAGTGGTCGTTATAGAGAGGTTTTACTGTAATATAGATGTGAGTCACTGCCATGTTATATTCTGAAGCAGATACATGTAGATCTAGATGAAAGCCTCTTTTGATGAGACCCTCAGATCTCCTACCCCATCCTTCACCCTACTTTAGAATATACACTTGACTGTTACCTGTTGGCTTGCTCCAGTTTGGCCAGTAGGTCCAGCTGACTAGGACACTCTGCTGCGGTCTTGAGACACTCCTTGGGCTCCAGGTCTGTTGGTGAGCTGATCTGCAACTTCCTATAAAACAGTGAGTGATTCTCTTCAGCAAACCCCCTCAACAATAGGTAATAATGTCTGTATTATTTTTGTCTGTATCACTTTCTTTTCAACGAATTGATCACAATTTTAACCCTTTACCTGTTCAGTATTCATGTAAGAAATAATCACACCATGAATATCTATCAGCTGAATTTTTATCGTGTTCTATACATTTTTCTATCAGCTGAATTTTTATCATGTTCTATACATTTTTCAAGAGATTTTTTCCCTTTGAAACAAGAGATGTCACAGTCACGTGACAAATGCCCCCAAAATTATACCCTGTGACCTTGACCTTTGACCCATGGACCAGGGAGTTGACACATCGTCTTTGTGTGGTGAACATTTGTGCCAGGTTCCTTTGAAATCCATTCACAGATAAACAAGTAATTGTACCCTGTGATCTTGACCTTTGACATATGGACCAGCGAGTTGAAAGCGACACATCATCTTTTGTGTGGTGAACATTTGTGCCAAATTATATTGAAATCCATTGATACATAAAGAAGTTACAGACCGGACACGAAATTTGTGACAAAGTAATTGTACCCTGTGACCTTGACCTTTGACCTATGGACCTGGGAGTTGAAAGCGACACATCGTCTTAGTGTGTTTAACATTTGTGCAAAATTATATTGAAATCCATTGATAGATAAAGAAGTTACAGGCAAAACACAAAATTTGTTACAAAGTAATTGTACCCTGTGACCTTGACCTTTGACCCATTGACCTGGGAGTTGAACGCGACACATTGTCTTTGTGTGGTGAACATTGTTGCAAGTTATATTGAAATCCATTGATAGATGAAGAAGTTACAGACCGGACACGAAATTTGTGACAAAGTAATTGTACCCTGTGACCTTGACCTTTGACCCATGGACCAGGGAGTTGAACGCGACACATCGTCTTTGTGTGGTGAACATTTGTGCCAAGTTATATTGAAATCCATTGATAGATGAAGAAGTTACAGACCGGACACGAAATTTGTGACAAAGTAATTGTACCCTGTGACCTTGACCTTTGACCCATGGACCTGGGAGTTGACCCCGACACATCGTCTTTGTGTGGTGAAGATTTGTGGCAAGTTATATTGAAATCCATTGATAGATGAAGAAGTTACAGACCGGACACGAACTTTGTGACAAAGTAATTGTACCCTGTGACCTTGACCTTTGACCCATGGACCTGAAAGTTGAACGCGACACATCGTCTCTGTCTGGTGAACATTTGTGGCAAGTTATATTGAAATCCATTGATAGATGAAGAAGTTACAGGCCGGACACGAAATTTGTAACAAAGTAATTGTACCCTGTGACCTTGACCTTTGACCCATGGACCTGGGAGTTGAACGCGACACATCGTCTTTGTGTGGTGAACATTTGTGCCAAGTTATATTGAAATCCATTGACAGATGAAGAAGTTACAGACCGGACACGAAATTTGTGCCAAAGTAATTGTACCCTGTGACCTTGACCTTTGACCCATTGACCTGGGAGTTGAACGCGACACATCGTCTCTGTCTGGTGAACATTTGTGGTAAGTTATATTGAAATCCATTGATAGATGAAGAAGTTACAGACCGGACACGAATTCCGGACGGACAGACAGACGGACGGACGGACAGACGGACAGACGGACAGACGGACGGACGGACAGACGGACGGACGGACAGACGGACAGACGGACAGACGGAAGGACGGACAATGCGATTACTATATGCCCGCCTTTGGGGGCATAAAAACTGTAAAATCAGACCTAAAATCTGTCATATAAGCAAACGGAGCAGACCCAGATCAGAAGGCCCCTATTGGAGCCTTCTATCCTGGGTCTACCCTGTTTGCAAAGGCATGAAAAGGCATTTATATGAGGGAAAGGGTTTCTGAGGAGATACTTTAATCAATCTCATCTGGATACAAACCTTTTGCACGGTTAATAACAAAGTCATTTATAGTATAAAAAGAAGTAAGCCAATCTTTAGTTTGTTTCAGGTAATCAATAAATACATGTGTTTGTTTCTCTGTACAATTCCCTTGCTAAATAATTGCTGTCAGATTCAGGGTTCGTCATTCAAAATATTTTAGCAGGCTTTTCATATTGAGTTGACTCTAAAGAGTGATGAGATTTTTCACTGTCAGAATTCTTTCATATACATGTAAACACCTTTTCTTGACTTTGCAAACAGAGCAGATCAAGATCAGACAGTTCATGTAGGAACTGTCTAATCAGGGTCTACTCTGTTTGCCTATGAAATTATATTATGATCTGACTCTACTGTTTCTACCAGTACACTTTAACATTTCAACTAATAAATATTCATGTAGTTAATTACAATGTATTTCTCACATGAATATTCAACAGGGAAATAGTCAAATGCTTATACAAACATTGTTGATCCAACTATGGAGGTCTACAAACAGAGCTACAGATAATGGTGCATACATAAGTACTAAAATCGTCATTTCTCCACAAAACCCTATGTTGTAACTATTCTTTAGAATCTTCTCTTTGAGACGATTCTAAAGAGTGGTCACAACATAGGGTTAGATGGAGAAATATAGAGAATAATAGGTTAGTGCCGTAGATGGGACGCCTTTATCCGACGAGGGGAGAAAACGTTGAGGCGAGGCTTGCCAAGCCTCAACTGTTTTCTCTCCGAGTCGGATAAAGGCGTCCCATCTACGGCACTAACCTATTATTCGATTTATCCAGTCAATTTAGTTAAATATCTTTTTTCATAGACTCATATTTAACATATAACACTCTTGAAATAATTTACATTGAAAATGCGGTTTTTCGATCAACGGATCCCTCCCTTTTCATTTCCATTTAGATGTAAATAGATCTAATGAGCTACCACCGAGGAAAATAGTTTCGATACTTGCATTACAAGAGGGGAAAACGTGGTTGAATTTGAAAAATAAGATGATTTGAACCGAGGGTCGATAAGTTATTTCAAACAGACATGGTTATATTCCCTGGTCAAATTCGAGTTCCGTAGTCTCGGTTTCTATTTTTAGATAGACATAGCGTCAAGTCATAAATCGATGGAACTGAACGGGCTATATTTAGGTCTATGCATGACTATCACCGCCCCTGTAAGAGTTTATCAATCAAGTTATCATGAGAGTGAAAAGAAAACATTTACTATTTATCTGTCAATCTTTGCTTCCAGGCTTGATTTTATCAAAACCCCGTTTCGCTAGCGATGGATTAAATTAATAAAACTGATAAATCAACGTCACTTTTTATGTGGCCTCAGTGGCGTAATCGGTAAGGACGACGTCTTTAGAGTGATTAGAATTGGTTTTCGTATGATCAGGTACGGGTTCGAATCCAGCTATAGCCAATTATTTTTATTTTTTCTCATTTGAATAATTTTTTTGGTGAATTTTCTGTTAGATCTATTTCGTCAACCTGATTTTTATGCATATTTACAGAAAATTAAAATAGTTCCATGGTTATAGAATCATTACGCCTATCTACTAACCTAATAAACCTTCTACCACCGGAAGTAACCTAATAAACCTAAGTTTATCTGCACCCCCTTTATTATGTCACTAGAGAAGCCTGGTGACTGGATAAAAGAAGTTAGACTTGAAAATATTTCACTTTACCCATCCTATCTGAAACTCTGACATACATGTACAATAAAATATTTCCCCTTTCTGATACATGGATTTCCTCAGAGCACCACTGAGAACCAGGTTTTCATCTGCAACAACTATTTTATGCAAAAGTCATTTCGCTTTGTTGAATTACCAACCTGTTTGCCTCCTCCATCTTGGCCAATAGGTCAAGGTCATGAGGGTGGGATGTCTCTATAGATGCAAGCATTGCCTCTGGGGACTGGTTTCCAGCCTCTGATGAGCCCTCAGACTCACAGGAAACCGCCCACTCTGTTTCCGACATTTCGGCTTCCTGCTAGGTATACCCCATAGCTTATCCTGAAAGAGAACAGAAAGAGTTACTAACCTTTTTTCCTATTTAATATTCATGTAAGAAATAATGACATAACGAATATTCATCAGATGAATTTTTATCATGACATAATTATGTACACAGGAATTTTTAGCTCAGGCTGAAACTGCAGCGGAATCATGTCTATTATCAAATAAGCAAACAGAGCAGACCCTGATCAGAGGGCTCATATAGGAGCCATCTGATCTGGATCTATTCTGTTTGCAAATGCATGAAAAGGTGTTTGATGAAAAGGTGTTTATTTGTAGAACTTAACCCTCTATTTCTTATAAATGCAATGTCTTGCATTTGCAAACAAAGTAGACCCTGATAAGACAGTTCCTACATGTCCGATCAAGATAATTATTCTCTGTTTGCTCATTATATGAAATTATAACTAGAGGTTTTTGTCACAAAAACGGATGTCTCCCCTCTAATAAAAACAATATGTAAAGGGAAATCACTAAAAATGTTATGGTCTTGATGAATGATACTTCCCCTCATTATGCGTTTTCCACACTACATTTTTCAAGAAGAAAATGATAACAGCTAATAACTCCAAAAATACTGATACCAGATTTATGGCCCTTGTGCATGACACTTACTTTCAACATGCTCTTTCCAAAAATAAAATGTCATTCCAATAGCATCAGTCGAACAGGAGTTATTGATCGGCCAAAAAATGTAACAAAGGGCAATAACTCCAAAAGTATTGAAGCCAGAATTATGGCCCTTGTTCATGACACTTTCTCTCATCATGCTCTTTCCATGCATGAAGTTTCAATACGATGGCAAGAGCCATGTAGGAGTTATCGTCCGGACAAGAAAGAATTAAACAAATGTACAAGGGGCAATAACTCTAAATTTAATGAAGCTCGAGTTATAGATCTTATGCATGACACTTTCTCTTATCATGATCGTTCCATGTATGAAGTTTCACTCCAATGGCATGTGTCACATAGGAGTAATCATCCGGACAAAAAATTGTGATTTTTTTACAAAGGGCAATAACTCCAATATTAATGAAGCCAGAGTTATGGACCTTGTGCATGACACTTCCTCTCGTTATGATCTTTCCATATATGAAGTTTTAATCAAATGGCATGAGCCATATAGAAGTTATCGTCCGGACAAAAAAGTGTGAATTTTTTTACAAAGGGCAATAACTCCTATATTAGTGAAGCCAGAGTTATGTACCTTCTGCATGACACTTCCTCTCATCATGCTCTTTCCATATATGAAGTTTCAATCAACTGGCATCAGGCATATTGAAGTTATTGTCCGGACAAAAAATTATGATATTTTTTACAAAAGGCAATAACTCCAATATTAGTGAAGCCAGAGTTATGGACCTTGTGCATGACACTTCCTCTCGTCCTGATCTTTCCATATATGAAGTTTCAATCCACTGGCATGAGCCATATAGGAGTTATCGTCCGGACAAAAAAGTGTGATTTTTTTTTACAAAGGGCAATAACTCCAATATTAGTGAAGCCAGAGTTATGGACCTTGTGCATGACACTTCCTCTCATTATGCTCTTTCCATATATGAAGTTTCAATCAACTGGCATCAGGCATATTGAAGTTATCGTCCGGACAAAAAGTGTGACAGACAGACGGACAGACGGACGGACAGACAGACAACTCTCACGAAAACAATATGTCTCCCCCATATAAATATGGGGGGAGACATAATAAATCCAGAGCTACAGATAACGGTGCGTACCCAAATACTAAACTCATCAAGTCTTTGAAAAGGAACAACCAATTCATACATACATGTATGTAGCAAAATGAACCTGTAACCCATTCCTCCATAAATACGCCTTTCTAAGCCTATGTAAAAGTCACTTTTAGAAACCATTGTGATAGATAGATAGTCATTGTGATAGATAGTCATTGTGATAGATAGCCTATGTAAAAGTAACTTTTAGAAACCATTGTGATAAATAGAGCATTTGCTCCTACGGAGCAAATGCTCTATTTATGACAATGGTTTCAAAACTACACAATTCTTATACTCTCCTTTTCTCTAGTTAATGCTCCTTTTCAGTACATTTATTCAAAGAGGTTGAGTCTAAAAATAGCCTATGAGAGAATGGGTTAACCAATTAACGCATATTGATGCCTTTTGATACCTTTGTAAGAGTCACTTTTTGAAACCATTTTGATAAATGCTTTATTCATCAAAATGGTTTCAAAACAGCACAATTATGAACTTGTCTTTTTTTCTAGTAAATGCTCCTTGTTAGTAGAATCATTCAAAGAGGTTGGGTCTAAAAATAGCCCATGAGGTAATGGGTCTTAAAATAGCCCATGAGGAAAATGGATCTAAAAATAGCCCATGAGGTAATGGGTCTAAAACATTAACCCTTAACTTGCTGAATAATTATCACTGGCTCCTCCGTTTCTAAATATTAGTTAACACTTTAATCCATAAATACACCTTTCTACATCTTTGCAAACAGAGTAGACATCCCCTGTAGGGTTAAGGTACAAACATAATGTCACCTACATGTAGTTACTATAGGCCCCAAGTTGCATTCAAAATGTTGGCATATGTTACAACAATTTTGTCAAAAAGGATCACGACAAAATATTTTTATTCTGGTTTAACCCTTTAAATATATAAAGTAATTCTGCAAAAACTTCCTCAAAATAATTTTCCCACAAATATATCACAAAAACATAATCCATGTGTCAAAATGTCCCAATTACACAATTACATATATCTGAAGTAAAATATTACTTCAATCTAACTTGGATGATAGTATCAAAACTATTTGCATTATAGATATCACCATTCACAGCTACATAGAATTTAACCCTTTCTATGCCAATTTTCAAATGGACTTAAAATTTTCAACACTCCAAAGTGAAAAAGGTTAAGTTTACGGTGAATAGTAAGGGATTTTTTTTAAAAAAAAGTTTAACATGACAAACAGCGCTGACCCAGATGAGAGGGCTCCTAGAGGAGCCCTCTCATCTGAGTCTGTACTATTTGCAAAAGACTCGTTTCCAGCACTGGAAGGGTTAACATATAATTACAGCATCTAATCTAGCGATAAATTTCATGAGAATATCTGGTAACATTTAAATACAGTCTACTTTGATGTCTCATCAGGGCTATCGGCTTGATATCCTCATCTTGGGTTTAGAGATAAAACGCAAAAAATCCTATGTAACGTTTTACCTCATCAATTTTCATGACTTCACAAATATTGATTATTCTTAACCCTTTGCCTGTTCTATGTTTATTTCAAAATTCAATACCTACTGAATATTCATGGACAAAATATTTATAATGAAATATTGAAGGTGAAACATTGTAGCCATTTTAGAAAGTAAATTAAAAGAAACAGATCTATGAAAATCTATTAGCAAACAGAGTAGACCCTAATCAGACGGCTCCTACAGGAGCCGTCTGATCTGGGTCTACTCTGTTTGCAAATGCATGAAAAGGCATTTATATGAAGGAAAAGGTTAAAGATAAAATGCAAAAAATCCTCTTTAACCTCCTACCTCTTCATAGACTAGAAAACTACATGTAACTCAGTCAGAGAGACCCTGCGGTCTTTTGTTGAATATGGCATTTTTGATAAATCAAGGGCAGATAACTCTGGACCTGGTGATCTCATTCAACCCAATAAGTATAGGTGCCTTCCTCTCATGATAATAAACATATGGCCTTAATATGAACCAAGTATGTGAAGTACTGTTTGAGTTATCATGTCACATCAAAAGTGTTGACAAAAGTTGATGGCATTTTTTATGAATCAAGGGCAGATAACTCTAGACATAGTGATCTGATTTAACCTTAAAACTACAGGTGACTTCCTCTGATGATACTTAGCATATGCCATTAATATGAAACCAACAATATGTGAAGTACTGTTTGAGTCAATATCACATCCCATCAAAAGCGTTGACAAAAGTTGATAGCATTTTTTATGAATCAAGGGCAGATAACTCTTGACATAGTGATCTGATTCAACCCAAAAACTATAAGCGTCTTCCTCTGATGATATTAAGCATATGCCGTTAATATGAAACCAATATGTGAAGTACTGTTTGAGTTATCGCGTCCCCATCAATATTTATAATTAACACAAAATGAAAGCCTCAAATTTGCTAGAGGATTTTGAATGACTGACAATCCATACCCTGATCAGAGCTAGGCTCCTGTGGGAGTCCTCTAATCTGGGTCTACACTGTTTACAAATGACAGTGCATGCATGTGCTACTTTCAAAGAGTTAAGATTATTTCTTGATAAAAGGACTCCTACACGGATATGGGTTTTCCCTGATTGCCTTATTAGTAGGGATGTTAACGGTTAATCGGTTAACCGGTTAACCGTTATAACCACGAATAACCGGTTACGCGTTTCCTTCAAAAGGTTAACCTGGACAAAAAAAGTTGGGTCATAATGTTCACTGTATTTGCTCCGGTAGAAGCGAACGACACCGCTCGATTTACTGCCTTGACATCTGGTCGAATTAACACGCCTCGGGCGTGTATACCTCGTCTGCTGTGTTTGCCATGGAACCGTGACAGTGAATCTGTGATTGGGACAATTGACTAGGTCGCCAATTAAATGGTGTTATTGTTGTGATGATAAGTACCATATTGTTTGGGGAGTTTTGGTGTTCGGGTAATTTAGTTGTAACTTCACACACGCCGATCAATTAATTAAGCGTTTTTATCAATTACATGTAGAAAATGTGTTGAAATCAAAACTCGTAACGATGTGTTAACGCTTTTGTAATCAAGACGATCTTGTTTAGAAATCAGTGATGTTCCATATCAGTTAGGCCTATAGTAACATATAGTAATATAACAGAGATCGCGGTTCACAAATGAAAATTAAAACAACCACCGTGTACACACTGAAAAGAATCTGGTCAGGGTGTATACTATGGATCCATATGGATACAGTACCTGAAATTAATATAATGACAATTTTATCGGTTCAGCAGAGACACGGTTTGGATCCAGATGAGACGCTAATGCCAACTCGGGGTATCATCTCGATCCAAATCACTTGCAAAATGAATAACAAAGTTTAATTCGGTGTGGTTCCGATTCGATTGTCAATTTGATTAATTTCCTTATTGTACCATTCACAAGCAGGTTACATAACTAACGTTCCGAATTGTCGTCTGCTACATTCTGCACCTGCTCTCTATTGGCGTGGCGAAAATGTCATATGCTGAAAAAATCTTCTTGAACTTCGTCTGTCTGGCTTTATTCGGACCTGATGATTATCAAACCTATGATGTATGCATATTCTTTGTCAATCTTTAACACACGAATTTCAGCGTGCATGTGGAAAATGTAGAACTTGAGAACTGGAACACGTTCCTTGAAATTCAGTATTGAGTAGGATGTAAAGCCTAATAGAACACCACCCAATATTTTGTACACTTATGTGAAATGGATGTCAGTATACATAATTTCAATGATTTTCAAAGTAGTCTGGATCCATACACTGGATCCAGAACGGACGCAGTCTGATCCGAATTCAAGGTATTCAACACTGGTTATTAGATTCTTCAAAGAACTGATGCCTTTCATTCACGTTTTGAACAAACATCGGATATACACGTTCTTGTTGACATGGCAATGGTATTTTATGTCCGGTTTTTACTTACGATTAACCGGTTACAGTTTCAGTAACCGTTAACATCCCTACTTATTAGACATAAAGGTTGATAATTTTAACGTATTGTATAATGTCTTGTTCAAAACTTATAATCAGCTAACCACACAGTTGACACTCAGATAATAAGTGGGGTTTTTTTTAAACCCTTTCCCTCATATAAACGTGTTTTCACGCATTTGCAAACAGAGTAGACCCAGATCAGACGGCTCCTAGAGGAGCCGTCTGATCAGGGTCTGCTCTGTTTGCTAATAGAATTTGATAGATCTGTTTCCTTGCTTTCTAATTTGTCTACAATGTTCCACCTTCCATATTTCTTTATAACTATTTTGTTAATGAATATTCAGTAGGTATGGAAATTTGGCCTAAATACAGAACAGAGAAGGGTTAAAAACTATCAGCTGACCACAATGAACTGACAGTGATACTAAACTACATGTACAATGTAGATGAACATGGTGTCCTCCTCTTAACCCTTTCCCTGTTCTATATTTATTCCAAATTTTAATACCTACTGAATATTCATGGACAAAATAGTTACAATGAAATATGGAAGATGTAATATTGTTGCCATTTTAGAAAGTAAAGAAACAGATTTATCAAATTCCATTAGCAAACAGAGCAGACCCTGATCAGACAGTTCCTATAGGAGCTGTCTGATCTGGGTCTACTCTGTTTGAAAATGCATGAAAACACGTTTATATGAGGAAAAAGGTTAATTAACCTTTGCCCTGTGGAATATTCTTATAAGGAAAAATGACATCATTAATAATTATTAGCTGAATCTTTTTGGTATTGGTAGAAACTGTAGAGCCAGATCATCTATCATAATTTCAAAAGCAAACAATGCAGACCCTGATTCAGACTTCTCCAAGGAGCTGTCTGATATGGGTCAATACTGTTTGCAAACAGTGAAAAGTGATTTATTTATAATGTTATGTAAACAAAGAATATTTTGGCCATTGCAAAACTTTTGAATAAGATTGATACAATTCCATGTAGCATACAGGGCTGACCTTGATCAAATGACCAGAGCTCCAGATAAGAGGTGTTAATTTAACATTTTCAAGAATAGCTCCTTTATTTCTTCACCAAACCCTATACTGTGACCACTCTAAAGAGTCATCTCAAATAGACAGTATAGGGTTTGGTGGAGAATTGACAATTTTAGTATTTGGGTATGCATCATCATATGTAGCTCTGCAGATGACTCACAAAGAAGTCAACTGATCTGGATCTACATGTACTCTGTTTGCAAAAGAAACAAATGGTGTCTCAATCAGGTAAAAAATATTCCAAAAAAATAAACATATCAATCACCTGGTACGTGTTAAGTGTAGTTCCCAATAACTTCCCCAAATAACAAATCAATGACATGTGTACATGTAACTTGTGGCCACTGGCCCTTTCGAAATGATCAAAGGGAAAAAAAGATTGCTATCAAACTCCCTGTCCCCTCATATACCTGCATTACACCAGTAAGGCGCTTGACATAATTGACAGACTGACAGTCATGACAAGCTGAAGTTATAAACCAGTTTGTCGGCCATGTTTCATAGCAGTAATGACTTGACCACTAAGGTGTGCTGGTTTGCTAAGTTAACTCTTAGCATGCTAAATAAGTTTGTCGTCTGCTCAATTGTCGTCTGCAATATATTTTCAAAAAATTGATTTTCTTTCTGTTTTTTTGTTTTTTTTGTTTTATTTGCCGAGTGAGTGAGTGAAGTTGAGCGTGAGTGACAAACAAATGAACTCAAATCAGGCCTCACATTTGTGAGGGGTTTGATCTGGATCCAACTCCAGCATGCAAAAAGTTAATCCTTAATCCTTTCCTTCATATAACCCTTGCCTCCATAAATACGTCTTTCTACGCCTCTGTAATAACCACTTCTAGAAACCATTGTAATAAATAGAGCATTTGCTCCTATAGGAGCAAATGCTCTATTTATCACAATGGTTTCAAACTACAAAATTCTAAAACTTTACTTTTCTCTAGTAAATGCTCCTTTGGGTAGATTCATTCAAAGAGGTTGGGTCTAAAAATAGCCTATGGAGGAATGGGATAAATGCCTTTTCACGCATTTGCAAACAGAGTAGACCTATCAGACAGCTCCTGCTCTGTTTGCTTATGAAATTATAATAATTCTGTCTCTCACAGTTTCTATCAGTACTAAAAGATTAAAAGATCATGTGTAGATAATTATGCCATCATAAAAATTCAGCTAATTAATATTCATGGTGTTATTATTTCTTACATAAATATTGAACAAGGAAAGGGTTAATTGTAAACAGTGTAGACCCAGAAGAGTTGGTCTTAGAGCAGCATTGAAAAGATTACTGGTAACGATAATGTTTTTCACTCAATAGAGGTGCCTTTTGCAAGCAGAGTAGACCCAGACCAGGTCATTCCTGTTGAAGCCGTATGGTGAGCTATGCTGACTGTTTGCCTATGAAATGATATATCTCTGATTTTACAGTTTTGCCATGGCAAATCAATCACATGTTCATGTGCCATTATAAAACCTCAGCTGATTAATATGCATATTCATTATTTCTTACATGAATATTTCATGTTGTAATGGATTGATCTGTCAATCAGTGCATGATGGCAATACATATTAACAGACTGAATACACTCAGCCATTATTGCAAATAATCACCCACACTACTCGGTTGATTAAATTTAGTTTTTAAAAACTTTTCCCACATAAAAAATATTATAAATGTTTTTATCACGTTTTTGAAAACTGAAATCAGACGACTTCTGACTAGCATCTAATCTGTTCTGAATTGAACCATACATGTTTGATTTTGTCTATTTTCTTTTAAAACAAGCAAAAAATGCGGAAACTGCATTAAAGCCGAATCTTTCAACTGATAGACCTTCACCCAAGCTATCTACATACCAAATATAAATTGTCTAGCATATATGTAGTTCAGAAGTTATAACAAAATTTTAATGACAGCCAAGTTTTCAAAATAGTGACCTTGACCTTAACCTGATTTCAGGTATCTTTATGTCACCTGTAAGGTCCTTACCACCAAAGCTATCTGAATACCAAAGGTGAAATGCCTAGCTTTCGTGGATCAGAAGTTATAGCAAAATGTTAAAGTTTGATAAAAACAGCCAAGTTTTCAAAATAGTGACCTTGACCTTGACCCAATTTCAAGTATCCTTGTATCAACTGAAAGGCCTTCACCAAAGCTATCTCCATACCATAAATGAATTGTCTGGCATATGTGGTTCAGAAGTTAAGTCAAAATGTTGAAGCTTTTCAATGATAGCCAACTTGTCAAAATAGTGACCTTGACCTAATTTCAAATATCTTTATATCAACTGAACGGCCTTTACCAAAGTCATATGTATACCAATCATGAATTGCCTAGCATTTGTAGTTCAGAAGTTATAGCAATGTTAAAGTTTGTTAAAAATGGCACAAAGTTTTGGAAATAGTGACCTTGACCTGATTTCATGTATCCTTGTATCAAGTGGAAGGCCTTCACCCAAACTACATGTATCTGCATACCAAATATGAAATGTCTAGCTTAAGCAATTCAGAAGAACTTTATAGGCAATGTTAAAGTTTTGTTAACAACGACACGCTGCCCAACCGCCTGCCTGCCCAACTGACCGGTTTTCGTCAAACTATAAGTCAAGATTTTTCTAAAAAATTCCGGCTAAAAAATAAGGAAGTGACCATTTCACACACACACGTTTTAGGGAAAGGGTTAAATGGATTAAATATGAAATTGATAAGAGTTTGAGCATTTTCTTTCCTTGTTACATGTATGGATTCATCCGTATTGCTTACCTGCATCTGCAAAATTATTACTGGTAAAAACAATTCTTTGTTTCACTTGAGACATTATAAATCTCTAAAGCTGTTAAAACCCTAATCCTATAGGGGCCATCTGATCTAGGTCTACTCTGTTTGCAAAGGTGTGAAAATGAGTCCATAATTATGAGGGACAGAGTAAAGGGGTTAACCACTAAATAACCCTTTCCTTCATATAAACACCTTTTAACGCATTTGCAAACAGAGTAGACCCAGATCAGATGGCTACTATAGGTTAAGTCTGTAGATGCAAGTCAACTTGCTAAACTGTGCATTACTTAAGAGATATAAATCATGAAATGTCAATTACTTTTTTACGTATTGCAGAGGAAGTTCAAAATATAACTTGAGAAACGTACTGAACTCTATTTAACCCAATCAGTGTGGGCTGAGAGTTACTCATGTTCTTTGGAAATAGTGTAGACCAAGATGAGAAACAGTCTGCACTGTGTTTTTCATGTTACACTTTTCTTTAACCCTTTCCCTGTTCTATGTTTTCAATACCTACTGAATATTCATAGACAAAATTGTTATAAAGAAATACGGAAGGTGTAGCATTGTAGCCATTTTAGAAAGCAAAGAAACAGATCTATCAAATTCTATATGCAAACAGAGCAGACCCTGATCAGACGGCTCCTTTAGGAGCCGTCTGATCTGGGTCTACTCTGTTTGCAAATGTGTGAAAACATGTTTACATGAGGGAAAGGGTTAAATAAAAAAAACACTTAATACTAACGGTAACCTTGACCTGTTTGAATTTTGGAAAAGTCAACTTGACAATCCAGCATCGAAGGGTTAACTTTTTCCCTGTTCTATGTTTATTCAAAATTTCAATACCTACTGAATATTCATGGCCAAAATAGTTATTATAATGAAATCTGGAAGGTGAAACATTGTAGCCATTTTAGTTTTACTAAAGAAACATCTATCAAACACATTTAAGCAAACAGAGCATACCCTGATCAGACAGCTGCTATAGGAACCATCTGATATGGATAATGGGTCTACTCTGTTTGCAGATGTGTGAAAAAGTGTTTATATGAAGGAATGGGCTAATCATGGCAATGTCTTAACCCTTTCCTCCATAGGCTATTTTTAGACCCAACCTCTTTGAATGAAATAACCGAAAAGGAGCATTTACTAGAGAAAAGGAAAATGTTATAATTGTTTAGTATAGAAACCATTGTGATATATAAAGCATTTGCTCCATAGGAGCAAATGCTCTATTTATCACAATGGTTTCAAGAAGTGACTATTACAGGAGCGTAGAAAGGCAAATTTATGGAGGAAAGGGTTGATAAATGACATTGGTACACATAGCTGACCATTCATTAACATTTCTTACTTCTAGGCCTGTTTGTCAAATAAGCAGGTTGAGAATATTCTTTAAATAGATATAACTCTGAGAAAAAGTTGGTTACAGTGCTCCAGATAATTTTTGCACGCTAATGTGTACGTACGCGCACATTTTATTTTCAATGCTGAAAATCAAAATGTAATGCTGACATTCAGCAGAAAGCAAATAAAACAGAAACAAACCAGCAAATCTCTAACCTTTAATCATGACACTAGTAACCACTGTTACTGGACTGTTAATTATAATCTGCTGTGTCAAATGTATTTATAATAATTATTGTATGTAGTCAATAACAGAGTTAAGTATTGACGTCACAATCGATTGGGAACTTGCCTTTTCATCTTGTCTTCCGAAATAACTAAACAAAGTTGGTGTTTTTTCTACATTGAACCTTTTCTTTTGTTGTCCAACGCCAGACGACGCCATGATTTTTTTCGTCAATCAGACGCTTGCAATGTGATTACTCTCGGCTCATTTCGCATAAGGTCTGAAAAAACGCGACCAGTTCCGATACCCTACCACATTAATTTTAATGTAGTATTGCAGATACAAGGAATCAGCCACGACTCACCGGAATGGTACGAG
Organism: Azorinus chamasolen; assembly: GCA_963576725.1. Lineage (NCBI taxonomy): Eukaryota > Metazoa > Mollusca > Bivalvia > Cardiida > Solecurtidae > Azorinus > Azorinus chamasolen. The sequence goes on along the minus strand of OY755241.1, from coordinate 17,754,867 downwards.
GGTGGGTGCGAAAAATCAGAGAAGCTCGGATAAGTACGCCAGTGCAAGCATCTGTTGACGATCTTCAGATTTTTCAAGTCAACTTCGGCGGAGACAATTTAAGAGAGGCAAAACGCACAGTTTTGAAATTTAAATGCGTACACAATTTTTATATATGTGTATCAGTACGCACGATTTTAGTTTAAAATGCGTTTTTGGTTAAAAAATATGCGTAAATACGCATGTACGCGTCTTATCTGGAGCACTGCTGGTTATATCAGACCCTATTCCAAAGAGTTTACAAATATTGACCACCTTTTGCAAAGTTATGCAAAGGTCATCAGTCCAGGTGTTGTCCCTGTCACAATTATGTATACATGTAATAAATCATTCATGCCCAGACAGTGTATGTAATAATAATAATAACAACAATACCAGTAACCCTCTAAAGGGTGGACAACTGGTTTAACCCTTTCCTCCAAGAATATTCATGTCAGAAATTATGACATTATGAATATTAATTAGATTTATTGTTATAATAGCACATGGACACAGGGATTTTTGACCATGGCAGAAACTGAAGAATCATATCTATATTATATCATAAGCAAACAGAGCAGACCATGATCAGACAGCTCCTATAGGCATATATATGGAGCATAGGGTTAACTCGTTGCATGTAATAGTGTTGTCTGTTAAATTATTGTTGGCAAAACTTTTAAAACTTAATATAATTCTTTTTCTGATTTTTGTTGTGTTGCATTTTTTGCACTGTCTTAACTAGACTTTGCTCATAGTGTACAATACACTATATGCTATCCATTGGACCAGACACCACAGTCTAGACCAGACTATGCTCATGTAACATACAAATCACTAACTCTATATTTGGGTCACATTATCTAATGATAACACTTTGCAAACAGTGATGACATCACAGTCTAAACTCTCTAATGTTAATCTAGATCAGACTATGACATCACAGTCTAGATTTGACTATGACATCATGGTCTAAATTAGACTATGACACCAGTCACCACAATCTAGAGTATCCAATGAACCACTGTCAATATTTGGGGGGGGGGGGGGGGGGGGGATTTAATGCATTTTAACAATTGGGAATTTTTTTTGGTGCAAAACTGAATGATTCTGAAAGCATTTTGGCCCAATTTTCACTCATCTGTTCTATATGCAAGTGTAATACCCCTAAAAAGTTCAGCCTGATATTAGTAATTACTTAAAGAGACTATGACACCACAATCTGTACTAGACTATGACACTTTAGTCTGAGTAGTCACTGTTGAAAACAAGATAACATCAGCTCTACAGGAGCCCAACACCCTCCGTAAGTGTAACGCAAATAGTGTGTACACAAAAGATGTACATGTACCTGCCTTCTGTTCAATAGTGACACACATAAATTTGCATTCTAGTCCACTAATGTGAATTCAAAATAGTGAAAACTCAGAGGTCTAGATAAGATGCATAAATTAAAACCTTTTCAAGAATAACTTCTTTATATTTCTCCACCATACCCTACGTTGTGACCACTCAACCTATGCTGTGGTCTCAACACAAGGTTGGTGGAGAAATGGCGACTATAGCAGCTTTATCTGTTGCTCTGTAAACTGCAATTTCATGTATAATTTAATTTATAAGGTTCGATTTACAAGGAAATAGAGCAAATCTAATGTAAGTGCTATATAAATTATAAATTATACAGGGCTCAAGCTGGAGCTCTCCATTAGGGAGAGGTTTTGTGATATTGAGGGAGAAGTTCAGTCAGGATTTTGTATCTCCCTATATAATAAAACTTTTCCCTCAGCTAAAAATAGGGAGAAGTCAGCAGGGTTTGGGAAACCTTTTCTCCCAAATCGCACTCTTGCTTGAGCCCTGTTATAATAGTCTTTTTACTGTTCAAAACATCAGAATGGATTACTGTATAAATCCAATTTAATGAACTTTCTTGGGTAATTTACGGAAACGCCAGGCCCCCATTATTTTTTAAATGAATATTCAACTGTGTTAGCAGCTCATTGATGAGCCTAGTTAATTTGCATGCTAGCCAGACCTGGAAAATTCCACTCGTCCGCTCGCCATGACGAGTAACTTTCTTGCAGGACGAGTAGAATTTCAGAAATGTTAACAATGAATTTAAGTAAAATAAGACAAAAGCAGCTGGCAGGATGAGTAAAAGCTTTAGGATTTTTCCAGCCCTGCTAGCTACTAGATTCTAGAAGAAATAAAACAATCTTAGATTGGATACACTCTTAGTAGGTATGAAACATAACATACAGACTTGTGACGAGTCTCTTGTTGCAAACGGTCGACACTATTCTACTGAACTTATCTCTGGTTTCAGCGTGTTATCCTTTTCCTACATATAAATGTGTTTTCACGCTTCTGCAAACAGAGTAGACCCAAATAAGACGGCTCCGATAAGAGCCATCTGATCAGGGTCTGTCCTGTTTTCTATTGGAATTTGATAGTTTTGTTTCTTTAGTTTCTATAATGGCTACAATATTCCACCTTATACAGTTCATTATAACTATTTTGTCTACGAATATTCAGTCAGTATTAAAATTTTGAACACAGAACAGGAAAAGGGTTATTTAACCGTTATTATGATTCTATTTTTTTGACAGTTGAAACGAAAAACTATCTGTTCTATTTACCCATTTGGATTAATTGGGTATGCTTGTGTCAATTAGAATGGCGTACATGTGCTATACAGAACAACAAAGTAAGTCAAATATACCTACTTACACAATAATACTGGAGAATTATGTAATTAATCGCAAATATCCACAGAAGTAAACTTTTCACAACTTCTTCCACAAATGTCAAATATTTACGCCCTCATGAGAACGCATGTTTCGGGAGAATTACACAATCAGTAGAAAAGCTACATCGTGAAAGTCAGACATTTCCGATAATTGCCAGGCTAAATGCACTTTAAAAGATAAGATAAGATAAGATAAGCTTTATTTTGAGTCGGCAAGACATATACAAATAACATAAGCTCTCAAGAGCTTTTATAACCGACTATATAACAAGTGTATGTAAACAAACATAAAGTAGCTACAAGTAAAATAAGTAAGATATAATTTAGCCTATGAGAAAGCTGCCAATCCTGTCTTTATAATATACTTATCAAAAGATTATTTTCCATAAAATCTGCAAGCAGATTAAATTAATTAAAAAATGGAAATGGATATTCAGAATTGGCATTTTTCTGATAGGTGCATTTGTTAAATATCACATTAAAGCAATTTAAGTACAGCTAAAAATAAATTTACATAAAACCAGAATGTTTAACATTATTAAAACAAGGAGGGTTTATTAACCATTGGTGTTGCAGTTGGATGTCACATCACGGACCTGCATCATGAGGCATCGTTCTGAAACACTCAATAGCACTAATTTTTAAAAGACTTTATATCGCAGTAAGGTTGTTTCAATAAAATTTATGAAATATTTTGACCAGCCTGTAAGTCAAGATTTTAGCTAAGAGAGTATAGTTTCGTAAGCAAAAGAAAATATAAACAGTTTGATTAACCCCTATATTGCTGGACTATCGGAAAATTTAACGACAATGTAACTATTGTCTCTAAAAGAAGCACTGAAATTTATAGCAAACTGCATAGTCCCTGATCTGAGGGTTCCTTCTGGAGCCCACTGATCTGGGTCTACATTGTTTGCAGGAGTGTAAATCTCGGCTCCAGCACTGTAGGGGTTAAAAGCACACATAAGCAGATATAGCACATACATGCATAATATGACAAGCCACAATAGTCACCTATCAGGCATAATAGACATCCTTCTGATCTGGGATCCACATTGTTTGCAGAGAAATCCCCTCCCCCACCCCCCCAAAAAAAATAAAATAAATAATATTATTTATGTCGCGTTACAAACAGTTTTGGGCCACTTAAGACGCTGAGTAACACTGCGTATCAACTGACTCTGCACTGTTTGCTGTTACAAGTCCAAAATGAAAACATTATCCCTTTTTATATGAGGAGTACAATATTGTATTCTAAGCGTACTACTATATATTTCAAGCCATTGCCCCATTGCCTGAAGCAGGTTGAAAGAAAAGCAGAGTGTGCCTTAAGGCATATATTCTGCCTTACTTACAGCCGGCTCTAAGCATTCATCTGATAGGATCTATAAAGATTTCCTATGTATTTGATAAAGTTTTATGAAAGTAACTAGTCTCAGCAGGGAAAGTAACATCTAAGGATTAAAAAGGTATATGTTTGGGGAATGGATTAAATAAATAGAAGCTAGTATACTGCACAAGGCATACACAGTAGAGCAACATTTACATAGTGCACAACACAGGGAAAAAGGTAGATAAACTAAACAAGCAACACAAGATACAAACACTTTAACATCAAAAGCACATTTATAAGCAAGCAAACTTCTGAATTGCAAACAGACAGGACAAACAGATATACATATCATATTTTCTTATGCTGTTCCTGTGCTGTTGATCTATCCCAGGAGCAAGAAGCACATTTACATTCAAGACCATTCCATGACTGGATAAGATTTTTGAATTGATTAAAGTTGTTAGAAGATCTAAATTCATCTGGGAGGGAGTTCCACAACACAGGAGCAGCATACCTGTATGAGTGCTTACCATAGGTTGTCGTATTGACTCTTGGTACCTGTAAAATATTAGAATATCTAAAATTGATTGCAGAGTTTCTCTTTACAATAAGATCTGAAAGAACCACAGGGGCAAGTCCATTTAAAATTTTGAAAGTTTCAGTAGCCATTGTTCGCATTCTCCTAATATGTAAAGATGGAAGATTAACTTTTTGTAATAGATCAGAATATGAAGATAAATAGTCATTATACACAAATCTGAGTGCCCTTTGCTGTAGTTTTTCCATTTTCTTAGTGCTATTTTCTGAACAAAAATGCCATGCCATAGGACAAAAATTAAAGTTTGAGAGAATGAAAGTATGAAAAACAGTTAATCTGTTAAGTTTATTTAAGTGTTTGCCTATTCTTTTAAGAACGTTTAGTTGCCTGCCGGCCTTCTTACAAATATTTCCGATGTGACTCTCAAAGTTTAATTTATAGTCAATGTCTATGCCAAGTAGTGTAACAGTCTCATCACAAGTTATGCTGCTGTTGCCAATTTTGAAAATAGGTTTTTTAAGAAAGGATCTTTTGCCTACTGCTATAGCTTGAAATTTGTCTGGGTTGGCTTGCATTTTGTTAGTTCTAAACCATTCTATAAGGATATTACTTTCTTTTTGAAGAACATCGATTACATCATTGAAATTTGGAGAGTGAAAAGAAAGGGTGTTGTCATCAGCATAATTATATAATGAGCTGTTATGAATAAAGTAAAATATATCGTTGATGAAAACGTTAAACAGAAGCGGACCGAGTATAGAACCCTGATCGAGGTACTCCTTTACTAATGCTAGCCCATGAACTTACAATATTTCCAATTTTGATTTGTTGTTTCCGATTTGAGAGATAAGACTGTAGGAGTTTGGAGGCCGGCTCTGAAATTCCGTAATCTTTTAATTTTAGTAGTAAAATATCATGTGGTAAACAGTCGAAAGCTTTAGAAAGATCCATTAAAATTGCTGCAATATATTCATTATTATCCAGAGCCTTCCTCCAATCCTCCAACAGTCTTAATAAGGTTGTTTGACACCCATAGCCTTTTCTGAAAGCACTTAAGAAATTATCAAAAATGTTTTCAAAATAGACTGTGAGCTGCTCTGATAGTACTTTTTCAAAAATCTTGGATGGGATGGGTAATATGCTTACTGGTCTATAGTTTGATTTTACCAGGGCATCATTCTTTTTAAATAAAGGAGTGACCTGTGCTTGTTTAAGTTTATCAGGAAAACAGTTTGTGAAAAAAATCTTCCTACAGTTGAAAAACATAAATATAGTAGAACGTACTCATTAATGTGCTATTATAACAATTAATCTAATTTATAATTAATTAATATTCAGCAATTGATATTCAAGATGTCATTATTTCTTCTACGAATATTCTTATGTCTTATGAAGTAAATGCATGGTTAAGCCAATGATCCCTAACGATGTGCTATACTCAACATATTCCACCATATTTTCTTCATTTGAGAAAATTAAATCAGTTTTCATCACCTCTATATAGTTTTGGTCCATTTACGTGTTGGTTTAAAATATATAGTTTATCCCCTCCAGAAATATTGATTTGTTAATGGTTTTCATTTCTCTGCCTGTTTAGCTCACTGCATGTTTCCATCTGTTTTAGCTCATCTACTCATGAAATACTCAAAATGAACTATATAGTGGCAGTCATGTGTTCATCCTCTGTTTTATACAGCTTCCCCCAACATCATGAACTACTCAAAGTGAACTCTAGTGGCTATGATATATGATTTTGCAGTAATGTTCCTAATACATGTATTAATGTAAGAAAAGTAAATGCATATATATTAATTGAATATGTTAATGACTTAATGCAAATGTGAATGTTTTACCACTGCAGAAACTGTAGAATCTGACCTATATCATTCATAAGCAGACAGAACAGGCACTTCAAATACAGTAAAATCTCGATTATTTGAACACTAAAAGACATATTATTTTCGTTCTAAAAGACAGGTGACAGATTAGTGCATGATGAAAGTCAAACAGACAGCTCCTCTAGGAGGTTTCTGCATGACTTTCACCATGCATTAGGCAGCAACCTGCCTAAAAGGGCCTAAATTCTTTATAAATTTGTGTTAATTAATGTCCGTTTCTGCGCACTATGTGCTACTACTACTACTATTACTGATGACGTTGCTACTACTACTGCTGATGCTACTACTACTGATACTTATACTACTGCTGCTACTACCGTACTACTACTACTTCAACTATTTCTACTACTACTTCAGCTATTTCTACTACTTAGAACTACTTCTACTACTTGTTTATTTGTGTTAATGTCGGTTTCTGCACACTATGTACTACTGTTACTACTATTACTAAGTCTGTTGCTGCTACTACTAATAGGCTACTGCTACTACTGATACTTCTACTACTGCTGCTGCTACCACTACCATACTACTACTACTACTACCACTACTACTAATTCTACTACCACTTCAACTTCTACTATTTCTACTACTACTACTTCTGCTATTACTACTATTTAGAACCACATATACTACTACTTGTTTATTTGTGTTAATTAATATCCGTTTCTGCACACTATGGGCTACAACTACTACTGCTATTACTGCTGTTGCTGCTACTACTACTAGGCTACTGCTACTACTGATAATTATACCACTGCTGCTGCTACTACTACCGTACTACTACTTCTATTACTACTTTAACGTTTACTACTTCTACTAGTACTGCTGCTGCTAATACTACTACTTCTATTACTACTTCTACTAAGCACTACTATTCTAATACTACTTCTACTACTTATTTCTACTACAACAACTACCCCTACTCATACTACTACTACTACGGCTATTACTACTACTATCAGCGATACTCGGCTTTATCATATAGGTGGTCACTGCTGTTTAATTCTCAGCTATGACACGTGCTTCATTATTTCTATGTTTAACCCTTTCTCTGTTGGCAAAAAATACGAAACAAAGAGAACAGCTTACATCTGCCCAGGATGGCCAAAATCATACACCAGACGAGATTTCACCCAGAAACATGCAGAAAACATAGCATACATGGAGTTTACCTAAAATAATTCGAAAAAATAGAAATGGACAAACCCAACATCACATCCCGTTTCCAGATCATTGCAGGACCTTCTATGTACATTAAACCAGATGCCATTGAACCACTTCTAACAGAAATGATACGCATGCCACGCCCAATCAGGCCTCTACCGGAAGAACAAGAAAAAAAACATCACTGCAGATGAGGATGCACCCTGGACCACCCTTGTAACCCATTTGTGCCCACGATCCTATATATGGGTTGTAGGCAAACAGTGTAGAATCTGATCAGACGGCGCATTATGCGGCGTCTGATCAGAGTCTACACTGTTTGCTGATAGGAATTTCAACATAAAACAAAACGAAAATGAAAATTTAGACCAGGCATCCCTTAGATAGAAAATGGAAGAATCCTGGGAGAGTAAATGGGTTATAACTTAATTAAACGGAGCCGAAAATCAGACGGTAATATCGCCATATGTTTAGACGAAAAGGAAATTAACGAGGACACTAAAATCTTTATCTTCTCAATCTATGGGAATTTTTCATAAATAACGATGACACTTTCAGGTCAGATTTTTTATTCCTTTTATCACATTTTATAAACAGTTTTAGTACTTTCACTTATAAGAACAATAATAAACTACAATGACACAGCAGAAAAATGGTGTGTGTTCACATAACTACCTGGGCGCATACAGCATTATTCTGCTGAACCACCTCCCTTGGATAGCATCCCCCCCCCCCCCCTATCCCCCCCCCCCCTCTATTATCTGACAGTCACGTTTTAAAAGCACCGAAAAATCTATACTTCAGTAAATGGTAACCAAACATTGCATGATAAAATGATGATGAAGGCACTTGTAAGTGCCGAAACCTCGGTCTATCAAACAGATAAAATCACACCAACCTTGGTCGTAAACGTTCCATCACCAATTTACTACAGCTTTTCCCGTTTAATATAAATGTAAGACATTTATTAACATTTATTAACATTTTCATGAACATTTATTAGCTGATTGCTTATAGCGTAACCTTTTCAGGGATTGGTAAATACTGCAGACTCAGATCTATATTATATCAGAAGCAAACATAGTAGACCCTGATCAGACGGCTCCAATAGGAGCCGTCTGATCTGTGTCTACTATGTTTGCAAAGGCATGAAACTGCGTTTATGTAAGGGAAAGGGTCAAACTTTGTACTCAGAAGAAAATGATATATAATATTTGATGCAATGTCCCATAATTATATACATATGGACTAGTAACCAAAAGCTTCATCTTTCATTAGCATAACTTTAAGATAAAATGACATATCAAAAAACCCACAATATATGTGAAAATCCATATCAAGGTAATATCATATGAAAATTTGAAGTAAATATTATTTAAAATAAAAAAGTTACGGCCATCCTCATATTTGCATTGTTTTTTTAAGTGCAAGGGCCATAACTCCGAAACAACAAATCAAATGAACCTCAGAATCGACTCAGCTTCAGATCTTGATGCATTAAACATTTGTGTGAAGTTTCATTTATATCCGTTAACTAGTTTTCCGAGAAAACAGCAGACAAAATGATGACAGACGGACGGACAGGGCCACAACAATATACGACCACTTTTATTAGGTGGATGTATAAAAAGTTTATATACAGGAAATGCTTGAAAGTACCTTCCTATGAAAACTGATCGGTCCAAAAATTTTGTAGACAGATGTTGCTTAGGCTGATACAAGACTCAACAAAAACTTTCATGTATGTTTTTATTATTCAATATTTCTTTTTTCATGAATTGTTCAATGTCCGTACAAATAAATCACCCATCAGGTGAAAAACATATATGACTGGCATCAGAGAAAAAATGCCACTTGGGCATTCTTTAATTTTGCAAACAGTGTAGACCCAGATCTGTGGATTAAGACCAGCAGCAATGGTGGATGCTCTGTTCTGGAAAAAACAACGTTATCAAATGTTACATTCAATTGGATTCCATTTATCTGGGTCTACACTCTATGCACAAGTCTGAGCACTCTTTTTTCCGATGACGATGTCCAATAAGATTTTAACCCTTTCCCTCATATAAACGGGTTTTATTTTGCAGTCTGTTTTGTTTGCTAATGGGATTACATGTATATAGACATGATACAAATCTTAATGAGGGAAAGGGTTAAGCAAACACAAGCCAAACAAATCACCTGTACAACTTATTCCCAAAATATACCAAGAGGTCATGCCGGGACTGTATCGTTCACCACGTGACCTATTATGTACCAAAATTGTTCAATGACACAGTATTTCAGTAAAAACACAGGTAGCTGGATTCACAAAGATTTTAAATTTATTAAGTTCCTGTGACACACTTTCTACAGCGGATTAAAACAATACCATGACTACTATGTTAACCTTTAGCCTGTTAACCGATTCCTCCATAGGCTATTTTTAGACCCAACCTCTTTGAATGAATCTACCAAAAAGGAGCATTTACAAGAGAAAAGGAAAACGTTAGAATTGTGTAGTATTGAAACCATTGTGATAAATAGTGCATTTGCTCCTATAGAGTAAATGCTCTATTTATCACAATGGTTTCAAGAAGTGACTTACAGAGGCGTAGAAAGGCGTATTTATGGAGGAAAGGGTTAGTTACTGATCCATGATTATATTTGGATACTAACTCATCAGAACAACCCAACCTGATTGACAGCCTGATTGTATTTTGGTAGATACAGTGGAACCTGTCTTGAGCAACCAATTAACCCATTACCTCATAGGCTATTTTAAGATACAACCTCTTTGAATAAATCTACCGAAAAGGAGCTTTAACTAGAGAAAAGGAAAATTTTGAATTTTGTAGTGTGAAACCATTGTGATAAATAGAGCATTTGCTCCTCTAGGAGCAAATGCTCTATTTATCACAATGGTTTCACAAAGTGACTTGTACAGAGTCGTCAAAAGTCGTCAATATGAGGGAATGGGTTAAAGAAGAGGTCTAATAAAGGGTCTGTAAGTCAGATGGTAGCTTAATGCAGGTAAAAAGTAAAGCAAAAAGCTCCTATGGGAGCTTTCTGCATTACTTTTGCCCTGCAATAAACCACCACATGCTTCCAGATTCCTCTGTCCAATCAATATAAGACAGGTTCTACTGTAAACTGATTATAGCTTCAAATTCAATTGTGTAAAAAATAATTTGCTCAGTAGGTTAAAGATTAAACATATTCCCAGAAGCCAACAAAGAATTCCTAAATAACACCCATCAATATGTTTGGTAACAGTATAAATACATCCGTTATGCCCCCAACAAATGCTCTACACAAAATAATAACCAGTTTGACCTTGGACCTCTTAGTATGACCTTGACATTGACAGAAAACTGCCCACAACTTGTAACTTCATGAGATGAGTATAAATGCCAGGTATGAAATCTCCATCTGTACATGTTCAAAGTTATGAACTTATGACCAAGGTTAACCCTTTACTCCATGAATATTCATGTAAGAAATAATTACACCAGGAATATTAGATAAATTTATAATGGCACATGAATACGGGACCTTTTGGCCATGGAGGAAGCTGTAGAATTAGATCTATATTATATTATAAGCAAACAAAGCAGACTCTGACCAGACGGCTCCAATTTGAACCGTCTGATCTGGGTCTTCTCTGTTTGCAAAGGTGTAGAAAAGGCGTATTTATGGAGTTAAGGATTAAAGTTTGCACACACTGGTCAAAAGCAATAATGTTCTCATCCTGATCAATATCTCAAGGTCATAAATCAGTAATATTACCACAGTATCACATCACTATGAAAAATTGTTATATAAAACTAAAAGTCTAAATTTAAGATTAAAGTGCCACTTTAAATACTGTTGCATTTCAACCCCTTACTCCATGAATATTTAGGTTAGGATTAACAACATTATGAATATTAATTAGATTATTTTTTTCTAATGGCACATGGACACAGGAATGTTTGGCAATTGTAGAATATCTGTTTTATTTCATAAGCAAACACAGCAGACCTTGATCAGATGTCTCCTACAGGAACCATCTTATCTGGGTCTACTCTGTTTGCAAAGGCGTAGAAAGGCATATTTATGGAGTAAAGGGTTTAATATTGGAATATTGTTTTTCAAATTAAGCAACTTTAGAATTTAAAGTGTCTGAATATGGGTCTACACTGTTGCACAATAAAACCTCTTATATAGCAAGTGAAATAAAGAAAGTGAATAAACATGAAGGGTTGCTAGAAACAGAAGCTACCTTCTGCTGATAGACAGTAATACAGGAAGCTCCAATGGGAGTTCTCTGCACCCCTTTTATCCTGAATTAACCCTTTCCTTCATATAAGCGCTTTCTCACGCATTTGCAAACAGAGTAGACCCAGATCAGACGGCTCCTAAAGGAGCCGTCTGATCAGGTTCTGCTGTTTGCTTATGGAAATATATATATGATTCTACAATTTCTGCTTTAGCAAAAAATTCATGATGTCATCATTTCTTACATGAATATTTATAAAGTAAAGGGTTAAGCAATGAACCATCAGTCTTATACACCGATACTTCTTTTCACTTCTTTGGAGTAGTCACTTTATAGAGGTTTCACTGCATGTATAAAACAATTACGTATCTTTCGCACAAGATTTCACTACATAAAATGATTTCTATAGAAATGTCTGAGAGTTGCCTAGGATGTAACGATTTTCATCGTTTACTGTTGTTGTGGCCCAGAGTTCTCATCGGCATTTTATAGTTAGCGGCTGCCTGGTACTGTAGCTGATAAGCAAGCGGATGAATCTTGAATCCATACAACCTGAAACAAAATGTGGAAATATTCATTTAACTCTTTCCCCAACGAACATTTATGCCCGAATATATCACTTCTTAGAAAATCACAAAATCCTCTCAAATCTTCTGAGCATTGGTTTTGCTGATCCTATACAAAATCATTTAATCTATCAGAAAATTCTTTAATCCATGACTAAAACATAAACAAAGTTATAATTATTGTATTATTTATTAGATTTCTTTAACCCTTTCCCTATTAACTATTCATGTAAGAACTTATGACATTTAATAATATATATTAGTTTTATTATGATGAATGAATACAGGATTGTTTGGCTCTGACAAGAATTATAGATTTATATATATAATTCCATAGGCAAACAGAGCAGAGCCGCATACCCTGATGATACAGCTCCAACAGAAGCCATCTGACATAGGTCTACTCTGTTTGCAAAGATGTGTAACGGTGTTTATATGAAAGGGTTAAGCCATAATCATTTGACTGTTAGTCATTCAGATATTGATTGTAAAGAAGTGATGATAAATCACAAAATATTCAGTGATTTCCAACACTAAGCTCTTGGAAAACTGTACCATATGTGCTAAATTTCTTTTTAACGTTTAACCCTTTCCTAGAGGAGCAAATGCTCTATTTATCACAATGGTTTCAAACTACAAAATTCTAAAAAAAATCCTTTTTTCTAGTAAACGCTCTTTTTCGGTAGATTTATTCAAAGAGGTTGTATCTAAAAATAGCCTATGGGGTAATGGGTTAATATTCATGTAAGAAATAATATTAAACAACATGAATATTTATGAGCTAATTTTTAAAATAGCATATGTACAAGAATTTTATGGTACTGGTAGTAATTGTCAGATCTATTATAAATTCATCAGCAAGCAGACTAGAACCAGATCAGATAGCTCCTTAACCCTTTCCTTCATGTAAACGTGTTTTCACGCATTTGCAAACAGAGTAGACCCAGATCAGACGGCTTCTGTAGGAGTCGTCTGATCAGGGTCTACTCTGTTTGCTAACGGAATTTAAAAGATGATTCTTTGCTTTCCAAAATGGCAATAATGTTCCACCTTCCATATTTCATTGTAACTATTTGGTCCCTGAATATTCAGTAGGTACTGAAATTTGAAGTAAACAGAACAGGGAAATGGTTAAAGAGTCGTCCGATTAAGGTCTACTATGTTTGCAAAAAGGCATGAAAAATCATTTATATAAAGGAAAGGGTTAAAAGAGCTAAAACTAATGATTTTTTATTTTCAAATACTATTATTATTTTATTACAGTACCTGGGTACAAATTGGTTGGCTGGCCGTTTAGGTCTGTACTCTGGGTGAACCATAAATAGCATGTGTGGGAAGCCCGTACCAAAGTATGCCCCATCTGTGTGGTGGTGGCGTGAGGACTTGGGTGTGTACACATCCTGACACTTTGGACAATACAGTTTTACCATGGCCTCTCCTGGTACATCAGACAAACCTGAAAAAACAAGATTGCCAAAATGTCACAAAATATGCCCGTCAAATGTCTGGAAGTTGAAAGGCCATTACTCCATATCAGGTGGCAAAAGTTCATGGAAATTCATAAAGTTTGGGGAGATAATTCTGGAGTGTCAGGGGCAATCTTGCTGGTAATCGAACTTGACTGTAAGAGAGCAGACAAGCAAAATTCACAGAAATTCATAAAGTAAGGGGCATAATTCTAGAGTGTCTGGGGCAATCTTGCTGGTTATCAAACTTGACTGAGACATTATGGTAATATACATCCTGATTAAATCTGAAAAGGATTGGATAATATTTTTTGAGTTAGAAAGCGGACAAGCAAAAGTTCAAAGAAATTCATAAATTAAGCGGAGGTAATTCTAAAGTGTCTGGGGCAATCTTGCTGGTAATTTAAATCAACTAAGACATTATGGTAATATACATGCTGGTCAAATTTGAAAAGGATTGGATTTCATTTGTTTGAGTTAGAGAGCGGACAAGCAAATTTTTTCGTAAATTCATTATCATAAATTAAGGGGAGGTAATTCTGGAGTGTCAGGGGCAGTCTTGCTGGTTATCAAACTTGACTAATACATTATGGTAATATACATGCTTACCAAATTTGAAAAAAAAACTGAATTACATTTGTTCGAGTTAGAGAGAGGACAAGCAAAAATTCACTGAAATTCATTAAGTAGGAGAAGGTAATTCTGAAGTGTCTGGGGCAATTTTGCTGGTTATCAAACTTGACCGAGACATTATGGTAGTATACATTTTACATTTGTTTGAGTTAGAGAGAGGACAAGCAAAAGTTCACAGACGGATGGACAGACAACGCCACAACATAAGATGTCCCGTCTGACGACGGGCGTATAAAAAGCAGAGGTCCAGATAAGATGTATAAATTTAAGTGAGTCTCTACTTGCAACATATTTTAACAAGATGTGTTTGAGTGAAATGATGCCCCTAGCCAATCTGACCTTTGACCCTTAAGGATGACCTTGACCTTAACATGTCACCCCTCAAAATTTATGAGATACATATGCATGCCAAATATCAAGTCTCTATCTGTACTGAATCAAAATTTATGACCAATGTTAAGTATGGTGACAAACAGGGCAAAAATCAAAATGCCCACAAGATCTAATCGGGGGGGGGGGGGGCATTAAAAATGCCTAACAATTACATAAATCATTTGTTTATATGCTCAAGAGAGACATATTGAAGAAAAACTAACTGAATAAACGCCGAAGAAGACAAAACTTTAATGTGTTTGATATCAAAGATCTAATGTTATTTGGCAATATATTAGTATTTGAGTTGTGTTTTAGTTTGGTTACAGCTTAACAAAGGCCAATAATATTTTGTTGTAAAAAAATTAAATCACAATGTATAACTAGAAAATTGTGTCTGTAAGACACAGTGATGCTCCCGTGTAGGTGCTTGCCTAGCTGCACGTAAAATTTCCAAGTTATTTGACCATGACCTTGGGCTTGTGGGCAGCATGGGCTGGGTGTGCAATGAAAGTATGGATGGTGTTTAATGTGTATATGCAATTCCATGGCAATAGCTACAGTGGTTAGGGAGATATAAGACAATGAAAAAACTGTGACAAAAAACTGCACGTAAATGTGACAACTAACTGCACGTAAAATTTCCAAGTCATTTGACCTCGACCTTGGGCTAGCTGGCAGCATGGGTGGGGTGCCAAATGATAGCACAGATGGTAATTGAGGTGTATGTGAAGGTTCATGTGTATAAGTGTAGATATTACTGACTTATAACACTTAAAAAACTGTGACAACCAACTGCACCTAAAAGCGTGACACACGGACAGACGGACAGACATGTGCAAAACATAATGCCCCCTGACTATCGTCAACGGGGGCATAAAAATATGCAAGGATTGGACTCATAAATGTTTGTTTCACCTGAGGCTCCAACAACAATCAACCTCAGATGATAATACTCAAACACTGTGTACTAACCCTTTGAATGCAGAAAACGGCAATAATTTGAAAACCAGTCTTATACTCCACAAGTCTACTTGAATTTTACAAATGTGCTAAATTTTAACCCATTACCTCATAGGCTATTTTTAGACCCAACCTCTTTTAATAAATCTACCAAAAAGAAGCATTTACTAAACAAAAGGGCAATTTTAGAATCGTGTAGTTTTTAAACCATTGTGGTAATAGGAGCAAATGCTCTATTTATCACTATGGTTTCAAAAAATGACTTATACAGAGGCGTCAATAGGAGAGAATGGGTAAAAGACCTCTATTCATGCACACATACAAGCATGGAAACACACACATATACTGAACTGCCATTGTGGCAACAATGATGAGTTGATTGCAAGTCAAGTGTGCTCTACAAATAATTTAACCCTTTACTTCATATAGACACCTTTTCAAGCTTTTGCAAGCAGAGTAGAGCCAGATCATGTGACTCCTGTCTGAGCTACCAGTTTGTTTATTGAAGTATATACGATATAACCTCTCTAAACCTGACATTAAATTTGGTACAAATATTGGTCTTGGAGACAAGTGACTGAATAATGCAAGGTTTAAGTCCAAGAGGAGCTTTCTGCATGACTTTCAACCTGCATTAAGCAGCCACCTGCTTAAAATTGTTCTCTACTAGAGGGGTTTTATCGGACTCTGAAGTTTCTGCCTTGGCCCAAACATCTTGTGTTCATAGTCATACCATTATAAAAATTCAGCCAATAAATATTCACGGTGTCATAAATATTCATGAGGGAAGGCTTTGACCCTTTACTCCAAGAATATTCATGTAAGAAATAATAACATCATGAATAGTAATTAAATTAATTTTTATAATGACACATGATCTCAGGAATGTTTGACAATTGTAGAAACTGAAGAATCATATCTGTATCATTACATAAGCAAACAGAGTAGACCCTGATCAGACGGCTCCAATAGGAGCCGCCTCATCTAGGTCTATTCTGTTTGCAAAGGCATGGAAAGGCATATTTATGGATTAAAGGGTTAAATATATCAGCAAACAATGGGTTAACACTGCAATCAAGCAGGACACCAGTTATCTAGTACCTATTGGTAACATGGGCTGGTTCTCGCAGTACACACGTGGACAGTAGCCAAAATCTCCCTGCTGCCACTTCTCTATCTGCAAAATCAAACAACCATTTGCACTATCAAGAGCAATACTCAAATACTTAAAATCGTCATTTGTCCACCAAACATTATGTTGTGACTATTCTTTAGGGCTCAAGCAAGAGGGCAATTTGGGAGAAAAAGTCTCCCTAAACCTGCTGAAAATCCCTGTTTTGAGCTGTCAGAGGGAGAAGTTTTAATATATTGAACATATATGGGTAGACACAAAAATTCTCCCTCAATGCCACCAAACTTCTCCTTGATGGAAAGCTCCAGCTTGAGCTCTGTTCTTAAGAATCATGTCTTCAAGAGTGGTCACAACGTAGCGTTTGGTGGAGAAATATAGGAACTATTCTTGAAAATGTTTAACCGTTTACTCCATAAATACACCTTTCTATGCCTTACCAAACAGAGTAGACCCAGATCAGACAGCTTCTGTAGGAGCTGTCTGATCAGGGTCTGCTCAGTTTGCTGTTAATATAATATACATAAGACTCTGCAGTTTCTGCTAAAACCAAACATTCCTGTGTCCATGTGCTATTGTAATAATGAATCTAAATATGCATGATATCATTTCTTACATGAATATTCATGGAGTAAAGGGTTAATTTACAAAGCTTATATCTGAATATCTACCACACTATGAGTAGACCTAGATCAGGCAGCTCCTATAGCAGCCATCTGATCAGGATTTGTTCTGTTTGCTTATGGAACTATCACCGATTCTATAGTTTTTGTCAAATTGAAAAAAAATCTTTGAATGGCTACTAAAAATTAGTTCTTAGATACAGTAGCTCCTGTCTTAAGCAGCCATCAGAAAGAGGTCTAATTACGGATTTGTAAGGCATGTGGTAGCTTAATGCAGGTCAAAAGTAATTTAGAAAGCTTTCTGCATTACTTTTGCCCTGCATTAAGCAGCCACCTGTTTTTTAAGACTCCTATGTTCAATAATTGAATGGCTTCTTAACCCCTACTCCATAAGCCTTTACAAACAGTAGACCCAGATCAGATGGCTCCTATAGAAGATGTCTAATCAGTGTCTACTCTGTTTGCGTATGGTATAATAAATATGATTCTGCAGTTTCAGCCATGGCTAAAAGTTCCTGTGTCCATATCCTATCATAAAATAATTATCTAATTAATAGTCATGATGTCATTATTTCTTTCATTAATTTCATGGTCAGAATAAAGAGTTAAGACAGGTTCTACTGCATTCATGAAGCGACCTTCATTAGGGAAAGGGCTAACCTTTTCCCTCATATAAACGCATTTTCACGCATTTGCAAACAGAGTAGACCCAGATCAGATGGCTCCCACAGGAGCCGTCTGATCAGGGTCTACCCTGTTTGCTAATAGAATTTGATAGATCTGTGTATTTGCTTTCTAAAATGTTTATTTCTTTATAACTATTTTATTAATGAATATTCAGCAGGTATTGAAATTTGGCCTAAATACAGAACAGGAAAAGGGTTAATTCAAAGCAGTCTTATAATTTGAGCCTTACCATCTGTGCTATGCCTCTGTTGGTCATGATATATCTGGCGTGGATCAGTCCATACAACATCTCAGCAGCTTGCTCTATCAGGTCACTCTGGTTGGGATTGTCTTCTAACTCATCATCTTGACAGAAAAATAAAACCAAGCCCGAGGTTATAAATTGTTTTGCTTGAATCCGAGATCTTTCTCAAGCATCTGATTGGTCAGATTATGAGCGTGCTCAGAATCTAACAAATCAGATACGAGAATGATTTCAGATTCAGACTCAGAAGTTTTATAACCTTGGACCAAGCACTGTAAGCCAACAGCTCACATATATCCCCAACTGGCTCGTTATTTATATACTGTAAAAATGTCCAAAAGGGCACTAACTCCAGAACAATCCCATCCAAACTAAAATTACAGGTGCGCAGGTTGCTATGATAGTAAGATTAAGTTTTCTCACATAACTTCCCTGGTCTCCGGGTTAGAACAACGGACTAAGATTCTCTTATCAGTAACATGTGTAAGAACACTTTAGAATATATATGACATCATACGTCATATATGAACATGGAAAAAACAATGTTTACATGTCATTAAAAGGGCGAACATAGATCTAGATCTACACTGTTTTGGTTATGTGAGAAAAAGAATCTGATGCTCGTTGTCTTTTAAGATCACATGTTCCTAAACTCACCAAGAAAATGTTAATAAGCTTGCCAAAGGCTCGCCTAATAACATTTTCTAAAGCTCGTTTAGGAATATGTTATCTTAAAAGACAACTCGCAACAGATCCTCTTTATAACTAACTACAAAGTTTTAACAAATCTAGCATAAAAATTTGAAAGTGGAAGTTCAGATACAGATGGATACAAAACTGATTCCGTTTCTTTACTCTCTAAAATGGTCACAATTTTCCACCTCCAATATTTCATTGTAACTATTTTGCCCATGAATATTCAATAGGTATTGAAATTTTGAATAAACATAGAACTGGGAAAGGGTTAATTTTGTTTATGATTAGAAAGTTCCTCTAATTATTAACCCTTTCTCCATAAATACACCTTTCTATGCCTTTGCAAACAGAGTAAACCCAGATCAGATGGCTCCTACAGGAGCTGTCTGATCAGTGTCTGCTCTGTTTGCTTATGGAATAATTATGGATCTGATTCTTCAGTTTCTGCTTTGGCAAAAATTACAACAATAGTACAGCATATGGTACATGATACGCCCATTTGCAAACTTTCTCTGATTCAATATGCCTTATAAGGTTTGGACACTTTCTAATTTGTGCTTCAGATCTTGATCTCAATATTAAGGTGATCTTATATAAAAAAAAATTGAAGTGAATATATTATTAAATAAAAAAGTTATGGCCATCCTCATATTTGCAGATTCTCGTAAAGTGCATGGCCATAACTCTGTAGCGACATATTGAATGAACATCAAAATCAAGTCAGCTTCAGATTTTGTTGCATAAAATATTTGTGTTAAGTTTTATTGATATCCTTTTAATAGTTTTCCCAGAAAACAACAAACTAAAAGTTGACCAACAAACAAAGCAACGAAGACACAAAGTTCAAGGTCCACTTTAAAATAAAATGACATATAAAAAACCACGCAATATATGTGAAAATCCATATTAAGTAATATCATATGAAATATTTGAAGTAAATATCATTTAAAATGAAAAAGTTACGGCCATCCTCATATTTGCAAATATTTGTATTATTTTTTTTAATTGCAAGGGCTATAACTCCAAAACGACAAATGAACCTCAGAATCGCTCTGCTTCAGATCTTGATGCATTAAACATTTGTGTGAAGTTTCATTAATATCTGTCAAATAGTTTTCCCCAGAAAACAGCGGACAAACTATTTGCATATATTTGCAGGGCCTCCGCTGGCGGTCGCCAAAATCGCCAATGGCTAAAATATTCATAATCTGGCGATGAAAAATTAAATCTGGCGAATGTTGTGGTGAAAGACAATTTTGCAAATCATGCCGAGAAATACAGACCCAATTTAGCTCTCACAGTCAATTATCAGTTTCTTCTGTTTGTGTGCAAA
Source organism: Azorinus chamasolen (assembly GCA_963576725.1). NCBI lineage: Eukaryota > Metazoa > Mollusca > Bivalvia > Cardiida > Solecurtidae > Azorinus > Azorinus chamasolen. The sequence continues at coordinate 17,734,218 of OY755241.1, read as the reverse complement.
GCGTGTCGGTTGTTTACACAAGAATTTTACCTGGGGATTTCCCATGCAGGCACCGGAAATCATGCGTGAAAGATGTGATTCTAGCTGGTTCCCAATTTGTGTCCTACTATTTTGTTACATGTAAGCAAACAGATTATGCGGGAAACCAGTCATGTCAAAGATGGCGACGTTGTTTGCAAGTTCAGCCGTGGGCAATTTGATTTCTTCTTGTGGCACGTTTATTACTCAAACGAGGGAACTGACACATAAGGATTTGCACCAAAGGGATTAAAGAACGACAAACAAGGCAATTAAGCGGATTTGGCTTGCGATTATCTCGGGCAATTTGGGTCCGATCGGACTTTGTCCACGGTAAGAAACAATTACACCACTAAAAGGCACTATTCAGGCTACTGTGTTAGTTCTCAGTTTGATAACTGGGAATAAATAATTTGGATGTGTATTGTGTGTCATATTATTAAAGATAAAGAGTTTAAACAATTCACATTACAAATTGCCTACTCTAGTGCACTCATAGTTTGTGTTTAAAATTTATTTTTTAATTAAAAATATATTTGTTCTGAAATTATTTATTTGCAGTGAAAGTTAAAGCAGTTTTGAAATTTAATGTTATTTATCTTGTTAAGCAACATAATCTGAAACGGATACATACACATATATGTTCAATACAAAACTGAATGGAAATTATTAAATATTCCAATACTTAAATGTACACATAATTTTTTCTGTGGCTTATCGTAAGTTTTTAATAGTACCAAAAGAAGGTTTAGTATTGTTTACAGATAAAATTCGACTATTGCTTTATTTGTTTGTTTTATTTCAGATCTTCAAGTGGGGAGGAGAATCCCAGGCTTCAGATACTACTCCATCATCATAAGGAAGTGACCCTAAAATGATCATCCACAGGGAAAACATAAAATGTAATGCAGAGCGCCAGCAAAGCAGACCATATGGCTATATGTTGAAGTTGATCCAAGACTGCCACCAGCATGATCAGACCCATAGGGATCAACATAGTCTTATGTTGACATAAATTGTTACTATTATCAAAAATAATAAAGGAAATGTAAACATACACAAGTTGGTTCTTCTGTGTTCAAAGTGTTACACATTTCATGACGTAGAATCTGAAGGACAACTTTGGCTCTAACTTTGGCTCCAACAGATCCAAATTGGCGAAACAAAATTCTTATTTGGCACAAGTTTTTCTAATTTGGCGAAAGTGATGGCGCAAAGAAAAAAAAAGCCAGGGGAGGCCCTGTATTTGCATTATTTTTTTAAGTGCAAGGGCCATAACTCCGAAATGACAAATCAAATGAACCTCAGAATCGACTCAGCTTCAGATCTTGATGCATTAAACATCTGTGTGAAGTTTCATTAACATCTGTCAAATAGCTTTCCAGGAAAACAGCGGACAAACAAAATGTTGACGAACGGACGGGCGGAGACCCACACCAAAATAAGACCGCCTTTATTAGGTGGGCACATAAAAAAGCTGTATTTATGCATACATGTGATAACTACCGGATTCTGCGGGAGACTACCGGATTTGAGCCCAACTCCCGCAAGTCCCGGCCGGGAGACGAAATCTCCCGATTTCTGAATAAAAATGATTTTTATTTTTTTCCCACCCCATTTTCTATCATTTTTTGTCAATAAGCGCTAGCCAGATGCCTCAAAGAACCAGTGTTGTTGACTTATTTACTGCCCTGTTTATCATGGCAGGCACAGCGCCGTGTCCCTTTTGTAGTACGTCGCCATGTTGCCCCTTATCAAAGACCTCCACAGCATGCCCTAAATACCATGCTGTGTAATTGTGGCCCCAGTAAAAGGGATTAAATGGTCAGCAAACTCAGCATGGTGTGTTATTTACCTTGGCATGTGTGTATTCCGTAACATAAACATTTGTGTAAGCATATATGTCTCTGGTGTATTACACTGTCGTCATTACATGCTTTTTTCTTCACGGTCAGGTTCTACTAAATTTCTGTTGAAGACGATCTTATTTTCTGAGACTAAACATCTAGATAGTTACTTTATTAAGTTAATTTAGGTTCTAAGTTTATTAATAGATGTCCACATGGCATAACTGTAATGAAAATGTGCTTTTATCAGAAAAAAAAATAAAAAAAAATTGGTTGCCTCAAACCACGGATTTTTCGAACGGTGAAATGTGTCATTTCATAGAGGCAAACACAAACATTGTTTTCCACAGACATTTGGTAACATATTCAAAAGAAATTGTGTTTGTATTGAGTATAGAATGTGTGGATGTCAAATACACAAAATTTGGTGAGATAGGAAGAACTTTTCAAACCAAAAATGAAACAACAAAATGCAAAGATAGTGTACTAGTGTTTGGATAGTACCATATTTCGGACAGAAAGTGACAAATGTATTATGTTTATTTCAGAATATAAATTTCTGGATATATTTCATTACAAAAATGAATTAAAATAATAAAAACAATAATGTCAATAATAATATAAGAATGAGAATAATGTAAATAATGATAGTAAAAATAATAATAATAAACACATGTCTATCAATTGGCCAGTTAAAATAATAAACACAAGTCTATCCATTGGCCAGAATGGAATGGAATAGAAAGAAATGGTAATTAGAAGAGAGTATATGGAAATAGATAATAGCACACACACACAAAAAAAATAGAATAGAAATGAATAGTAATTAGAATAGATTATATGAGCACATAATAGATAATGGAATAGAATGGAATGAAACACAAAGGAATTAGAATAGATAAGAGAATGGGGTGGAATGGAATAGAAAGGAATGGGAAATAGAGTAGATGTTGATGGATGTAGAACAGAGAATAGTACAGAATAGAATAAGGAATAGGATATAAAATAGAATAATTAATACAAACTAAATTACACAGATGTAATTTGCTAGATAGGCAAAAAAAAAAAGCCCTAGTAATTAAGATGGTTTGTCGCGCATAAAAGTGCTTTTATCATACCTACTCCTTTCAAACCAGGTGTGTGTGTGTGTTGTGTGTGTGTGTGTGTGTGTGTGTGAGGGGGTGTTCTTTTCTTGCAGATATTTATGTAATATAAATATAGGTCTCTGGCCTATTATACCATCAAATAACCATCCGCATAAATCTCCCTCTTTGACACCCAATCTCCCTCATTTGAAAAGCTAATCTCCCTCTTTGCCTCGAAAAAATTATCACATGTATGTTTATGAAGTATATGGTTTATGATGATATTTTCTGATAAATTATCACGTGTGCGAGAGCATTTGTTACAATACAGGCACTTACCAGGTTCCAGGTCAAGTATCATGTCCAGAGCTTGTCTGTAGTGTGGAACCTGCTCATTCAACCCTGTCAGGTTAAACTTGTCCTGTATATAGTCTTCATCAACCTGTGATATTGCAAATATACAATTATGACCATGTAGATCAATATCCACACTGAACACCAAACAAAGTCAGCATCTGATCAGACTGAGAAATAAACAACATCTGATCAGGGTATAAAATAAACAACATCTATTCAATCTATTTATCATACAGAGTGGATGCAAAATATCAGACATGCTGAAGAACGGAACAATGCAAAACCTACCCCACCCCCTCACCCCTCAACTGGTAGTGGACTAATAAATTAATTAAATCACTTAATAGCAACATTAATCTAATTTTGTTTCTCACGCCTATGCAAACAGAGCAGACCCAGATCAGATGGTTCCTATAGGAATCCTGTGGTCATGTACTTTTATAAAAATTCAGCTACTAAATATTCATAATGTCATTATTTCTTACATGAACAGGGAAAGGGTTAACCCTTTCCCTGTTCTATGTTTATTCCAAATTTCTATACCTACTGAGTATTCGTGGACAAAATAGTTATAATTAACAAGAGGGCCATGATGGCCCTGAAATCGCTCGCCAGAGGGAAAGATTTTTAAAGTTTCAACTACATGTATGTTTCTAAACAAAACTGGACACCTGTTTTGTGGGGTGTTATTTGACCCTTTCTCTGTTTAATTATAATGGCAAGCTTTCTGGGATGATTTGCTTTATTATAAATATTTTCTAAGTCCAATACCGAACGTTTACCGACCGTTAACTTGGAAAGCATAATATATCGCACAAAAATTATGTGGAAAAGTTTCATTTTCCATTACATATTACTACGCATAACCTAACAACTCCTTGATATATTGCGTATTTAGAAACGAACGACAACTCTTGTAGAGCACGTTTCGTAACAAAACCAGTTCACACCTGAACGTTTCGAACCCCTTCAGAATTAGAGTACTGATGATTGTTTCAAAGCAGAAATTGTATAAAAATCGCGATTTCAACAATTTATACAAACGGAATTGTTATGGAAATGGAAAAGTAAAACTTGTTAACAATAACTGGTGATAATAACCATTGTGATAAATAGAGCATTTGCCTTAGTGATAAATAGAGCATTTGCTCCATAAGAGTAAATGCACTATTTATCACAATGGTTTCAAATCTACACAATTCTGAAATTTTCCTTTTCTCTAATTAACCCTTTTCCTCATATAAACATGTTTTCACGTATTTGCAAACAGAGTAGACCCAGATTTACCTCTTTGAATAAGCAGACAACATTTCCAACAGATGACAACCCTATCACAGCTTAGCAGGACTTAACCAAAATTAGCACACAGTTTGAACTCAGATCTGACACAGACCGGTATGTAACTTTATATGTGGTTTGTATATGAGTTAATTTACTCCTATGGAGCAAATGCTCTATTTATCACAATGGTTTTAAATCTACACAATTCTGAAATTTTCATCTTCTCTAATTAATGCTCCTTATCAGTAGATTTATTCAAAGAGGTAGGATCTGAAAAAGGCCTTTGTGATAAATAGAGCATTTGCTAACCATTGTGATAAATAGAGCAAAAGCTCCATAGGAGTAAATGTTCTATTTATCATAAAGGTTTCAAATCTACACAATTCTGAAATTTTCCTTTTCTATAATTAATGCTCCTTATCAGTAGATTTATTCAAAGCGGTAGGATCTGAAAAAAGCCTTTGTGATTAATAGAGCATTTGCTCCATAGGAGTAAATGCTCTATTTATCACAATGGTTTCAAATCTACACAATTCTGAAATTTTCCTTTTCTCTAATTAATGCTCCTTATCAGTAGATTTATTCAAAGAGGTATAATAGTCACTTTATGAAACCATTGAGATAAATAGAGCATTTGCCTTTGTGATAAATAGAGCATTTGCTCCATAGGAGTAAATGCACTATTTATCACAATGGTTTCAAATCTGAACAATTCTGAAATTTTCCTTTTCTCTAATTAGCCCTTTTCCTCATATAAACATGTTTTCACGCATTTGCAAAATAGAGTAGACCCAGATTTACCTCTTTGAATAAGCAGACAACATTTCTAACAGATGACAACCCTATCACTGCTTAGCATGACTTGACCAAAATTAGCACACAGTTTGGATTCTGATCTGACACAGACCGGTATGTAACTTTATATGTGGTTTGCAAATGCTCTATTTATCACAATGGTTTGAAATCTATACAATTCTGAAATTTTCCTTATCAGTAGATTTATTCAAAGAGGTAGGATCTGAAAAAAGCCTTGGTGATAAATAGAGCATTTGCTAACCATTGTGATAAATAGAGCAAAAGCTCCATAGGAGTAAATGTTCTATTTTTCACAATGGTGTCAAATCTACACAATTCTGAAATTTTCCTTTTCTATAATTAATGCTCCTTATTAGTAGATTTATTCAAAGAGGTAGGATCTGAAAAAAGCCTTTGTGATAAATAGAACATTTGCTCCATAGGCTTAAATGCTCTATTTATCACCATGGTTTCAAATCTACACAATTCTGAAATTTTCCTTTTCTCTAATTTATGCTCCTTATCAGTAGATTTATTCAAAGAGGTATAATAGTCACTTTATGAAACCATTGTGATAAATAGAGCATTTTCTCCATAGGAGTAAATGCTCTATTTATCACAATGGTTTCAAATCTACACAATTCTGAAATTTTTCAAGAGGCAGATTCTGAAAATATCCTATGAGGGAATGGGTTGAAACAGTGTGAACAAACAGACTAATTCTGAAGCAGACAACATGATAGAATTTTGACCAGGAACTTGACCTATTCAGTGATTATGCAACACAGATGGAGTGACCTCAATCCCTCTAGTTCAGAGGAACCTTTATAGTGTAAAATAATATTTTAAAGTATAACCAACAGGGCAGGGCCAATTTTAACCTCAGAACTATGATATTTACCAATGTCAATAAGGTATACTAAGTAAATCTATACACCAAATATCTAAGCTCTGTGACATGTAGTTTTTGACAAGAAGATTTTTGAAGTTTTCCCCATGCCAAACCTAAGTGAGCCCAGCATTCTGCTACTTGTACAGAAAACAACAGTCAGCTAGAAAAAACTGGCCACCCCTGGGACCGTGGCGGGGCCAATTTTGACTCCAGGGACATAATTTATATAACTTTTGTAGAGGACCTATAGGTGATGCTATGTGCCAAAGATGAAAGCTGAGAACCCTGTAGATTCAGAGGAGAAGACTTTTAAAGTTCAAATTGTTGACGACGCACGACACACGACGCACACCGCACGACGCACGACAAACGCCGACAGACGACGGACATCAGGCGATCACAAAAGCTCACCCTGAGCACTTTGTGCTCTGGTGAGCTAAAAACGTAAGGTGGAACATTGTAGCTATTTTAGAAACTAAAGAAATAGGTCTACCAAATGCCATAAGCAAACAGAGCAGACCCTGATCAGATGGCTCCTCTAGGAGCCGTCTGATCTGGGTCTACTCTGTTAGCAAATGCGTGAAAACACGTTTATATGAGGGAAAGGGTTAAGAACTAAGTTAAGTAAAAGGGTTTAACAATTTCAATTCTGAGAGTTTTCAGAGTGCAATAATCCATCAATGTTTAACTACGGAGTATACATGTACACAGTATGAAAGGCTTAAACTTGCTAAATGATTTTGAATGACAAACAGTGCAGACCTTGATCAGAATGCTCCTCTATTCTTATGATCTGGCTCTACACTGTTTGCAAATGCCAGTGCATGTGTATCCCACATTCAAAGGGTTAACCTTCTGTAAAACAATATATTTTCTCTTTCTACAAAAAACAACAACATTAATAACAGTGTGGACTGGGCTTTTCCCTGTTCTATGTTTATTCCAAATTTCAACACCTACTGAATATTCATGGGAAAAAATGTTGCCATGAAACAAGGAAGGTGATACACTGTAGCCCTTTTAGAATCTAAAGAAACAGATCTGTTAAATTCCATTACCAAACAAAGCAGACCCTGATCAGATGAGATGGCTCCTACAGGAGGCTTCTGATCTGAGTCTACTCTGTTTGTAAATTTTATGTGTGAAAACACATTTATATGAAGGAAAGGGTAAATGCATGCTGAGTAATCATACAATCTGAACTGATTGCTATAAATTATTTATTATTCTCAAGGTTACCTGACACTGTCTTACCTCACAAAAGAACTCATTGCCCCGAAGTCCACAAAACCAGGAAATCCATGATACTTCTTCAGAACTGCTCATCCTGACAAGTCAATCTGTAAAGAAAATATAACAAATTGCCTTTATCCCAGGCTTAAATCTGAATAATCTTGTCATCAAATCACTGCAGTGGACAGTAAAGATGTGTATTCAATTATCTCCAGAAAACCCTAATTTCTCACAACATAAGAGTTTGGTGGAGAGAAAAAGGGAGCAATTCTTGAAAATGTTTTAGTTTATGAATTTTAAATTTTTATCTGGCCCATTGGTGGCAACTTCCTCCTCTGGAATCACCTTTACGTCAGAGAAAAACGTGTGCCTTTAGACAACACGGAAGGCAGTAACAGAAAGATTGCAGAGAATGGAAATTGGTAAAGGTCGACCCTCAAAAGAGATTTAAGTGGAGATCTAGTTTGAGATCTGCAATGTGTGCAACCTGGAAATGTGGTTGATGCTCCTGCACCTGCATGTTAAACAAAACACTGATTTATAATGATGATGATGATACAATGTCTATTTTTCATAAGATGTGTGCTAATTATCTTATCCTTATCTAATGAAACTTCTTTGAGCAACCATAGTAGATCCAGATCAGATAGATCATTTAGTTCTGAGTCTACCCTATTTGGAAATTAAAATACAGAATTTCCTCCCCTTGTGGTAATACAATGTATTTTTGTATAAGGTCTGTGCTAATTATCTTATCCTTACCTAATGAATCTTCATTAACTGTCACTAAAAACCCAAGGTAGATCCTAATCAGATTTCATTTAGATCTGGGTCTACTCTGTTCAAAAATAACTTTGACTGCAATATACTACTATAGTTTATATATCAAGGGGCAATCGTCCTACACTTGCCCTAGATACCCTGTCAGCATGCGAGGTCATGCTTTGTGAATATAATAATTTATCCCCAACATATGTTTAAGCGAAAGTACTCTCAGACTGATGCTAGCCATGACATGTCTGGAAAATTTATCTGAAACATGCTTTGAGTTCCTGCAAAGTATCATGCTGTATGTGTAAAATTTGTGCCGAATAAAAACAACAGCATCTTCTACATCAGAAGTGTCAATGGCAAAACTGTGTGCAATAAATTGACAATCCACTCACATGATTACACACAGCATCCAAATTCGTCTCCCACTTTCAGGTTGCAGAAATGTTTAAATGTAAGCATGAACATTATACAATTATCAGTTTGACGAAACCACTACCTAGTATGTGCATTAAGTTAAGTCTGACAACCCGGTAGACGTATTTTGACCATCAACACCCATCTTTAAAACCCGATTCATGTTTCATGTATTTATTCTTTGAAACCTGTATGATTTGCAAGTTATGCCTCTCTGTGAGGTTTCGGGATAATATTTTTAAAGGGTATCTCCAGAAAGATAAATCATAATGAAATTTTCGTTTTAAAATGAACTGTTCGATTTATATCTGCATATATGCATGCTAAAAACACCTTTTGTTTTCCCCTTGTGCAGAAACTTCTGGACAGCGACCAAACCGGAAATGATATTAATTCCTCACATGCGTAGATCCGCGGTGTTGGGATATTGATAAAACACTTACACCCTGTTATAGAACTAAGTACCGGTTTAGTTAAAGGTAGGGGATTTATTAAAAATGTCATTTGAAATCACGAGTATTAAGGCTTCACGGAAAACAAAGATTACCATATTCATACGGCTTCTTTCAAAAATAAAGAATATACTTTATATGCATACGCAGTAGTACGTAAGTTTTAGGCAGAGAACTGTTTTTATTGGTCTTATGACTTTTATCATTTTACCAGCTTAAGTTGTATCGTCGATATATAGGCATGCTAAAACGGTGAACGCGTACATATTCTCTCGTGCTTAGTGTTAAGACCATATTCAGATACCAGGAGGCCACATCACCAAGACTACTTGGGTACTCCGACAAGTCAGCGGAGGAAACTTACACAACAACAACAACAACATGGCCAGTCAGTGAATGGCCAAACGTCAAGGTGGCACAGGGTCACATCTGGTATCCCGCAGGGAAGCGTCATAGGGCCACTGATGTTCATAATTTTTATAAATGACCTACCAGAGATAGTGAACTCAACTGTATACTTATTTGCAGATTATACTAAAATATTTAGACTCATAAACAATGAATGTGATAAACATAAACTACAAGAAGATTTGAACAAGTTGACCTCATGGACAGATAAATGGTTATTAAAATTACACCCACAGAAATGTAAATACATGAGATTAGGCAGAAACAACATGGAACACGAATATAACTTATCAGGAACTGTCCTAGGAGAGGTGACAGAGGAGAAAGATATAGGAGTAATAATTTGATAATAAATTAACGTTTGACAGCCATATACACGAGAAAGTTAAAAAAGCAAATTCCATGTTTGCAGTTATCAGAATTAAGGAACTTCCATTTTTCAGCTATGGCAAATGTACAGTGTAAATGCATGCATGTGTGCATGTGAAGAAGTTGTATGTATGTATGTATGTATGTATGTATGTATGTATGTATGTATGTATGTATGTATGTATGTATGTATGTATGTTTGCATGTATGTATGTATGTATGTATGTATGTATGTATGTATGTATGTATGTATGTATGTATGTATGTATGTATGTATTTATGTATGTATGTATGTATGTATGTATGTATGCATGTATGCATGTATGCATGTATGCATGAATGCATGCATGTATGCATGCAATGCATGCATGCATGTATGTATGTATGAATGTATGTATGCATGTATGCATGTATGCATGTATGTATGTATGCATGCATGTATGTATGCATGCATGTATGTATGTATGCCTGTATGTATGCATGCATGTATGCATGCATGCATGCATGCATGCCTGTATGCATGTATGCATGTATGCATGTATGCATGTATGCATGTATGTATGTATGTATGTATGTATGTATGTATGTATGTATGTATGTATGTATGTATGTATGTATGTGCGTTCATGCGTATAGGTGTAATTGTGTGTGTATATGTATGAATTTATGTATTTTACCGACATCTCTGGTGCAGGAGGCTGAATATCATCAACTTCTCTAGGACTTACATTGCAGACCAGGCTGGGAATGCTCTAGCACGAGCCATCTCAACTCAGTCTACCCTGGAAGTTGTTTTTAGGGATCTGAGACTGTTATGTATTTCTCCTCTTTGTATGAAAATTTGATTTTCATCGAAACAAATAATCTCTTTGTCTTAACTAGCAGAATAGCATCTTGTGATAGCAAATATGTGATACATTTTTAGTAATACTTGTACTTTTGTAAATCTTATTCCGTATTACATACTCTAGATATGACTTTTTAACAACTTCTTATATGTATTTTACCGATACTTAATCTTTCTGATTCTAATTTTATAATGTGTATTACTCATGCTTTGAAAACATATCTTTTAATTCCACAGGTTGTTATGTTAAACTGTTATAATCTTTGTTATATAGTCGGTAAATAGCTTATTATAGCTAATGTTATCTGTTGTACAACCGACTCAAAATAAAGATTCTTGTATCTTGTATCTGGATGAGAACAACTTTAGTCCCTTATACAAAACACTAGTTAGAACACACCTAGATTATGCAAGTTCAGTCTGGGCTCCATACAAAAATAAACACATAGAGGTAATAGAAGCAGTGCAAAGAAGAGCGACAAGGCAAATTCCAGGCCTATCAGGGGGTACGGATAACTTCCCCATAGGGTGATTACCCCATAGGACTATTGCCCTACAGACAATTGCCCCCTGGATGACTGCCCCGCAAGAAAACTGCCAAAATGGGCAACCCCCCATGGTTATTAAAAATCCCTAATAAGTGTTTTTAGTTTTCTTTTTTTATATTATAAAATTATTTGATGTTTTTGAAGGCTAAATGCCATATAATTTTCTTTGTGCTGAATAAAGCTTTGTCATGAATATTCATTAATATAATATTAAAAATAATATGATATTATTATGAAATATTATAATAAAATGCAAGAAAATAAAATCGATTAACTTTTATTTATTGTTGTTGATATTTCTATACAGTGTCCCGAAATGAAACAGAATCTTAATTTATTACTCTTTTAATTTGGACATACAAACCACAGTGTAGCTCCTATTAACCCTTATAGCAGTGACCTGTCACCATTTTCTCTTACTTTCGTTTTGTGTACGCTTTTGAGAGACTAATGACTGATCATACAGCTTGCATTGTGATGAGACGCTATCTTAATCAGTGCCTAATCAGGATCCAAACTGATAGAAAATACCAGTTAGGTTGCACTTAGCAGGCAAAGGGATTAAAGAATTATCAATTCTTCATTTAAGTTGTACAAAAAATTTCTTAGTGTGTACTTTCTAATGGGGATTATGCCCTTTCTTTAGGTTTACATGTCCAAATATTTGGAGTCAATACAATACATACAAGAGTTCCAATTGGTCTACACAGCCTTCTACCAATTTATTTTCATCATATAATTTATTAAATTTTACTTATATATTATTTTTTTACAAAATAATAATATATTTTTTATATTGAGGGGCAGTCAGCCTATGGGGCAATAATCCTAAAGGGTTATTATCCTAAGGGGCAATGGCCCATTGGGCAATCATCCTATGGGGGAGTCACCCTATGGGGGAGTCACCCTACACTCGCCTATCAGACCTCCCTTATGGAGAAAGATTAAGGAAACTAAAAATACCTACACTAACATATAGAAGATTGAGGGGGGCATGATAGAAGTATACAAAATCCTAAGCAATATATATGACAGAAATACAGAAGAAATTATTAAGTTAAGGGACGAACACCAGTTATATAAGACATAGTAATAGAGGAAATACACTACAAATTTTAACGCAAAGGGCAAGATTAGATATAAGGAAATATAACTTCAGCATTAGAACAGCAAATACATGGAACAGCTTGCCTGAGCAAATAGTAAAAGCCAGTTCAGTAAACTCTTTTAAAAACAGATTAGATAAATTTTGGGAAGACCAAGAATTTAAATATGATTATAAAGCTAAGTATAGGATAATGACCGGAACCAGTCACCGGCATTACGCAGAAGAGTCCAGCAAAGAGGATCCATAAGGGCCTGCGCTGGAAAACAACGCTAAGTAACGCTAAGTAAGTAATGGATGTCATTTTATATGATTATTTTATGCTTAAACCGGTGCTAAGGGGGGGGGGGGGAGTAGTGTTGCACTTTTAATTACTACTCATGAACAGATCGACTTCATACAGTAAACCCTCTCGATAAGGGCCACTAAATTGTGTTAATTAGTTGGTATTTAGCCTTTAGGCCAGGTGGCTGCTCAAAGCAAGGTGAAAGTAAAACAGAACACTCCTAGGAGCGTTCTGTATTACTTTCACCTTACTTTTTAAGTTTAAAATACTTGATGTAATTTAGTGACCGTTATAGAGAGGTTTTACTGTATAAAACTGAGTCTGCAATTTTCTCTTTTGGCATTCTTACTTTTGCTTTAAAAGGATCGCCCACTTTCAGGATATATTTATGTTGACGTATCAAGAACATAATTATGTTTAAAAGGTTGATTGGAATGGTTGTGTTGATTAACGTCAGTCAATTTCTGCCAACTATGGGCTAATTGTACGCCTCGATGCCCTACACTGTTATCGACAGACTTTCACTGGTTTAAATGGAAGTTGACTTTTACATGAGATATGTTAACCCTATATTTAGCAGTATAGTGTATCGTGTCTTGTTTAGGAAGTATGACCGTGTGACAGTCAAATGATTGAAAATAAAAATAGTGTAGTGCAGCAGACTTATGTTTGTTTTCATTGATCTCTAAGAATTTAAAATATTTTTTCAAGGTTTTAAGGTCAGTTACTTTTGGGCTTAACTGGAAATACATTTTTTGTGCTCACGTTGAAGTAAATATCTATTCATACCTTTCCACTGTCCATATCAGTGTAAATGATGTGACTCAGTTTTACTTCTATTTACAAACAAAACGATGATACTACAGCTTTCGTTGTATATTATTAATCAACGAATCAAATTGCGATTATTCGGTGTGTCATTATTGGCCCACGTCAAAATGGGTACACATATGCACATGATATACATAAACTGACACCATGTCTTACAGATACTAGTATTATAAATTTATCAAATGTTTTAAATGTCCGTCTTTAGAAGTATACTTTTCCACCTCTTGCAAATTACAAAATTTTATATGAACCGAAGTAAAATAATATGATTGTCCCAAATAACTTTAACTAATAAATATTCATGATGTCATTGTTTCAAAAATGGTTAAACAAAATTTAACTATATACTGAAGTGGTCAAATAAATATTCATATCAGTCCTAAATTAAAGGCTAATTTAATTGAAAATGGATTAAACGATCATGAAAGGGCCGCAAAAAAGCCCGTATTGTTAGCGACGTCAAAAACAAAATACTGACTGATGTTTTACCCAAGTCCAATTATTGTTTTGACGGCTTACGCTGAAAACTTGCGGCCGAAAACTTGTTTATTTATGTACGACGCAGAAGTAAACGTAATCCTTTGGGGGGAAAACTGTCGAATGTATTTGATATAAACCACAGCAAAGGTTTCATATCGATTTAAGGTGATTGTTCTCTATTAAAACCGACTTTCATTCCTTCATAATTGCCCATGCCTACTGTCGATTTCTAGTAGCTACTTTCATTTTGACCTGATGCTTAAAAATGGGTGCCGTTGCTATTCTCTTGCACTGTAAATATTCAAAGTGTATCATGCGAACATCGCTGTTATCACGTAACTTAATGGATATTCGTGTAAGAAACAATGTCATCATGAATATCAATTATATTAATTGCTATAATAAGACATTCCAGACGTTTTTAAAACTACATATGGACCAAACCACAGGCATCCGGTTCATGAAATATGTCTAAAATAAGTTAAAATGTCCCTAAATGGTTTACGGACGTTTCGCTACACAGCGTTTCGCTACCTTGACCATTTCGCTACCCTGACCATTTCGCTACAGTCATTTCGCACCCTTACGGGAAGTCATTTCGCTACCCTGTCACCCAATTAATTATAATTATTCACAGATTTATTCACAGATTGAATTGATTTGGGCGATAACAGTTTAACAGATGAAAAAGATACCTTTACCAATTTGAAATACCGAGCGTAGCAGCATAGGCACAAACAGTTTGGATCCGAATGAAACATTCACATTTTGACAAAATCGATATAATGAAATGGACGAAACATTGTAGTCATTTCAAATAGAAAAGAATCAGAACTTATTATATCAGCAAACAGAGCAGACTCTGATCCTATATAGGAGCCGTCTGATCTGGATCTTCTCTGTTGGTAAATGAGTTAAAACCTGTTTGTATGTGGGAAAGGGTTAAAAAGTATATTGTATTTTCATTTGATCGTAATGCAAGTGTCATATTATATATCAATGGAACAAGGGCAAAAATGCAATAAGCAAAAAATGAATGTAGCACGTGTCCATGTTAATTCAATCAGTGTCACATACCGATACACATATCTAATCGGCTTATAGGCGGTACCTGTGATCTCGGAGTGGACAATATTGTCACGTGGACCTGCTAAACAATGGCCAAACAACGGTGTCATAAGTGTTTGTAATTGATGATTGTTTGTTTGGCGAACAATACATCGGTATAATCGATATAGTTAATTATAATAATTTTAAGTCATTATTTATATTACATTTATACAGGGTCTGTATTTCTAAAATTAAGACACATCATTCATCCTCTGACATAACACTTTATTTTCCTATATTCCTAGAATTCGTTTTGGTATCTGAATATAGATATTTATTATATGTTAATAAATTCGAGTCTCAAATCACTAACCACCCCCGCAACAATATTGGTTTTCCTATTAAATTCGATACGTAGCGAAACATACAGGTAGCGAAATGATCAGGGTAGCGAAATGACTTCTCGGTGGGTAGCGAAATGACTGTAGCGAAATGGTATGGGTAGCAAACGTCTGACAACCCCCTAAATTGACGTTTTGTAACATTTGGCAATATCATGCAATGTCATCGGTATGTAAGATTCATTTTGAACATGTTTAAATTTATCATTGATTCATTTCTCATTAGGATCAACCAGAAAGGAGCGTCAGTTACGTGTGCGTATATACATAAGGATTTTAGTGAAATCGAGCACTTGGTCGTCCAACTATATTGTTTCAGACTAAATAAAAAACATGATTTTCTGAAGGTATTTGCCCCTCGTACTCTCTAAAATGGAGACAAAGTATGGGATATTTGGTACCAGCTTGTTGATATAAAAAAAAATTCTTTCACACAGACCAGGCAAAGGGGTACCGAGGCAAAGTGCCAATGGACTGGAAGAAGGCAAATGTCACCATTGTTCAAGAAAGGTGACAGGACCTCAGTGGAAACTACAGGCCCATATCCCTGACTTTCGTTTGTTGTAAGCTGATGGAATATGTCCTACACAGTCAGATCATGAAACACCTGGATCAGCACAGTTTACTCTCAGACCAGCAACACAGGTTTCGTAAGCGGCGATCATGTGAATCACAGCTGATTCTCACCCTGCAGGACCTTGCATCTGCCATAGAGGATGGAGAACAGATCGACGCAGTGCTGTTGGACTTCAGTAAATCATTCGACAAAGTGACCCACAAAGGCTTCTACATAAGCTGAAACACCATGGGATCCATGGGAATACACTCCATTGGATAGAGAGTTTCCCAGCAGAAAGAACCCAACAGGTACTTGTCGAAGGTCATCATACATGCCTCATCTACAGCCAACGTCCTCTCCGGGGTTCCTCAAGGAAGCGTCCTCGGTCCTCTACTGTTCCTGCTTTACATTAATGATATGCCTGGCCACGTCTCCTCTACTTCTTGCAGATGACAGTTTTCTCTATAGTAGAATTAAATCAGCAAAAGACTCGGTCATCCTGCAGGAGGATCTGAAGAAGCTGGAACAAAGGGAAAAGGACTGGATGATGGACTTCAACCCCGCAAAATGTGAGGTTATCAGGATTACCCACCGAAAGAGTCCCATACAGGCATCCTATGTCATCCATGACCACACTCTAAACATAGTGCAGAATGGTAAATACCTTGGTGTGGTCTTACATGAAAAACTGTCCTGGAACAGCCATATTGACGCCATCACCAAGAAAGCAAACAACAGCCTGAGCTTCCTACGGTAAAACATAGCTAGTTGCCCTGCAGATATCAAGGCCAAGTGTTACAATACACTGGTTCGCCCTATAGTTGATTATGCAGCGACAGCATGGGACCCCCACTCAGCTACAAACATCGCGAAAGTGGAGGCTGTCCAACGCTTTGTTTACAGCTACTACCGTACAACAAGTAGCTCTGGTAACATGATTACCAATCTGCAGTGGCCACTTCTCCAACAAAGACGTCAGGACGCCAAACTGACCATGATCTACAGGATTCACAATGGCCTAGTAGACATCGCAGTAGCCACCTTCCTGAGACCAACTGCTCTATCTACCAGAGGACACTCATATAAGTTCATGCTGCCCTATTGCAGGACAGATGTCTACAGACACAGCTTCTTCCCTTCTAGTGTTCGTCTGTGGAATCAGATCCCAGAAGCTGTTGCAGCCGCCCCATCCTTGGAGATCTTCAAGGCAAGGCTGGTAGCCCACCACTGACACCAACGCACTTATATTTTATCTGTTTTTATCGTTTTTAATTGGCACTGCATCACGCCTCACAGCGATTTTGTACAGTCACCAAGTGCGTTGATGCTTCAGAGTGAGCCCTGCACTTTACTAGGAAGAAAAGAAGAAGAAGATATGGATTTTTTTTGTGGGAAAATTCTCCTCCGGGTGAAAATAATTGCATTTGAAGCAGAGCACCGGTAGATCAGATGGCCCAAAAATGATTTGCCCTTTTCTATAGTATATACGAAATTTCAGCCTTGTCTCAAAACGCCCCAAACTTTATCTTTTTGGCTCCAAAGGTTTCAAAATGTCAATTTAGGGACAATTTAACTTATTTTATACATATTTCATGAGCTGGACGCCTGTGGCACAAATCTGTATAATTTCATTATTTGGGTATCAGGAATCACCGAATTGTACCATATTTTCTGACATACACGGGCACATTCAGGCCAAATAAGTGTTAAAAATGTTACATAGACTAGTTTTTGGAATGCATGTAGTATAGCGGACCCCAGTTTTTACTGCGAAATATGATACAACTATGTTAGTTGCAGTAAATAAACAATGACATAACCAATGACATCAGGATACTTGCAAATGGAAGGATGTTGCTGTTCTGTCGGGGGCTGCCGCTTAAACCCCAGCTTTATTTTTAGCTCACCAGAGCACAAAGTGCTCAGGGTGAGCTTTTGTGATAGCCTGATGTCTGTCGTCCGTCGGCGTGCGTCATGCGTCGTCCGTCGTCCGTCGTCAACAATTTCAACCTTTAAAATTCTTCTCCTCTGAATCTACAGGGGTCTCAGCTTTCATCTTTGGCACATAGCATCATCTGTAGGTCCTCTACAAAAGTTATATAAATTATGTCCCTAGGGTCAAAATTGGCCCCACCCCAGGGGTGCATTGTTTTCTATAGAAACATATAGTGAAAACTTTGAATATCATCTCCTCTGTAACTGGAAGGTTCTCAGCCTTCATATTTGGCACATAGCATCATGTTCAGGTTCTCTACAAAAGTTATATAAATTATGCTCCTGTGGTCAAAATTGGCTACACCACAAGGTAGACAGTTTTCTAGCAAACTTATAGCTGACTGCCATTTTAAGCATCTTCTCTTTGCTCATAAATAGGTCATCCAGTCAAGCAGTGGGATAGATGACCAGTGGCTATTTTTAGGTCACCTGTATCTGATGCTGGAGCTCTGTGCCTTAACCCTTTGCCTGTTCTATGTTTATTATTAATTTGAATGCCTACTGCATATTCATGAACAAAATAGTTAAAATGAAGTATGGAAGGTGGAACATTGTAGTCATTTTTCCCCAAATTTCACAACCTGAATATTCATCTACAAAATAGTTATAATGAAATATAGTAGGTGGAACATTGTAGCCATTTTAGAAACTTAAGGAACAGATGTATAAAATTCCATTTACAAACACAGCAGGCCCTGATCAGATGGCTCCTATAGGAGGCATCCAATCTGGGTCTACTGTTTTCAAAAATGTGAAAACACGTTTGTATGAGGGAAGAGTTAATTAATAATAGTGATTGGCATTATGATATTATTATAACCTGCCCTGCAGTTCAGAAGAAGGGTAAATCATGTAAAGACTCCAGAATGCCAAATTAAAGATTTCAAATAAATTATGAAATATTTTTTAACATGAAATTGTACTACTTGAAACTATTAATTTATACTTATGATTATGCAATTATTATGTAATAATTTATAATAATATTCAAATGCAAAAAATCAGTTTGGAATGCAAGGGTACACATACCCGTTCAGAAGAACAGTTGATCGCCTTTAGTCAGAACTTTGTATGGCCTTGTTTAAATTATGCCCCTGGGATTAAAATTGGCCCCACCCGAGGGGTGGTCAGTTTTCAATAAAAATATATAGTAAAAACATTGAAAATCTTCTCTGAAACTGGAAGGTTCATAACTTTCATATTTGGCACATAGCTTCATGTTCAGGTCCTCTACAAATGTTATATAAATTATACCCCTGTGGTCAAAATTGGCCCTGCCCCAGGAGTAGCCAGCTTTCAATAGAAACATAAAGTGAAAACTTTGAAAATCTTCTCCTCTGATTGTCTGGTGAGCGCTTCAGGGCCATTCTGGCCCTCTTGTTTTATTTTCATACAGAAAATTAAAGCCACTTATAGAAATGATAAGATAAAACATTTCTCCGCTTAAAATTTGTTTATTAAACAATTTAAGATCGGCAGTTATTGCACAATAGTCGCCGCAGTGAGCCGAGGTAAACACAAAGCAATGAAACAAAATGATGTTCGCTAGAAACATCCTTGGCTCAATAACACATGCGCTGTGCTTTGTTGTGATTAGAGATTTCTCGGCTCTGCTATTGTCTGCTATACTAGATTCTTCCCTAGTTTTTTTTTATTCAAGAAATAAATTTTCGTCAGAAATGGCCCTTTAGTTCCAATATTTTCCATCCATATACTGAACCGTTGACAGATCACATCACCGTGATGCATCAAACAATGAGCTAAACTGGCTGACAGACATACAGACAAACAGAGCAGAGAATGGACAGTTACAAAAACCAAATATCCATTTTAACCCTTTCCTCCATAGGCTATTTTAGACCCAACCTCTTTGAATGAATCTACTGAAAAGGAGCATTTACCACAGAAAAGGAAAATATTAGAATTGTGTATAGTATTGAAAGCAGAAACCATTGTGATAAATAGAGCATTTGCTCCTCTGGAGCAAACGCTCTATTTATCACAATGGTTTCAAGAAGTGACTATTACAGAGGCGTAGAAAGGCGTATTTATGGAGGAAAGGGTTAAGACTGTTATTCATACATTTAGTTTAATGCAGAATGGAACATATGCAGAAAGCTCCTACACCAGCTGTCTACATAACTTTCATCCTGTATTAAGCATTAACCGGTTCCATCTAAAAGTCCGTTCAGTGCATTTTTGTCATGCTAGTCAACTTGTTTGTCCTTCATTCTGTTTAACCCTTTTCCTGTTCTATGTTTATTTCAAATCATCATCATCATCATCATCATCAAATAGTTTTAATGAAATATGGAAGTTGGAACAATGTAGCCATTTTAGAAAGTAAAGAAACAGACCCTTCAAATTCCATAAGCAAACAGAGCAGACCCTGATCAGACGGCTCCTATAGGAGCCGTCTGATCTGGGTCTACTCTGTTTGCAAATGCATGAAAACACGTTTATATGAGGGAAAGGGTTAATGTGTTTTCCTTGAAATGCCTCCTGTAGAAAAAAGCCTCTACTACTGCTTTGATCATAGCTCATTCATTGGCAAATGGAAACATAGACAATGATAAATTCTGACACGGGTCGATTCGGTAAATATCAGGTCCGAGTTCGGTCTGAATGGGCTTGATCTGATCTGATCTGATTAGTGATTTGTGACACCGATATAATTTTATCAGCAAGCAAAGCAGACCCTGATCAGACGGCTCCTATAGGAGTAATCTGATCTGGGTCTACTCTGTTTGCAAAGACATAGGAAAGCATATTTATGTAGTAAAGGGTTATCACAGGTTCTCATGAAAGCTTGCAATGTTGTTACTTATTTCCGTTTCAGACCATAATGGTGAATGGAGTGTATGCTGTGTTTTCAAACTGATAAGCTACAATAATAGTAAGAAGTGAAGCAAAGCACCATCATCATTGGGTGTGTTGGTGGATAGACAGACTCCTGTAGCTGTGCATTTTTGTTGTGAGGTAGGCACCTACATTAATATTCTAAAAATGGGTGATCCATCGAAAGCAAAAGTAGAAATGCAAAGAGAAAATTGCAGACTCGGTTTTATTGAGTCTGTTCATGAATAGTAATTAAAAGTGCAACACTACTCACGGCCCCTAGCACTGACTTAAGCAGTATTCAATTTCAAAACTAATAACATCAAAACTAATGAGCCCGAAGGACCAGAAAATATAACAACACTGAGAATGAAGTACAGGGCGACTTTTTACAGCCACCACACAAGCACTTAACACCTGCTGTTGTAAAGTAGATATATTCTAAAAATCTAAATATATTTCCCTGTTCTTTGTTTGTTTCAAATTTCAATACCTACTGAATGTTTATAGAAAAAAATAGTTATAATGAAATATTGAAGATGGAACATTGTACCCATTTTAGAAACTAAAAAACAGGTCTTTCAAATTCCATAAGCAAACAGCAGACCCTGATCAGACGGCTCCTCTAGGAGCCGTCTGATCTAGGTCTACTCTGTTTGCAAATGCATGAAAACACATTTATATGAGGGAAAGGGTTAATAAAAATGATAAAAAAGAAAATAATGTAAGAGACCTTGTATCATATTTTGCTGTATTCAAATATTGTTTCTTAGCAACATAAAATACATGTTTCACAAATGCATTCTAAATTCTGTTTATTTTCAGACAACCGAGAACCTGTGAACATGTCTTTTGCTTGACAGTGAAACTAACATGGAGCCAATGAAGATATCTACAGTGGTGAAATGTTGGAAATATAGTTAATGCAGTGACAAATTAAGGACACTGTGGCAGTGGAAGAATTTGTCAATTTTAATACAATTTAGAACTATAGCAAGACCAGCAAAATGTTTCTTCTTCTGATGTCAGGCTGTTGTCTGTTATTAACGGTTGGATTAGGATCTGTGATATTCTTGGTTTTGACTCCGGTGCTTTTTTTTAAGTTTATTTCAGTAGTGAAGGCAGTGATTGAGATAGTTCTCTCCCTTTTTCAGTTTTATTGGGAAATTTTTATATTTCTGCTGAGTGTATTCATGGATATCGGCCATTCTTTCCTAAATCTTTTTATAAGCCTGCTTCCAATATTAATGCATTATGGGATACAAATAAGTAACATTATTGTTGAGAGTTGGCAAATATTTCGATACCAGTATATACCACAGATATTGAACTTTGCTCAGCAACAGACGGAATTGTTTTTACTGTTTTGGGGAATGGTTGTGACAACATTTTATGCTTTCCTGAACAGTATTAGAATTCAGAATTATGGAGAAAGGGTACCTGGTCACATGGAGAGGAGAGATCAGGAAGAAAACAATGACCATTTTGATGACGATGCAGATGATATAAGACACGAAAATGCACATCAGGCAGGTTTGAGATACAGGTTGCAAGGCAGACAGAGATTATACCCTGATCTAGGCAATACAGACAACTATAGAGACAATGAGGACGCCAATCAAGAGAGAAACTGTGTAGTATGTTTTGAAAGATGTAGAAATACTGCAGTGTTTCCATGTGGACATACTCAAACATGCCTCTTATGTGTTAGAGCAGTTATGGCAGGCACCAGACGGTGTCCTATCTGCCAAGGAAGAATTGTTGAATTTAGACAAGTCTATGTCTGAAGTGAACCTTAAAAGCCTAGTCACATTTCCTCTATGGCTGCCGTACAGCTGCAATAGATCGCTGGAATGGAGCGATTTCTGCGGTGGCAGTATGGCGTATCACTGATTTTTGCAGGCTGTACAGTCACTGTAGAATTCACCGTAGAATTTTAAGCAAGGAGTTATAATTTCTACAGCCGCTGTAGCTTTTTACAACCAAGATTTGTAGCGATAGCTCGAGACTGACCACACTGATGGGCACTGTGCAGTTTCCTTGGGGCTGCCTTGACATTTTAAAAAAAACTATCGTGGCCAGATGGACACTGTATGGCAACTGTGGGATATCACTTCAAATGCCCTATAGCAGCTGTAGGTTTTCTGTCTCCACAAAATAAAACACACTGTATGAAGGCAATAATATATGTGACCACTGCCGAATATGGCGGTAGGAATTCTGTGGCAGCCTTAGAAATGCTATTTGCCATAGAAAATTTAGACCGCACAGCATCTGTAGCAAATGTGACTGAGGTATTCAAAGCTTGTAGATACAATAGGTGCTGATACGTCAAAATCTCTCATTTTGCTGCTTCTTATTACAATCACATATCCATGATAATTCTAATGAGTAACAGCAAAATAAGGTTTTAACCCTTTCCCTGTTCTATGTTTAGTCCAAATTCCAATACCTACTGAATATTCATGGGCAAAATAATTGTAATAAAATATGGAAGGTGGAATATAGTAGCTATTCTAGAAATTAAAGAAACAGAACTATCAAATTCCATTAGCAAACAGAGTAGACCCTGATCAGACGGCTCCTCTAGGAGCTGTCTGATCTGGGTCTACTCTGTTTGCAAATGCGTGAAAACGCGTTTATATGAGGGAAAGGGTTAAATAATGGAAAAGAACTGTTGACTTTAGACATACCTGTGTGAAATGAACCATTAACATGTACATACTGTGTGTCATATCATATTATGATGTATACAGATTCTTCAAAATCTTTCATTCCTCACCTAATCCAATATCCTGCTGCTACTCATTAGAATCAACTCTCCAAGGGTTAACCCATTACCTCATAGTCTATTTTTAGATACAAACTCTATGAATTAATCTACCGAAAAGGAGCATTAACTAGAGAAAATGAAAATTTTAGAATTTTGTAGTTTGAAACCATTGTGATAAATAGAGCATTTGCTCCTATAGGAGCAAATGCTCTATTTATCACAATGGTTTCACAAAGTGACTTTTACAGAGTCGTCAAAAGTCGTCAATAAAGACAATATGAAGGAAAGGGTTAAGGGTTAAGAAATATAAAACTATAAAGTTTGCTTAGATTTATTAACCCTTTATTTTTCATAAATATGCTTTTCTGCGCCTTTGCAAACAGAACAGACCCAGATCAGACTTTCTATGTGCATGCACATGTACTATTATAACAATCAGAGCTCCAGATAAGATGCGTAAATTAAAATATTTTCAAGTATAACTTCTTTATTTCTCCACTAAACCTTATGTTGTGACCACTCTTTAGAATCGTCTCGAAGAGACGATTCTAAAGAGTGGTCACAACATAGGGTTTGGTGGAGAAATGACGATTTTAGTATTTGAGTATGCATCGTTATCTGTAGCTCTGAACAATTAATCTCTAGTTTATATTCGTATTCGTGGCGTAAAGGGATAACAAAGATGAACAATTTCACTTTGAAAGTTCAGCATTACATTATGAATATTTGGCACATGGTGAAAAAGTTGTGACTCGACTGGGGCTAAAACTCTTCCGACTAAGCTATCAAGCCCTTTGGGTTAGTTACGTTTGGTGCCAAACGTAACATGGTGAAAAAGTTGTGACTTGACTGGGACTTGAATGGAGGAACTTTGCCTTACCATGTCACACTCTACCTGACTGAGCTATCAAGTCACATCGTCTTAAGCCTATGAACTGTTTCACCACAATCTCTACCCGGCTACATATATTTGCTGAATATACAGGATGAGACTTTATGAATATTCATTGCATGAATTTGGTTATTTGTAAATGAAAAATAACTTTGTGTCATTTCGTAAACTGTAGAATAAAATCTATATAAATTCCATAAGCAAATAGAGTAGACTCAGATCAGATGGCTCTACAGGAACCATCTGATTTCAGTCTGTTCCATTTGCAAATATGTCAAAAGTTGTCGGTATGAGGGAAAGGTTTAACCCTTTCCCTTATATGAACGTGTTTTCACGCATTTGCAAACAGGACAAAAGTAATGCAGAAAGCTCTTCTAGGAGGTTTCTGCATTACTTTTGTCCTGCATTAAGCTACCACCTGAATCTAGCACTAAGAATTATACCTCTTTTAGGTGATCGCATTAGCGGGGTTTTACATTTGTACAGTTGCCAGAATATATATTTTTTTTTATCTTAAACCGGTATTTTGTTGTTTGTTTAGCCCTTTCCCTGTTTAGTCCAAATTTAAATACCTACTGAATATTCATGGACAAAATATTTATAATGAAATATGTAAGGTGGAACATTGAAGCCACTTCAGAAACTAAACAGAAACAGATGTATCAATTCCATTAGGTCTTCTCTGTTTGCAAATGCATGACAAGGCATTTATATGAAGGAAACTTCCACACCTTCAATGTGGATTAGTCTATCACCATTTAAAGATAGATTTCATTCAGCGTGAAAGGGTTTAACTTATCTGAGAGTATTTTGAATGGCAAACAGTGCAGATCCTGGTCAGATGGCTCCTCTCTTGGGGAAGTTAATTCCTACGGTCACTAGAGGAGAGAAAGTGGTAATCGCGTTACCCATAAAGTCCCCTTTCTCTCCTTTGGTTATTTAAATTGCATCCCAAACAATATAAATATGATTACAGTAAAACCTCTCTATAACGACCACTAAATTGTGTTAATTAGTTGGTATTTTTGGCAGGTGGTTGCTTAAAGCAAGGTGAAAGTACAACAAAACGCTCCTATAGGAGCGTTCTGTTTTACTTTCACCTTGCTTTAAGCATCCACCTGCCTTTAACACAAAATACTTGGTGTAATTTAGTGGCCGTTATAGAGAGGTTTTACTGTATACAGTTTCTGCCTTGGCCAAATATTCATGTGGCCATGTACCATTATAAAGCTAAATCTAATTATTATATATGATGGCATTATTTCTTACATGAATATTCATATAGTAAAGGGTTAATGCCTTTGCAAACAGAGTAGTCCATGCTCAGATAACTCATGTAGTAGCCGTCTGATCAGGGACTGCAGGGTGTAGGACAAAACCACATGCACATAACCCCACTAGGGCATAATCCCATAGGACAACCCCCACATGGACAAAACCCCACTAGTACAAAACCCCAACTAGGACATAACCCCACTGTGAAACATAATTTTGTATCTAATTAAAGAATTATATATATACAAATTGCACTTGATAGTAATAGCAAGGGAGAATAAAACATGAGAAAAGAAATAAGTACATGTATAACTATTTAACCCTTTCTCTCATATAAACATGTTTTCTCGCAGTTGCAAACAGAGAAGACTCAGATCAGACTGCTCCTATAGCTCGTATGATCAGGGTCTGCTCTGTTTGCTAAAGGAATCTGAAATATCCGTTTCTTTACTTTCTTAAATGGCTACAATGTTCCAGTCTTCCTTCCATATTTCAAACTCTCTGAAATTCATGGATCCGCACATGGCAATGCGGGTGTTACCTTAATACTGGTTCTTGAATATCGCTATTGCTCTCATGCAATGACATTAGGAACAATAACTACCGATCTTAATATATCTGAGTTTAATTTCCTTTCTATAACTTATAGAATAATAATAAGTGCAAAAAGTGTATTTTAAAATAAAGTAAACATATAAAAATATATTGCACATATCCAGACACAATATTTTGTTAACACTGCAACACAATTTCAAGCTAGGAAATACATATGTATGACAATCATATATAAAACCACTGACAAATATTTAATGTATACAGTAAAACCTCTCTATAGCAGCCACTAAATTACATAAAAGACTTTGTGCTAAAGGCAGGTGGCTGCTTAAAGCAAGTGGAAGTAAAACAACGCTCCTATAGGAGCGTTCTGTTTTACTTCCACCTTGCTTTAAGCAGCCACCTGCCATAAACTAATCAACACAAAGTGGTGGCCGTTATAGAGAGGTTTTACTGTAATAGTCTTTAATATGCTTACTAAAATGTAAAAAAGGTCGTTTGCGCGTGATGCTATTTATAACTATTAGTAATACTTAAAAAGTAGCAAATACTCTGAACCCATTCCCTCCTAGACTAGATTAGATCCAACCACTTTGAATTAATCTACCGAAAAGGGTCATTAACTAGAGAAAAGGAAAATTTTAGAATTTTGTAGTTTGAAACCATTGTGATAAATAGAGCATTTGCTCCTATAGGAGCAAATGCTCTATTTATCAAGATAATTTCATAAAGTGACTTTTACAGAGGCGTAGAAAGGCGTATTTAACTATTTATAGAGCAAAGGGTTAACCCATTCCCTCCTAGACTAGTTTTAGAAACATCCTCTTTGAATAAATCTACTTCAAATGAGCATTTACTAGAAAGGGTATTTTTTAAAGAATTGTATACATGTACTCATACTTTTGAAATCAATGTGATAAGTAGAGCATTTGCTCCTCTGAATAAATCTATTTAAAATGAGCATTTACTAGAAAAGGGGAGTGTTTTTAATGATTTATATACTTTTGAAATCAATGTGATAAATAGAACATTTTATCACCATGGCTTAAAAATGACTTCAAATGGCGTCAATGGGAAGGAATGGGTTAATTAACTTAATTTCAATTGAGCAATATTCACCAGAAAAGGGCTATTTCTAAGACGACGGCAGTGTCCGTAAACAGAAGCAATGGCTGACAGTGCTGATGGACTTGCCAAATGATATTTTTGCCTGCTATGGTGAATGCGTAATTACCCTAGCAAACAGGATACATATGAAACGCCCAGTAACAGGGAATCATCAGGTTCCAATCCGAACACGTGTGCTTACAAAGAAACACACTATTGGCAAGCAAAGTTTAGTCCATATGTATGCCATCTTTGTTTTCTATTTTATTTTCAAATACCTAATTTATTTGTCATCTAGAATCAAACCGTTTGCTAAAGGAATCATGGATTTGGCTGTAGCGTGCTAAAATTGAAAGTTTGCTGTGAGCTTGCACATCTGTGACTATTTGTCGTTTGACATATTGAAAATACTTTTATTTCCCTTATAGAAAAATACGTGACTGAGTATTCAGTAAGACTCAAATTATGTTAGATTGCATTTTAGAGGAGAATTGAAGTCCTCCAGAATGAATAAAGCAACGCTTTTCCTAGTCACTAATTGAGGTCAATTATTACAATATCCTTAAAATTCCTAATTATTATACATGAATGTAAACGCTAGAATGTCTTTACACCACTCCCCAATGCTGTCTGGAAACGCTAGAATGTCTTTATACCACTCCCCAATGCTGTCTGGAAACGCTAGAATGTCTTTACACCACTCCCCAATGCTGTCTGGAAACACTAGAATGTCTTTATACCACTCCCCAATGCTGTCTGGAAACGCTAGAATGTCTTTATACCACTCCCCAATGCTGTCTGGAAACCCTAGAATGTCTTTGTAGCATTCTCTAAGTCAGTAAGCTATTAAATGCTTTTGTATCACTCTCCAATGATGTCTATACACGATAGAATGTCTTTGTTTTACTCTCCAATGTTTTACTCTCCAATGTTGTCATTGAATCCTAGAACGTCTGTTATTACATCGGTAAATTCATACTTCATAAATTCATACTTATAGTTGTTCTCCAGATCATTTATCTAGCGTAATAACTGTCAACACATACCGCCTGCCTGGTGATAGCTATTACGCAAGATTTAATCCATTAAGACGCGATAAGCGTTGTGTACAAATTACCTGTCAAAAGTCATGTGATGTACTAAATCCCTTTGGCCCCCTTTCTGCAAGAGTTACAGTGTAGAGTTAGACAAAGAAACACGTGTTTAGGCCATGCTAGATTTCTAGTACTCGGGATATCCTGACCAAATTTATTTTACCTTTCATATAGTTATTTTTTACATTTGGACTTGTTATTTTACTGTCTGTGGATTACCACTGTTATATATTACGAACTGGAGTTCCAGGATACATAATAAACACATAAAATACTTTAGGAGCAGTTATCCATCTACCAACTCCACCTTCTACAGTTCTTCAACTATTCTATAAACGTTCTCCTCTATAGTGCTTAACAATCGAGCTGTACTACACCGTGCAACTCTCTAATGTTATCTTTGACCGCTATAGGTCTTTGTTGCTGCCCACTATTGTCTTTGAAAGCTGTATTTATGTAACAAACTGACTCCAGAATCGGAATCTTCGTGTCTGGAAACTAATTGAAGCACATTGTAAGGAAATAGTTGCTTGAATCGAATAAAGAGAATTTTGTATTACAGTAAAAACCCTCTAATGCGACCAGCAAAAAGGGACATATTTCACAGTGGCAGAGGCAGGTGGTAGCTTAATACAGGAATAAAGTTATGCAGAAAGCTCTTATAGGAGCTTTCTGCATAACTTTCTTCCTGCATTAAGCAACCACCTGCTTATAAACACAGGCATGTTTATTCATGAAGTGGTCGCATTAGAGAGGTTTTACTGTACATTGAAACCAACGGAAACACGTCCGCCATGCGCCGGAATCATACAATTAATTGTATGTACCATACGTATTCAATAAACATGTAGGTAAAGTATTACACAGTATATTTTAACATTTGGTTTGTTTAGAGTTACTATTGACCCATGCCAGTCAGTGTTGTGAAACCTCAATAAATATTCATATTGTGGTTCCAATATCAGAGATTGGCCGAATGTGTCCGCTGACTTCCGTGTAATCGACGACTTTTTCCGTCTCTTAAAATCTCGGCGGTTTTCTAAGCATTTAGCAGTATTGAGATACAGAAATACATATGTGTTCAACTTTTGTCGTTGGTTGATTTATATAAAAATGGACATAATATAATTTCAACCCTAGAATGTATTGGTATCACACTCCATCTGTAAACCCAGGAATATCTTTGTATCACACTCCAATGTTGTCTGTAAACATAGAAATATCTTGGTATCACACTCCATAGTAGCTTGCCATTCAATGCTCTCTTAAAAAGGAGAATCCCTTTTTCTTGCGAATATAATTTTCTATCACGTTCATGACCTGGGTCTCGCTTGTAGCCTTTTCAACCCCTTCTTTCACTGAAGAAGGGACCATTATAAATCCCTCTTTCTCCAGTTTGGCTTTAACCACCAGGCGGAGACAAGCTTTCATACCTGTTGCCCTCATGATGTTATCATCTGCAAAAGGGGAAACATAAGATGTTACCTTATGACATATTCAACTCATTTCGCAACTTGAGTTGCATTTTCAAAGAAGTTGAAACACCAAGTAACTCAGTCTCAGATTGGGTTCGAAGTTCAAACAAATCAATAAGTCACCAAATAAAAATAAATTAACCCATTTGCTCCCACGATCCCATATATTGCCTATATGGGACGTAGGCAAATAGTGTAGACTCTGCTCAGACGCCGCACTGTTGTCATTTTATGCTACGATATATAAACATAACGTGATAAAACAATAAATTCTCTGACCAGTCGTTAGTTCTTTTCTTTTAAACATTTTTCCGATTCAACAAAATCATTCAAGTGCTAAATTCAAATTTTGTTGGAAATGAAAAGTTAAAGTGTGTATCTTAGAGAAACTTATTTATCGGTATTTGTTATCTATCACCTTTTCATGGAGACTCCTTTGGTTTCCATGCTAATCTTTCTTCGATATAAATATACATGTACGTGTACATACATTTACATATGTGACGATGTGATAACCTTTGCAAACAGTTCGGATCTAGATGAAATACTTTGTTTACATAATTTAGTGTCTCATCAGGGTCCAAACTGTTTTGTCATGTCACTCTGACACTGTTCTGGAAAAGAAATATGTTCTTTTAGAATCATTGAAGCAGAAGACAATATACGCAAACGACAATATACATAGACGAAAATTGCCCAGATTGCAGAATATAAAGCCTGATGTTAAGTGTTTGCAGAGCAAATTTCATTACGTATTTTATTCATGATGTTTTGAAGAAATTATAGTAAATTATTCATGGCTGATTGCTCATTATTCGCCTGACAAATTCTCAAACCATGTGTACAATTAATATGTAACTTCAAAGCCTTTGTTTTTCAAAGTTTTACACTTTTCCGGCGAATTCCTTATTGCAAACAGTGTGGATCTTTAACAAACAATATGGATCAATATGAGACACTCTCCTTTTGAGCTAGCATTCCAACTGTTTTGTGCACGTCGGTCGTTCTTCCCGGATACATGTATTTGTCTTAAAACGATGTTATGCCCCTTTTATCTGACTTAAATTCCAAGATCTTCTTGTACGAATTACAGACCCTTAGAATGATTTTTTTCTAATATTATTCTAGCTTACTTGGATATGCTCTTAATACATGTACTATCTATTGACCAGTTCAATCACCTAGCAATGACCAGGCCTCTACGCCATCAATCACAGGACGAATCCATCTAGATTTTCTAACATGCTGTAATTCACAGGCCTCAGGCGGATATACCGTCCAAAGAACATCCATTGCTTCTGATTGGTCAATAGCACGACACATGTGACTGTTGGATGGTTTCATTGGCTGGTGCTCCAACGACATATCTGATTGGTGAAAAATGTGAAGCTAAATGAACCACACCACATGCCTATATTAATATTTTCTGGTGTGATAGTGATACTATTAAACTGTGTTTATTATGAATTAAATAAAATTGGTTAAATGGTGAACTTTCAGACTACATGTACATATATACTACACATGCGATCATATCTGAATTTGTGACGTAACTTTAAATACATCTCGTATTTCAAATATTAAACAGCCAGTAACTGCACGGACTGTCGCATCATTTCCAAGCACTTAAACCAAGTCACTAATGAGTGAACTCTTTGGCGACGTGGTGTAAGTACTCAGAAATGTTGAGCAATGGAATTCGCAACTGGCTGGATTGGTGACCGTCAGGGATTACCGAAGGTGCACGTTACACTTTTGCGCACTCCCGGGTATGATCTGAGTATGGTGTATCCGGACAACATGCATGCGGCAATGACCACAAGTTAAAAAATATGAATTTCATTGCATTTTAGAACATTAAAGAGTTTTACGTCCCCTTAGTAGGACTTATACAGGGAAACCTATCTAAACCAGAATTCTAGTAGAGATGAATTTTGATACTTTTAGGCAGGTGGCTGCTTAATGTAGAGTGAAAGGGTTGCAGAAAGCTCCTCTAGGACTTTCACCCTGCATTGAGCTGCCACCTGTCTCCAAGACATACAGTAAAACCTCGATTATCCGAACACTAAAATACGTATTATTATCGATCTTAAAGACAGGTGGCAGCTTAATGCATGGTGAAAGTCATGCAGAAAGCTCCTCTAGGAGCTTTCTGCATGACTTTCATCATGCATTAAGCAGCCACCTGCCCAAAAGGGTCTAAATTCGTTTCTAACGAAAATTCGAATAATCGAGGTTTTACTGTATTGTTACTACATTGAACGTCCGGTTTAGAGAGGTTTTACTGTATTTACGTTTGCAAAGAGTTTGGCTCGGACTGAGAAGTCGAGTAACTCGGCACCTCATCAGGTTTGATATCCTGAACAAATTTTAGAATCGATGTAGACTCTAGACTCGATATCTTGTGTAGCAAACTAAGAACTACAGTGATGACCGATGGCCCTTTAAACCATTTCCTTCATATAAACACCTTTTTATTGCATTTGCAAACAGGGAAAACCCAGATCAGACGACTTGTGTAGGAGCCGTCTGATCATTGTCTACTCTGTTTGCTTTTGACATGATATAGATTTGATTATACACTTTTTCAGAAATACTTAAATAGCTAATATTTCGACCACTACAGGCCTTTATCAAAGATTGTCATGTCAAAATACACGTCACATTTTTGGTACATGCATTCAGCCATAAAATCAAAGAGCATATTAGATAAGAGATATTTAAGTGATTTCTGTATTATATTAGTTCCCGTTTTAGTCTACAGTTTGTGTCAAGGCAAAACAAATCCTGAAAAGTTTACACTATAAAAATCAGCTAATACATATTCATGATGCCAGTGTTTCTTACATGAATATTGAACAGGAAAAGGGTTAATGCAGAATCTAGTGATGTTTCATAAAGGGTGGCAGTGCATCTTGCTATTGATAGTGACCCAGTACCTAAAGGTAGTTTCTGCAGTATTTGCACAGGTCTAATACCAGCTGCCGCTGGTGGATATACAGACCAAACCAGGTCAATAGCCTCGCCTTTGTTCAATCCAATTTTCTGAATTCGAGGCAGCAAGTGTTGACAGAAGCCACATGCAGCTTATTTCAAATGTAAAAAGAAAGCAACATGTATATGTAATGATAAGTGCCTGTTTGTATTTACTTTCTTGCATTTTCTTTCCTTACAAAATGCAACCAGACTATCACAACAGTTTTTATTATGTTGAGAAGTCACAACACCCGCCTATTTCAGGGTTTCGAAAGTTAAAATAATATTTTTAGGC
Organism: Azorinus chamasolen; assembly: GCA_963576725.1. Lineage (NCBI taxonomy): Eukaryota > Metazoa > Mollusca > Bivalvia > Cardiida > Solecurtidae > Azorinus > Azorinus chamasolen. The sequence goes on along the minus strand of OY755241.1, from coordinate 17,700,911 downwards.
ACCCGTTCACAATAGTCAGCGGGCATTATGTTTTGCACATGTCTGTCCGTCCGTCTGTCTGTGTGTCACGCTTGTCTGTCTGTGTGTCACGCTTGTACGTGCAGTTGATTGTCACAGTTTTTTCACGGGGGCATCGCTTACAGGCACAATTTTCTAGTTTGTTTCAAGATAATATAATGTATTGCCAAACCATAATTTGTTCAGTTTTCAAACAAATAGCATGAATATGAAATATACAGTATACAAACTAGCAAAACGGTTGCAATAAAGTTGATTCATTCATTGGAAAAGACAGTCGACAGAAGTATGTATATCGAGAGTATGATTCACTCGAAACCAAAATGGACTCAGTCTGCGATTTTTCGTCCGTCCGTCACATTTTATTTGTCCAGGGATTAATTTCTCCAAAACAATTAAAGATAAACCACTTCAAAACTTCGCGTATTAATACAGCACAATATACTTAATTAACTAGACAACATTTCTATTTCGTGTATGGCTCATTTCCCTGGAACATGACGGTCTAAAATAACTTTGACATAAGGACGTTCAATGTACAAGGGCCAAACCTCTACGTTGTACAATGTTGCATTACTGAATTACCCCCCTTGTTATACTTTATAATTTATTTGCTTTCTTGTTATTTGTTTGTCCCCATCATTTATTCAAAACTATTAAGGTAAACCACATAATCTTCATTTACTTACAGCATGGTATGTGTAAGGCCAGTATACAATGGAAACAGCTCTACTGCATCCCATTGAGGATGACATGTTCATTTCTCGTTTTAACCTTTTTGTGATCCGTTGCTAATGAATAGCTGTCAACTAATAGCATATTATGGTAATAATAATTCTGCCATCTTACAACACGGTATTATGAGAATTTGCTAATTTATTTTACAATTTCTTTATTGTCCGGACCATTACACATGAACCTGTAACCGGCAGCTGTTGAAATTTTATTCAGGATGGTATGTTATGTTGCGGTGAACAAGAGCCCATTTATTCCATTTTGGAGGGCGAAGTTAATCTGGAAAGTAAGTAATCCTTAGATACGCCTAACGCCTTTGCAAACAGAAAATACCCTGCCCCATATCAAACGGATGTAGGAGACCTTTGATCAGTATCTGTTCTTTTTAGTTGAGAAATTATGAGGACTTGATTCTAACAGATTTACCGGAGCCAACACTTCTCCTGATCATGTTCAATTATATAGATAATGGAGGTGATAGACTTGTTGACACTGTATAATACTATACACTCGCATATTTTCAATCAGAATATTTTAACCCTTTACTCCATGAATATTCATGTAAGAAATGATGACATCATGAATATTAATTAGATTAGTTGCTATAACAGCACATAGACACAGAAATGGTTGGTCATGGCAGAAACTGTAGAATCAAATATTTAATATCAAATACCACAAGCAAACAGAGCAGTCCCTGATCCTACAGGAGCCGTCTGATCTGAGTCTACTTTGTTTGCAAGGTGTAGAAAGGCGTAATTATGGAGAAAAGGGACAATGCTGCGTATTTAAATGAGGTATAAAACCCCGTTTCTCTACTGTAAGTTATTGCTAGACGATATTTAGTGTTGAACTTCGATATCTCGAACTCGGATAACTCGAACTTCAGGATAACTCGAACTAAATGCTCAGTCCTTCCAAAACTTGCAGTACAGAATTGCTTTAAAAGTTATTACAACGCATATCTAGAAATACGTGTGACACCTTAATGCAGGTCTAAAGAAATACTGAAAGTTCCTACAGGAACTTTCAGCATTACTTTAGACTTTCATTAAGTTGTGAAACTTAAGAATTATCCAGATGAGAAATTAGATAAATCTCGTCCTTTGAAGTTCGAGGTATCGAAATTCAACTGTAATTAAAAAGTGACTATTATGTAACTTACACAAACAGAGTCTCTTCTCTATCTGGCGGCGGATGTGAGCTAGGGACCGGACGTCCAGGGCCTTGTAGAAGTTGTCACTAGATGTCGCCAATCGTTCTAACTCATCCATGTCAGCTTTTTCGCCCACTCCTTAAACACAGTAAACATCTCGTAACCAACTTATGTTACTATGGGCGCTTGTGATAGTATCTATAGCTGAACTCCAAAACCGTTTGAATATGACAAGATTAATTAAGTCTCCTTCAAAACATTTAAACAAGTTGTTTATAAAAACCCGCTATATATAAATACAAATAGTTAAAGTTATATCCTGCCAATTTATCGTATACATCAATCAACACCAACACTTGTATAGGTATTCATATCATTTAAGAAACGCTTACAGCTTATTATCCAGCAGTTTGAATGCATTCGAATACATAATAACGTTATCTGAGTACTGATAAATCTTTAGAAGACCGCCGACTTCTTAATAGACTGAACACTTCGTCGATTACACGGAAATCAACGGATAATTTCTTCGGCCAATCTCCGATTTCGGAACACCGCTATGAATATTAATTTGGTTTTCACAAAAGCGTAAACACCTTAGAGACTGTCTATTGTGTGATACTTTACAATTCCAATTTCATGCTGATGAAATCACAAATGCATTAATATATTACGTTCCATTATATTACTTTTAATGTTTAAAAAATCCAAGCATGTAATATTCAGAATATTTCTGAAATACTATGATATTTTAACTCTGGCGCCGCCAATGTCACATCTGTGATGTGATTACCTTTGCAAACGGTTTGGATCCAGATGAGACGCCGAGTAACTTGGCGTCTAATCAGGATCCAAAATGTTTGATACTGTGGTAATGGATTTGAAAGAAAATGAAGACAATTAAACAAAAGAGAATTCAATGCGATGATTTTTGGCAGCGCGGAAGTTAAATAACAAAGCTGCATTTTATTTTAACAAAGTACAACTATTTAAAATATAAAGAAGAATGAACATAATAGAGCATTACCTATCGTGAAAACCTGTACGCCCAAGTCATGCATAATTTTCCCCTCTGTCTCTGTCTTGGCCGGATCTGTGGATTTACCGTCACTTATCACTATGGCAATTTTCTGTACACCGGGCCTGGAGTCCTAGAGTTTGGAAACAAAATTGAGCATATGTTGTCTACTACACTCCACATCTTTAACATATGAAGTAACGAGACATGCAGAATAAACAAGCTTTATGAAGTTGGCTTAGTTGAAAAAATCCATATTCTAATAGATATTTAGTTTTTTATCGTAATTGTGCTCATGCATTTATAATGGATTGGCAGTGATATAAATATTCCTTAGTTGTACAACACGGTGCGTGTAATGGAAGTTAATCTTATTTGACCAGTGCGACGGAGAAATGGTCGACAATACATTGATGTCATCCGCCTTGTTTGAAACATGGTGTCGTTTGATATGGCTGTGTGCTGTTTGTCATTCAGAGAAAACAATAACAAAATGTTTAACTCTTTCGGCGCCAAATTTCTAATTGTCGTCTGCAAACCACTTTTGTTAAATCATTTGGTAAAATAAGGAAATGAGATGAATAAATGCAAGCTTCAAAGGCATAAAGCACAGATATAGAAATAGAGTTTGAGACAAAAAGTGAAGTCCCTGACCAGGCGCCGCCTTGAAAAGGGACTGCACTATTTGTCGTGGTGCATTTTTGCGACATTGACGATGAAAGGGTTAATACTTCTTCAACCATAACAAACCTTAACCCTTTAACTCCCGCGATCCCATAAAATGGCACTGAAGGAGCCCTCTGATCAGGATCAAGACTGTTCGCTGAATCTGTGGATGTCAAACTTTTATATTCGAATTCGAACCACTTCTAGTATGACAAATGCATTGGTTCCAATATCTGATTTGGACAAATTGGCTGTAGTTTATATGGGACTTAAAGGGCTAGAATGTCCCAGCTCTACATTCTGGTGAAGTTTTCCTGGGTCCATGCTTATAAAACTTTTAGTTGAGTCTGAGTTCGTTCTCAAGTTTTTGATTGGTCAGATTTGAGCCTTTGGTTGGTCAGATTTGAGATTTGAGCCTTTGGCTCAAATATGACCAATCAAAAGCTTGAGAACTCAAACCTGACCAATAAAAAGCTTGTTTTTTTCTATTGAATTCTCGTTGTAATTTACGAGTACTTGAATTTGCTTCTTTCACAGTCGATGTAAAAAAGGGGAAACATTATCGAATGTAGCGGATTTGTTCGGAATACTGGATTCGGTTACTACACATTCCAACCAAGTAGGTTGTTAACCATTTCTTTATAGGCTATTTTTTATGCCCAGCCTCTTTAAATAAATCTACTGAAAAAGAGCATTTACTAGGAACAGGATTTTTTTTAAGTTGTGTAGTTCTGAAACCATAGTGATAATAGAACATTTGCTCATAAGGAGCAAATGTTCTGTTGATCAAAATGATTTCAAAAAGTCACTTTTACAGAGGCTTGAAAATGCGGCAATATGAGGGAATGGGTCAAAGCTAGGGCTTCAAAAGGAGGGAATGTTAAGTTAACGGCGACAATAAAGTTACTGTTCAACATCATGATATTTCAGTATACCAGTGAAACTAATTCAATACTGATTATCGTTTTGTCTGTTTTAAATTGTATTGGTAGCTGTGTATTGGAACCCGATTGCAATTCCGGCTACTGATAACTAAATGTGACCGGTCGGTCTTGTCGGAAATAGACGAGGATTTCCGACTGAATTGATAGTTTAAGTGTTTGTGCATCGCTTATTAATTCCCAATTTTGTTTGTTTAGGCTTTGCCTTTTATGGCTATATTGCTATTGGTGTTTACTTTTTCTACAGTAGAATATGTCTCATATTGAACACATGGGTCTTAAAAGCAGTCAGTTGCCTAATGCAGGACATAAGTAATGCAGAAATCTTCGATAGGAACTTTCTGCATCACTTTCGGCCCTCATTAAGCTATAACTCCTTTTAATGGCAGCTAAATACTACTGTAACAAGAAACAACCAGCTTAAGGCGCTATATCCGGTTTTAATGTTATAAGCATAATACATGTACTGCTAAACTACAAACATGTTTCATACCTTAAACATTTCCCTGGTCAATCGCAAGGCAATGTCTGTCCGAGTCAAACCGTGACGAAGTTTTATTAAAGCTGAAATAAATAAAATATGTTGTATTATATTTTCGACATTTAATACAGAAATCAAATTCCAGTAGGCAACAGCTTAAGCTAGTGTCGAAAGCTAGTACGAGTACATGTACTAAGCTTGTGTGTCAAACAAATTACAAATATAGATACAACGAGGATTTAACCCATTCCCTCACACTGATGCATTTTAACGCCTCTGTAAAATTCACTTTTTTTGTAACCATTGTGATAAATGGAGCATTTGCACCATAGGAGCTCTTTTTATCACAATGGTTTCCAAACAGCAAAAATTACCCATTTGCTAGTATTCTCTTATTCAAAGAGGTTCGGTCTAAATAGCCTATGAGGGAATGGGTTAAAGTAAACCCTTTGATATATTTCTTTCTTTGTCGTTTATCCTTTTGTTTGTCTTTCTTTCTTTCTTTTTGTTTCTTTGTATGTCTGTATATATGATTGTCTCTGTCTCTTTATCTTTCCTCCCACATTAATGTCATTGTCATATTTTATCATTTTAAAATTTAATACAAAACTCAGATTCATTTCAGTAGTTAACTGAAACTAATACCATAGTATAGTTAATTAAATTACATATATAGATAACGCGAGTATTTAAATTCTTTTTTCTCTCTTATTCTTTCCTTCTCAAACTTTCTCTATGACTGTCTGTCTAACTATGATTCCCTGTCCCTTTCTCTCTCGTATAGTAATTACCGGTAAAACACAGACATCATGTCAAACATTCTCAAAATAAGCAATACCAGGAGCGTAGCTGAATCCAAATATAATGTACACATCGAGCATGGGGGACATGCTCCACAATGAACATTTAGAAATGTGTAGTTTTGAAACTATTGTGATAAATAGGGCATTTGCTCATATAGGAGCAAATGCTCTATTTATCACAATGGTTTCAAAAGCTGATTTTTACAGAAGCGTCAATATTACGGAGTTATTTAAAGCTTACAAAACAGAAGATTTATCAAAGGCCTTCGAGTTTTATTCCTTTTTAGCCATTTAATGATTTTCAGATTGATATTACGCACGTGCGTAATTGCGTACCGCTAACTACACCCCTACATTATACGTCTACAGTGGTTGACCTCCATCAGATACCTACATATCGCCGCTAGAAGGTCATTCTTCTCTGTGAACGCGTTGATCCCAAAGGAGCTGAACACGTCCTCATTGTATGGGACCATTCCAACCCTAGTCCGGTCCGGGGCAATGTCCAAACAAAGGACTATGTCCTTGACAAGTTTGATGAGACTATGGAACCCGATGACCCCGATACTAGATGAACAGTCCAGCAAGAATACCACCTCTGCTGTGTTTCGAGAACCTTTCAGAAAATAAACACAGAATAAACTTAGAATAGCCCCATAATAATTACAGAATAACTACATTAACTACTAATAACAACAGACTAACTACAGAATAACATCATATTAACTACAGAATAACTAGAATAACCAAAATAACTACAGAATGACAACAATTAACCACATAAAAACTAAGCATAACTTCAAAATAATACATGTAAATACATGTACAGAATGATAACACAGTACAGAATAGCCACGTAAAACACAGAATGACTACAGAATAAACCTCAGAAAGTCTACGAATTACCACAGAATATCTACAGAATAACCATAGAGTGACTGGGAATAACCAAAGAGTTACTGCGAATAACCATAAAGAGAGATAACTACGAATAATGTAATTGTGGTTGACGTATTGCAAAGTTAACATTACATTGTTATCTATGGAATATGCATGTAAACAGTGAAGTGACACCGCTCTTGTATGCTGCACATGCCCATTCTCATACATATGGCGACCTCGTCAAATTTACCTCTGAAGACTGTATCGAAGCTCCGGTTGATGTCTCGCTGTGTGGGCCACAGGTCACAACGATTGAAGAACTCCATCAAATCGTCTTTATGCAGCTTCCCATTAATGGCCACCTGGTCAAACGCCCGCTCGTATTCTGTGAACAATATTAATATATCAGTCAAACTAATATACATATATAGCCACCGATTAGTGATTTAATAGTGAATTAACAAAATGGTCTTAACATAATTATGTTTGTTACACCATGTTACACTCATACAAACGTCTTTTAACGCTTTTACAAACCGAGGAAACCCAGACCCAGTTATAATAGAAAGAAATTAATATGCGTGTAGTATACCAATATTTGTAGAAATCTCAGAGTTTGGCTTTTGTCAATAGTAATAATAACTTATTTTTATAACTGGTAGTAGGAGAAGCTTGTTCTGTTTTCTTTGTGTATAATGTTTAATCGAATACTGACAGTATATCATTAGAAATACAAAAATGAGTCATGCAGGAAACACCACATACAGAACAAACAGTCGCCTGAACAGCAACACAAGGAAACAGCAAATGTACATAACTATAAAAACATCAAGAGACGCTCAAAGACAAAACAAACATACAATAGGGGGAAGATGGAAGTACCGCCTTGGAACGGTCAGTGACAAAAGTCACTGGGGGGTTAAACCGGTTTATGGGCGCCCAACCTCACACTTATTCCATCCCCACCCTAAAAGACAGTGTAAATAAACGTATCCCCTCTCCGACTAACCTACAACAACCGCGACGGCAAATACAGTGGTAAAGTGCATGTATAACAAAAACATTTAAGTGAACAAACTGTATCCACCTATCGCTAGTGTACTCAATGATTGAGCTGCAAACAGAGTAACTGTAGAAAAGTAATAAAGGGTACGACAAAAACGAAATAGTACAGATATCCGACGTTCTCCTTCCATTTCTGGATTTAAGAGGTCGCCTTCATAGAGTACTAAACCTTTTTTGTCGGTGTACATGCAAAGAGGCCAGCGTGATTGCCAACTGTAAAAGGGTTCACAACCAAACATGCAGTATGTTGTAGTACTACAGGATCATATCCCTTTTTAATGAATTTTTTAACACATTTGATGAACAAAGTGAGAAAATGCGTATGTCCAATAATTTTACGAAGTTTGTAAATCACATCACCATAAAATTCAGGATGTGAAATACCGTGTCGCAGAAGCGCCTTGAGATTACATTGGTACTTGCCAATAAGCGAGAGATTTCGATAGTAAAATTTAGAGAAAGGTTTTCTTAGTTTATGGTATCTATATCCTTGCTTAAGCAGTTTTTCAGTTAAAATGAGATTTCGACTGTTAAAATCGTCAATAGATGAACAAGCTCTAGCAAAACGAATAAGTTGAGATATATAAACCCCATTTCATTCTAACAGAGGTCAGTCCATCTCGACTGCAAATGGCAAACTTCGACTTGGTCTCGGGGTTAAAGGCGAATCATGTATGCGATCATGTTTCTACTCAGAAAAAACTAATTCTGATGACCAATAAAAGTGTAAACCCAGAATATACGTTGTTTCATTATGCAACGACTGGTCTGGATTTGCATTTTATGCATAGCACCGGCATAGCACCGGTCGCTGAATTTTCTCATGATGCGTCTTACTGAGTTTTTTATCCATGAATTCTGCTATCTTTTCAAGGTTAGTCGGACAGGAGGTCTTCGTGACACCGTAGCGTGACTGTATCTTAGCAACCAGCTCCCTGTAGTCCGCCATGAACTTGATCCAAGGGCGCCCATGCTCCAGCAATGCCTATTATTAAATAACAAATGAAAACATTTTACCTTTACTGAGCTCCAGATAAGATGTGTAAACTAGAACATTTTCAAGAACAACTTCTTTAATTCTCCACCAAACCCTATGTTGTGACCTCTCTCGAAGAGACGATTCTAAAGAGGGGTCACAACATAGGATTTGGTAGAAAATGGCGGTTTTAGCATTTGAGTACGCACCCTTATCTGTTGACCTGAGTCTTTAGATCCACAGTAGTTCATTGTCCAAATTCTCAATATTTGTAGTGTTCTTTTGCTAATCAATGACCCAGCAATAACTAGTATTAACTCAAGGGTTTGGAATGAAACTGTGAAATATGTGATACAATTTCATCTGAATTTAAACTAACAGATATTGATTTTGGAACGAAATGGAGAAGAAAACATCTTGTACATGTATTGAGACAAACAACCAATATTACATTTGCTATCATCGTAAAGAAGGTACAAAAGTGTTTGCGTATAAAACTCTAGTTGGACACATATGCTGTCCCAATCCTTCGGTGAACAATAATGTTGCACAAGTCCTTTGTTGAACAAAGTGTTGCATTGTACTGAGGCATTGCGTTAACTCGCGTTTTACAAACGTGTTGAGTGAATTCCTTAGTTTACAAATTTTTGAGCGATGTCATCACTATACAAAAGTGTTGCGCAATACAATCATTGCATAAAGGTGTTTTGTGAGGACCTCATTGTACAAAGGTGTTTCTCTATGCCCCCATTGTACAAAGGTGTTTACCGTAGCCTCATTGTACAAATGTGTTGTCCTAAGCCCTCATTGTACAAAGGTGTTGCCGAATGCCCTCATTGTACAAATGTGTTGCCCGGACCCTCGTTGTACAAAGGTGTTGCCCTGTGCCCGCATTGTACAAAGGTGTTGCCCTATGCCCGCATTGTAAAAAGGCATTGCCCTATGCTCTCACTGTACAAAGGTATTGCCCTATGCTCACACTGTACAAAGGTGTTGCCCTATGCTCTCGTTGTACAAAGGTGTTGCACTATGCTCTCATTGTACAAAGGTGTTGCACTATGCTATCATTGTACAAATGTGTTGCCCTATGCCCTCATTGTACAAATGAGTTGTCCTATGCTCTAGTTGTAAAAATGTGTTGTCCTAAGTTCTCATTGTACAAAGGCGTTGCCGTATGCTCTCATTGTACAAAGGGGTTTCATTGTACAAAGGTGTCGCCCTCGACCCTCATTGTACAATGTATTGCACAACACCATCACTGTACAAAGGTTTTGCGTGATGCATTTTAATACAAAGTGATTCGTGTATGGTACTTGTACAACTAGTGTCTGGTGCAATACTTCATAGCACTGTCTTTTTCGTTTAAAAGAAACATACAATTGCAGAGGTCAATATCAGATGCGTAAATTGAAACATTTTTAAGAATAACTTTCACATTTCTCCATAAACCCCTCTGGAATAGACGATTCTAAAGAGTGGTCACAGCATAGGGTTTGGTGAAAAAATGACAAGTTTAGTGTTTGAATACGCACATTTATATCTTTTGCTCTGCAATTGTCACTTCATTCATTGACCCTTTCCCTCATATAAACGTGTTTTCACGCATTTGCAAACAGAGTAGAACCAGATCAGACGCCTCCTAGAGGAGCCGTCTGACCAGGGTATGTTCTGTTTGCTATTAAAATTTGATAGATCTGTTTCTTTAATTTCTAAAATGGCTATAATGTTCCACATTCTATATTTCATTATAACTATTTTGTCCATGAATATTCAGTAGGTATTGACCTTTGGTCTAAATATAGAACAGGGAAAGGGTTAAAGTTAATGTTTGCTACATGAACAGCGCTTCTTTTTATTTTTCTTCCTTTTCAAGACATAAATGAGCTATACATGGCCTTCTGATCAGGGTCTGCACTGTTCAAAGTCAAAGTCCTCTAGCAAGATTAAACATTTAATACACAATGGACCATATATTTAAAAACTGATGGGCTACTCTACACTGAAAATTCAGTGCTGAAACATTTAAATGATTTAACCTTTCTTTTCAACAACTTGAGCAAATTGCGCACGTGCCAGCCTCTGAATGCCTTCTGTAATTGTGTGGCCGCCAGTTTACGTGACGTTCGATCTAGACGATCATGGTGGTAGGAGCTGAAAGTAGATACCAAAGAACATCTTTATGGTGACCAGTTCATAAAACACACCGGATTCGGTAAAACAATTGACTGCCTAACACTGAAAGTAAATTATACAGAAAGTAGAAAGGAAGCATTCTATGTTACTTTCATCCTTTATTACGATGTCACATGTCTTAACCCTATAGACGCGTTTTCACGCTTTTGCAATCAGAGTAGACCCAGATTAGACGGCTCCTATAGGATCCGTCTGATCATGGTCCGCTCTGTTTGCTAATGGAATTTGAAAGATTTGTTTCTTTATTTTCTTAAATGGCTACAGCGATCCACCTTCCACATTTCATTATAACTATTTTGTCCTTGAATCTTCACTAGGTTTTGAAATTTGGAATAAACATAGACCAAGGAAAGGGTTAAGACAAACACTTGATGAGAGCTACATTACATTTGTCCTGCATACAACTAAAATTGTTGAGAGGTGTATTATAAAACTGCAGAATACAGTGAATTGTACATTGAAAATTATCATGACTAAAGTGAAACATAATCTGTGACCGCCAGCATCTACCGTACTATCAAAAGTTTAAACAAAGCTTTGCTATTCTACATAATACTGAATACATGTACATATGTTTTTGTTTCTACCCTTTCATTGCAAAATACGGTCGATAAACCATAAACTGTACTCGTCTTGATTTGCTTTCTGTGACCGCCAGCATCTACCGTACTATTAACCCTTTCGCTGCCAAACACTGTCGTCTGCTAACTTTGTCGTCTGCTACAAATTTTCATTATTTTGATAGTCTTCATTTTTGTTTCAAAAACATAGTAACAGTAACAAACAGTTTGGATCCTGATGAGACGCCGAGTTACTCGGCGTCTCATCTGGATCCAAACTGTTTGCATAGGTAATCACAGATCCGGCATTGTCAGCGAAAAGGTTAAAGGTTTAAACAAAGCTTTGCTATTCTACATAATACTGAATACATGTACATATGTTTTTGTTTCTCCCCTTTCATTGCAAAATACGGTCGATAAACCATAAGCTGTACTCGTCTTGATTTGCTTTCTGTAGCTCACACATGTAGAACAATCCATGAATGATTTGGTATTTTCAGTCTCTCAAATTTTACATGGGAATGCTTTTCTTGAAAATTCTTCCCGCAACTTTAACCCTTTACGTCATGAATATTTATGTAAGAAATAATGACTTCATGAATATTAATTAGATTTATTTTTACAATGACACATGATCGCAGGATTTGATGGCCATGGCAGGAACTGTTGAACCATATCGATACTGTTTCATGAGTAAGCAAACAGAGAAGACCGTGATCACTCTGAAAATTCAGCATTGAAATGGTCAATATTTGAAATGTGCCCTTTTATCTATGCGTGGACATTATAGTTAAACACTGATGGGCTATTCTACTCAGTATTTAAGTTAATCCTGTCCCTGTTCCATGTTTATTCCACATTTTAATGCCTAATGAATATTCATGGACAAAACAAATATAATGAAAAATAAAAGGCGGAACGTTGTAACAATTTTGGAAAGTAAAGAACTAGAAGTATTAAACTACCTGCTCTGTTTGTTAATGGAATTTGAAAGATGTGCTTTTTACTCTCTGAAATAGCTACAATGTTCGTTGTAACTATTTTGCCCATGAATGTTCAGTAGGTATTGAACAGGGAAAGGGTTAATTGTTGTTGGAGAACTTTGTTGTTGGATAACTGTCATTAAGAGCGTCTTTCATATCGCTTAACATATCATTGACTGTTTTGTTTTTGAGCGGTATTGTCCCAAAAATTTCTAGACATTATATCAATAGCGCAAGTAAACTCCGCATACCATCATTCTCCTTAATTGCGTTAGACATAGAAAATGTATGTCCAGCTGCTCGCCGATAGAAGTTGCCATCTGATGTCTATGTCCTTCTGTATTTCTAAATAGAATAATTAAGCCACCTATTCAGTTATGTTATCGTACTTCTTGTTGAGTCTGTAAACGATTCCTCCTTTTGTTTATCATGCATGCCTGACTTATTAGCGACCCTATCCAAACAAAATGATGGAAAAGCAAGACAGATAAATTACTCTTATATACCATTCAACGATTTCTGTCGCAGTTATTTCCCTTTAGAGTATAACACATACCCCTCCTCACATTACTATACAGCCAATACAGTAATTTCCATTTAAACCCGATTTCTAGTAGAGAAGAATTTATATACATGTACATTTAGGTAGGTGGTTTGGAGGAGCTTTCAGCATGATTTTCATCCTGCGTTAAGCTGCCATCTGTCTCCAAGACCGATATTCATACTAAATTGAACGTCCCGTTTAGAGAGGGTTTAATGTATACACAGTAACAATGCTAGTGTTATCACATATGATATTCGTTGAAGCATTGCATATTTTCATCGGATAAGTGAGTTTTTATTTTAGTCTGCACTGACTGGCAATTATCAGCCTGAGTATCATTGAATTTATAAGTACATGTATACATTCCATGCAGATACTGTTCAAACGCTCAGTCCAACACATCATCAGGTTAGGGGTCTATTCAGTTTGCAGTGTCAAAAAAAGAACTTTATCTGGAGATATCGGTCATTTTACAGGGCTACAGATAAATGTGTGTACACACATACTAAACTCGTCATTTCTCCATCAAACCCTATACTGTGGCCACTCTTTAGAATCGCCTCGAAGAGGCGATTCTAAAGAGTGGTCACAGTATAGGATTTGGTGGAGAAATAAAGAAGCTATTCTTGAAAATGTTTAAATTTACGCATCTTATCTGGGCCTTTCTTTTAGATATGTTGCGGTAAATGAGCGTGGTGTTACGCTGTTTGTCAAGCTCTGACCGATCCGTTTTCTGTAAAACCAGTATATCAATACAGAAGAGTCTCGCTAATACGACCACATAACTTATTTATACAGGAGTCTGAAAGAAGCAGTTGGTTGCTTAGCGCTTTCCTTCATATATAAACATGGTTTCACGCATTCGTAAAAATATTAGACCCAGATCAGGCGGCTCCTATAGGAGCCGTCTGATCAGGGTCTGATTGCTAATGGAATTTGAAAGATGTGTTTCTTTACTTTCTAAAATGGCTACAATGTTCCACCTTCTATATTTCATTATAACTATTTTGTTCATGAATATTCAGTAGGTATTGAAATTTGGAATAAACATAGAACAGGGAAAGGGTTAATACAGGAATCTGTAAGGAACAATTGGTTGCTTAATGCAAAGCGAAAGGAACTTTTGGCAAAACCTTCCCCCGTATTAAACTACCACGTGTGTTAAAGAATTATACTTCTTTTGAGTGAGTATAAGCGATGAACTTAAACATAAGTCGCACACTGCATTTTGTTATTCTACGTGGCAATCGCAATGTATTCGGAGGTTTGACTGTGATATCGTTCATATTATATTAATCATTGGTTTAAGGCCGAAACAGACTATAATTATATTCTACTTTGATTATCTTGTTAACGGATATGAACAAATTAATCAATATCTTTTTAATCGGATTTTCATACAAAGTACATTTAACACTTTCACCGCCAATGTTGCATAAATGCACCACGACAAATAGTGCAGTCCCAAATCAGACGCCGCCTTGAAAAGGCGGCGTCTGATTAGGGACTTCACTTTTTGTCTCAATATCTATTTCTATATGTGTGCTTTATTCCTTTGAAATTTGCATTGATTTACAAATGTATCTCATTTCCTTATCTTTTTTATTGATTTAACATTTGGATTGCGGACGACAATTAGATGACACCGAAAGGGTTAAATGTTAAAGTTCATATTATATCGAAGGCTTAGCGCAGTAACACACAGTTGTGTTTAAAGTGATAGTCCCTACTTACAATGCGTTTTAAAATGCCTTGAATATTCAGTACTGAGTAGGTATTGAAATAAACAGAACAGAGAAAGGGTTAAAAAAGAATAATGAGCGAAATGTCTGAAAGCGAACATCATAGTTAATTATCAAAATAAACAGACAATTATTTGACGGATATGGGCCAAACTGTTGCAGAACCTGCTGAGCCCTTATGAGTAAACCCGTCCCCTTCTTCAATCATCACAAGAAGTATTTGTTTTCTTTAGAATAAATAACCCAATCAGGATGTGAGACCGTTTGGTGCTTGTTGAGGTGCCATGTCAACCGACCTCTTCGCTTGGTACAACATGGGAAACCGTATCACTCCGCAGAGCTCCACATAAGATGTGTAAAATTATTATTATTATTATTATTATTATTATTATTATTATTATTATACCACATTTATATAGCGCTCTTTTCACACAGGATATGTGCGTTCAAAAGCGCCAAATACTTTCAAGTATAACTTCTTTATTTCTACAACAAACCCTATGTTGTGACCACTCTTTAGAATCGTCTCGAAAAGAGTGGTCACAACATAGGGTATGTTGGAGAAATGACCATTTTAGTATTGGTATACATGTACATACCTTTATCTGTAGCTCTGGAGCCTAGCAAGAAGCGCTATCCCACAGCACTGTGTTAGATCTATTTGACCGATTATCGAACACAAGGAGTGAATACATGTGCAACAAAATGTTTTATTGTTTTAAATCAAACAATACATTGGAAACAACAATGCAGACAGGTGACAAATACGTTTATTAATTACAGCATGCAATGTGAGACGTTTTTTTTTTTAATAATATACGTGTAGAAAAATGGTCAGACAATATTCATAATAGCTTGAAGTATAATTAAAACAAAAGAGAAACCTCCAAATGAGTTAACCATTTACTCCATAGATACTTTAGATAGGCATTTATAAGCATTTGCAAACACAGTAGACCGAGATCAGACAGCTCATGTATGCTTACGAACTTATAAATACATGTCGGATTCTACAGTTCTGCCATTGCCAAAGTTCATATGCCGATTCTAATTACGAACATTAATCTAAATAATATCCATGATGGTGTTATTTCTTACATGAATAGTCATCGAGGAAATCGAGGGTTAAGCAGAAGACAATAGTAAAGGTGAGTGTCATGCAGCATGCTTGATTTACATCAGTGACTTCACAACACGTCACAACAGGTCTTCATCACCAGAAGACATCACTTACGCATACAAAGCGGCGCTCGGTCTCTGTGGATGCTCATTGATGGACGGCAGGTTGTCTCCCCTTAGAAAAAGTTAAGCATATTTTATTCAATTAACCCCTAAACGGTATTGTAACCTTTATTTTGTCTATCAGGACATAGCGGTAATTTGCAAACAGCCTGGATCTAGATGAGACGCCGAGTGGATCGAAGCTGTACATGTTTGACACTCGGTCAGTAGTTTCTCAAAGACTCGCAAGTACAATGTAATATTTATAAACGTGATAGATATCAGAGTCTGAGCAGACATTTGTGGCAGGTTAGGAGTTAAAAGACCTTTATAGGGATTCACTTTTATAGGGATAAAGGTGCGTATTCAAATACTAAAATTGTCATTTCTCCATCAAACCCTGTGTTGTGACCACTCTTTAGAATCGTCCCTGCGAGACGATTCTAAAGAGTGGTCCCAACATAGGACTTGGTGGAGAAATAAAGAAGTTATTCTTGAAAATGTTTTAAGTTACGGATCTTTTCTGGATTTCTGATTGTAGACAAGAAACATGGTGGGTTTAGATATATAAAACTGTTCACCGAGTTTCAAAGTTTCTGCGGATTGTAAGTGTGAGGTAATATGTTTGCACAAGGGAGTCTGTTTCACCTTTATAGAAATTCAAAGCATTGCAGCAAACCATATGAATTTAACATATTTTCAACCTTTTTGAAAGTCCATTAAGCAAATTCTGTGACCGAAAATACAATATAAGACGATTCTCTAAATAAGGTTTTCACAATTAAGTCTATTATGAGGTGTTTAAGACAGACACTTTTACTTAATGCATGGTGTTACTGCATAATGTCTAACACTATTTGCACTACTTTCGCCCCATTTTCAAACGTTATTTGCTTGAAAAGATTTCATTTACTTAGTAATTTCACAATATATCACATTACCTTGCCGCGTACGAGCCGGTCAACGAGGATGATGTTGTCTTCGTTTTATTCCCTACCTCCTCCAGATACTTGCCGCGCGTGCCTTTTTGCCACAACAAAAACTCGTCTTCCCACAACCACTTCCGGGCAGGCGGTGCCTTTTCTTGTTTCCTTGGGGTTTCACGTCTACAATGTCAGTAAATACAAGATACAGTAGACCTTTGATATCTCGAACTCGGATAACTCGAATTTCGAGATCACTCGAAGTGAAAGTTCGGTCATTCCAAAATTTATATTACAGAGTTGTACTAAAATGTACCATATCTAACACATGTGACAGCCGAATGCTTGTCGAAAGTAATGCTGAAAGTTCCTAAAGAAGCTTTCAGTTTTACTTTAGACCTGCATTAAACTGTGAAATTGAAAAATTGTCCAGATTAGAAATCGAATGACTCAAACTTCTCTTATATCGAAGTAATTTGTATGGTCCCTTGAAGTTCGAGATATTGAAATGCAATTGTGTAAGATACTGAGCATCATTTTGTTTTAATTATTCGTAGCAATAAACTGAACTTGGAGCAATCTTTATTCTTGCTGTTTACTTAAAACAAGGTTTGTTTTATTTATTATCCTCCGAGAGAGATAAATGCATTGTACACATTATGCAACACATTGTGTAACAAGTTTATTGTTTGTGACAACGCTTATTGGTTTAGTTCGTCCGTTCGATCGGTCATTCTCTAAGACACGTGACATTATTACAGTATAATACTATTGCCGACAAGACAGGTCTGTTTTGTTAAACAGCAAACCCGTGTTGTCTGTACTTCGAAGTAAGGAAAAAAGTTTACCTGAGTTCGTAGATATTGCCATATTTGCTATTGGACACATATCGCCTCGGCCTCACGATTATATCGCTATCATCGATATACGACGGTAATACCTTGTCGTAAAACAACACTGAAAAAACAATATACGATATATATGTATGTTGACAAAGTACACTAAATCCAAAGCTACAGACAACGGTGCTTACCCAAATACCTAAATCGTCATTTCTCCACCAACCCTATACTGTGACCACTCTTTAGAATCTTCTCATCTTCGAGACGATTCTAAAGAGTGATCACAGTATGGGATTTGATGTAGAAATAAAGAGGTTATTCTTTAAAATGTTTTATAATAATCAGTTTATAATAATCGGTTTAATTAAAGGCGTTACCGAATGCAATATGCATTGAGCGTTTTTTAGGTTCAGCGAATATCCGCTTTTAACAAAGAATATCCGATATGTATAAGAAACAGCTACAGAATTGTTGTGTCGTATCGCCTGGTTTCGAATCAAACATATTTTTTTCTTCTGAATAGTGGGACAGGCATAATTGGGCCAACAGTTTAGACCAAGGTCAAAATGTTCTTGAAGGAGCAATTTGGCCAGAGTATACACGATTTACTAGTATACAAAATAGTACAAATATGACTTATTTAGCGTTTGGCGCCTTTTGATGCCTCTTTAAAAGTCACTGTTTGAAACCATTGTGATAAATAGAGCATTTGCTCCATAGGAGACAAATGCTCTATTTATCAGAATGGTTTCAGAACTGAACAAATCTACTTGTTTCCTTTTCTCTAGTAAATGCTCCTTGTTGGTAGATTTATTCGAAGAGGTTGGATCTAAATATAGCCTATGAGACACAGTGTTAAACTGACGGAGAGGACAGACTGGGTGACCAAATACTCAATGTAAATCCGATATACTGTTTGCATCATGCAGGTAAAACTGCACCAAGTTATACTAATTGGTTGTAAGTGGTACATTATAGTACTAGCAGGTGCGGATCCAGGATTTCAGATTAGGGGGAGGGGGATGGGCGTAAAAGATTTGGAGGGGCGTAGGTTTTTATGTTTGATGACATAACTAAATAGTGTGTTTGTAATACATGTTGAAAAAGAGCGTAATTAGGTAAGGGAAATAAAAAAAAAACCTCAGATTAAATAATTGTTTTATTGATTTTCAGTAGATCTAGATCTAAAATATTACTAAAAAAAGTTTTGTTTTGGCAATTTTAGGGGGTGCTCCGCCCCCTCTTAATCCGCGCTGACTATGAATCGCCATGTCGTATGGTATAGGTGGCTGAAAAGAGTGTCTTCCCATATGCACAAACATCTTAAAGTTATTATATTTTATAATGGACATTGAGAAACATGTCACGTGAGAACGGAATTATGAAGGTTACAGTTCTACATTTATATAGTAGAGTCCTGTCTTAAGCCACTATTGATTGATTGGACATGAGAGTCTTAAAAAGCAGGTGGTTGCTTAATACAGAGTGAACGTAATGCAAATAGCTTCACAATAGTTATAATATACATACAGTGCTCCCTCTCTACAACGACACCCTTTGGGATACGAATATTGTATGTGTTGTTCAGAGGGAGTTGTTATAGGGAGAGAAAATCAAACATAATTAGCTTGTTTGCAGATCCCCAGATAAACTGCATTTCGAGAACTAAAACCGTTATGCCTCCATCAAACCCTATGTTGTGACCACTCTTTAGAATCGTCACAAAGTGACGATTCTAAAGAGTGGTCACAACATAGGGTTTGATGGAGGCATAAAGAAAATACGATGGAAAAAGTTGTTTCTGGAGCCTTGTTGTTACGGAAACAGTGACATGCGTTGTTGTAAGGAGGGAATCGTTATTGAGAGGGCCGTTGTAGGGAGGGAGCACTGTATTAGTCTTATAATACACTCAAATATGTACCATTATTGATATTTAACACAGGCGGTAGCCTAATGCAAGGTGAAAGTCATGCAGAAAGCTCCTCTAGGAGTTTTCTGCACGACCTTCACATGCATTAAACAGCCAGCTGCCTACAAAGACATACATTATTCATTACTAAAATTTCTTAGTATCGAGCTTTTACTGTAGTTATAATATATACACTAAACTAATATGTATATCCACTTGCACATATATATATTTCATAAATGATTATACGATACGCACTAGAAAGTGGTTCCTTTTTCTTAGACGACTTTGGAGCTTTCTCTTTCCAAGGTCGGGACCGGTCTGCCCTCGTCTGGCGACGAAAGTCCAGAACCTCCGAAGCACTTCTGATAACTTTCTTAACTTGGTCTTTGTCATTCGACGCCACCGGAAGCTTCTGGCTCGTCGT
This sequence comes from Azorinus chamasolen, assembly GCA_963576725.1. Lineage (NCBI taxonomy): Eukaryota > Metazoa > Mollusca > Bivalvia > Cardiida > Solecurtidae > Azorinus > Azorinus chamasolen. The sequence continues at coordinate 17,680,826 of OY755241.1, read as the reverse complement.
AGAAGTTTTCACCTATAAAAGGCGCATGTTGAGAGTCTAGAACTTAACTTTTTGAATGTGGGACACGCCTGCACTGCCATTTGAAAACAGTGTAGTTGCATATAGGAGTTTTCTTCATATATGTTGTCCTGCATGAAGCTACCATCTGCTTTAACCCTTTCTTCCATGAATATTCATATAAGAAATAATTACCTAATAAATATTAATTAAGATTAAGTGTCATATTAGCACATGGAGATAGACATTTTTTGCACTGACTAAAACTGTCAATTCATATCTATCTATATCATACATGTACCATAAGTAAACAGAGCAAACCATGACCGTCTGATCGGGGTCTACTCTGTTTGCAAAGGCATAGAAATGTCTATTTATGGAGTAAAGGGTTGAAATCTAGTTATACTTCTCTTGAGTGGTCGTTTCACTGTAGTTGTTAGAGTTTATTCCATGACTTAACCAACACTATACAGTGTATACCCATATAAGATTCCGCGCATGTTCCTCGTCTGCATGCAAAGTTTGCAATGTCATGGTGCCACATTTTTTCTAGCGGCTCTAAGGCTAATGCACATTTATACGTACTAAATACACCCCTTTTACCCTTTCCCCAACAAATATGCCTTTCTACGCCTCTATAAAAGTCACCCTGTGAAATCATTGTGATAAACAGAGCATTTGCTCATATAGGAGCAAATGCTCTATTTATTACGATGGTTTCAGAACTACAAAAGTCTAAAACTTTAATTTTCTCTAGTTAATGCTCCTTTTCGGTATATTTGTTCAAAGAGGTTGGGTCTAAAATAGCCTATGAGGGAATGGGTTAAAGCGACCATTTAAATATCAGTCAACATGGATTTCTTTATAAGCAAGCCACTGTGTAAGGCCACACGAAGGCAATGCAGAAAGCTCATGTAGGAGATTACAGCATTACTATCGTCCTGCATTAAGCTATCCCACACTTCTACGACCCGGAATTACACTTCTTTGTGGAGGTAGTATGAGAGAATTTCTTGTACAATCACTAGTTTTTAGTAACAGAGACTTCAGATTGAGCTAATTTATGTCCAAAGAAATCTGAACACTATCTATACACCAAGTTTAGTAAAACTATGTCTAAAGTTATTTCTGAAACCGCTGTAGATTTTAGTAACAGTGACCTTGGCCGCAAACATCTAATTATAATCCAAATGTTGCCTCCATGCATGCTGTCTGTACATCAAGTTTGGTCACTAAACATTATTCCTAACTTTTTGTGTTGCCCGCTACATTTCTATTTTAGTAATAGTGACCTTGGCCTTAACACCATATCCAAAAAGTAATCCCATCCATATTAACTTCTGTACCCCAAGTTCGCTAATAGTATGTCAACAATATATAAATATTTTGTTGATGTATTGTTACCAACCTTGGAGTATAGATAGTTTGCGTGGTAAATGTGGCTATAGTATGTGGTCACACACCTTAGCCTTCTGCATAATGAGCAATTATCGTCTGCAAATATGGTCGTCTGCTTCAATTATGAATGTATATTTTTTCTGAAATTTCTTTTCTAAAACAGTGTCAGATTTTCAAACAATTTTGACCCTGATGAGACGTCTCATCTGGATCAATGCTGTTGGCAAATGTTCTCACAAATTGGCTGGTAGAGTGTCGACTTTGAAACCTGGCGACATACCTTCTTTATTACTCTTGGCCGTGGGATTGTTTCCCGCCTGAAGGGTGATATGCTGCGGATCGGTACTGGAGTACTTCCGGTGAAGCTGGTCTGGTACAGGATGTGACGTCGTAAAATCTCGGATTCTTTGAGAGCTTTGCTATCCATTGTGATTTCTGGCATGGCCTTTAAAATCAAATGAACATGAAATGAGAGCTGTTCAACCAAGTTTTTACTCTAACCCATTAACTCCCCATTAACTCCCATATTTATTAGGGTAAACTCGTCGAAACTAAAAATTAAAACCTGTTCATTTTTCAAGTTGTCATGCAATAGATGTAAGTGTGTAGTTCTGAAACCATTGTGGTAAGTAGAGCATTTGATCCTAAGGAACAAATGCTCTATTTATCACAATAGTTTCAAAAAGTGACTTTTACAGAGGCGTAGAAAGTCGTATTTATTGAGGAAATGGTTAAGTGGCCATCAAAAAGAGGTCTAATTATGGGTCTGTAAGGCAGGTGGTAGTTTAATGCGGGACAGAAGGAGCTTTTTTGCATTACTTTTACCCTGCATTAAGCAACCACCTACCTTTTAAGACTCCTACGTTCAATAAATGAAAAGCCGCTGAAGACAGACTCTATTGTGTTACTCTCAGTACTCCATTTGTTATTTTGTCTACGCCTTATATTAACCCTTTCACCGCCGCAGTCGCATAAATGCACCACGACAAATAGTGCAGTCCCAGATCAGACGCCGCCTTTTCAAGGCGGCGTCTGATCAGGGACTTCACTATTTGTATCAGTCTCTATTTCTATATATTTGCTTTATTCTTTTGAAATTTGCATTTATTTATCTCATTTCCTTATTGTACCGAGTGATTTAACAAAATTTGGATTGCAGACGACTAGAAGAAATTTGGCGCCGAAAGGGTTAAAAGTAGAACAAACAGGCTGCATTCAGTTGATTTGTATAAGCGATCACAATCGTCAATGTACCGTAAGAAAGATATGTATTAATAATATACTTGATAATTGAATCAGTGAGCCATGACATATGATCAACTAATTATTGTCGTTATGGGCATTTCTAATGTTTTCACGGCTGATATCGTCCACGTATTGGGGGATTTGAATACAGCAATAAAATACATGAGGCAAAACAGTTTTTTTTTAGTTTAATTTTACCAATCTTTATCTTTATCAATAGTACAAAGTGAACTAGAATACAGCCTTACAGTGACCACACAGAACCTCGTTATAATGACACTTTCCCTCACATAAACGCATTTTCACGCATTTGCAAACAGAGTAGAGCCAGATCAGGGTCTGCTCTGTTTGCTTTTGACATAGATCTGAAGTATCAACTTTTCTCAAACCAAAGCATTCCCTCGAAATTTTAACATTGTAAAAATCCGGCTAATGAATATTCATGATGAAATTATTTTTTACAGGGAAAATGTTTAAACCTCCTTACAGTGACCACTCATACTTAGAACAGTGACCACATATAACCTTATTATAGCCACTACTTAGAACCTCGTCGTAACCGAGATTAGAACCTTGTGACATTGACTTCTTAGAACCTGGTTACAGTGACTACTTTGAACATTTTTACAAGTAAAACCTTGCTACAGCGACCACTTAACACATGTTTACAACACCCATTTAGAACCTTGTTATAGTAGAACAGAACATATATTTTTTCAAGGACTTGAATATTACAGTTCATCGTCACATCACAATAGAATTCAAGTATAGTGACAATTCAGAAACTCGTTATAGCAACCACTTAAAAATCGTTATAGCGACAATTTAGAATATCGTTGAAGCGACGATTAAGAATATCGTTGTAGCGACGATTTAGAATATATAGCGACGATTTCGAAGCTCATTATGGTGACTATATAGAACATCGTTATAGCGACCATTTAGAAAATCGTTATGGCGACCATTTAGAATATCATTATTGTGGCCGATTAGAATGTTGTTATAGCAACCGCTTAGAATATTGTTATAGCAACCATTTAGAATATTGTTACAGTGACAATTTAGAAACTCATTATAGTAACAATTTAGAATATCGTTAAAACGACATGTTAGAATATAGTTATAAATAGTTAGAAACTTGTTATAGCAACCATTTAGAAACGTGTTATAGCGACCATTTAGAATATGGCTATAGCAAACATTTAGAATATCGTTAATAGCGACCATTTAGAATATGGCCATGGCGACCATTTATAAACTTGTTACAGTTATCACTTAGAATATTGTTATAGCAACCATTTATAAACTCATTATAGAGACCATTTAAAAAATCGTTATAGCGACCATATAGAATATGGTTATAGCAACCATTTAGAAACTTGTTATAGCGACTATTTAGAAAATCGTTACAGTGACCATTTAGAATATCATTATAGGTATCATTTAGAAAATTATTATAGTTAGCACTTAGAATGTCAGTATAGCAACTATTTAGAAACTTGTTATAGTGACCATTAGAATATCATTATAGTGAGCATTCAGAATATGATTATAGCGACCATTTAGAATATCGTTAATAGCGACCATTTAGAATATTATTATAGATACTATTTAGAAACTTGTTGCAGTGATTACATAGAATATTGTTATAGAGACCATTTATAATATCGTTATAGCGACCATTTAAATATTATTGTATCACATGGAATATTATAATAGCGATCATTTAGACTATTGTTATAGCTGTCATTTAAAATATCATTAAAGGGACCATTTGGAAACGTGTTGCAGTGATCACTTAGAATATTCTTATAGCGACCATTTAGAATATGGTTATAGCTACCACATAGAATATAGTTATAGCGACAATTTAGAAACTCGTTATAGCGACCATTTAGAAACTTGTTACAGTGAACACTTATAATATTGTTATAGCGACCATTTAGAAACTCGCTACAGAATATCACTGTATGGTGATTTAGAATATCATTATAGCAATAATTTAGAATATCAATATAGCGGCCACTGAGGATTGTTTTATAGTTGAGAATATCGTTATAGTGACCAGTTTGAACATCATTATAGTGACCATTTAGAATACAGCTATAGTGATTAGTGACCATTAAGAATATCGTTAATAGCAACCCAATTGAATATCGCCATAGCGACCATTTAGAATATCACTGTGTGCCACCATAGCGACCATTTAGAATATCGTTAAAGCTGACATTTAGAATATCGTTATAGCGATCATTTAGAATATAGTCATAGCGACTATTTAGAAACTAGTTACCATTATCGTTTAGGTTATAATTCTGGATAATCTACAATAGTCCAATGTTCTTGTATGTGTACACATCTATGGATTCAAAACTGTATGTAAAATATCTAATACTCAACCGACTGTCACTAAATCGTCTTACAAATGCTCGTTTTTCATAGAAAAGGGAATAAAGGTTTGTATAATAATTAATATTTTGTAAATGCTTTGATATTCGCACACAAATACTTTTGAACAGTCCAACCTGGTTAACAGCAAGGGCAATTATATAAACAAATACATCCAAGACACCAGAAAAAAACCCAGTCTCAACATTAGAATCATCTTAACCCTTCGCTTGCTATTCACGTCAACATACATACCTGTAAATAGTGAAGACCCAGATGAGACAGCTCCTGCAGGAGCTGTCTCATCAGGGTCTGCACTATTTACAAGTTGACTGTGTAACCAGTGCACGGCACAGCGAAATACTTGTACGCAGTGAAGATATATGTAATTATACAACAGGAGAAATGTATTTTAAAATTCAACAAGAGAAGGGTTAACCCTTTCCCTTATATAAACGTATTTTCATTCCTTTGCATACAGAGTAGAGGCAGATCCTATACGAGCCGTCTTATTAGGGTCTGCTTTGTTTGCTTATAACATAATATACATGTAGATCTGATTATAAAATTCCTGTCTGTACCCTGTACTCAATATAGAAAATAATCTAACTAACAATCATGATGCTTTTTTCTTACATGAACATTCAACAGGGAAAGGATTTATAACGATCAACAATAATTACAAAACTACGAAAAAGAATAACTAAAAGAAGAAAAAAGTTGAAGGGGGGAAGAAGGAAGGTGACGATAATTATAATACAAATGTACTTACTTTTTTTTTCATTTGATTAATGGAGTACTTTCAAATATATAAAGTGTCGTTCAAGTGCCTCAGTCCATAATCAAAGCATTTTGCTTAAACATATTGTTTCATCTATCCCCAGACTCCGAAGCTTGCACTGTGTATTTCCGGTTTTCAAGCGTAGCTAGAACCGATCTAGGCGTGATAAATATTTGATTAGAATCGGAACAAAGATAATTGAATTATTATAAACATATTGAAAACACCTATTGTTCTCACCTTGGATCACTGTCACCCGAGTATCCGTCATCCATCAATGGATAAAATTGTCGTTTGCTTCAGATATTCTCGCCTGAAACTTGCTGTCTGCTACAGTAAAGATGTGAAAGAACGTGTCCTGTCTATTGCTGATAGTTCTATATTTGAATTTAAACCTTTACTTCATTGATATTAATGTAAGAAAAATGACATCATTAATATTAATTAGATCAACTGTTATAGTAGCACATGGACACAGCAATCATTGGCGTTGGTAGAAACTGTAGAATCATATCTATATTATATCATGACCAAACAGGGCAGACCCAGATATGACTGTAAACTCATATCTATGTTACATAATAAGCAAACAGAGTAGACCCTGATCGGCTCCGTCTGATCTATGTCTACTATGTTTGCAAACCCGTAGAAAGCGTAGTTGTATGGAGTATATAGTTAAAAAGCTGGGATGAGCTCAAAAACGTCTTGTTATTTGGATACGGATCTACCCTGTTGGAAAATTATAATTAGTTCTGCTAATATCAAATGTCGTATGCTTTAATTACATGTATGTCGTGCCCATGCTTCCTTGTAACATGTCATCCTTGTCATGGTAACATTATGCTTGATCTAAATCAGAAATTGAAGATTGATTCGTATCATTAGGATTTAAAAATTATCGCAAATAAGGACCATTAAATTATAAGTTAAACCTTTATTTCCTGTTTTATCCAGATGAAGCATCTATCAGCTCAAACACATAGCTTTAACACTTTATTCTATGAATATTGATGTAAAAAAAAAGAGAGAAATGTGTTTTTCTTATCATATTCATTTTTGTTTCATAATTGCACATGAACACATGACATTTTGGTCATGGCAGAAATTGTAGAAACATATCTATACCAGTTCGAAAGCAAACAGAGAAGACTCCTGCAGGAACCATCTGATCTGGGTCTACTCTGTTTGCAAAGGTGTAAAAAGACGTATTTATGGCGTAAAACTGTGAGACACATAATCCATACTTTTAACCAGAAACAGGAAAAACACATTTTGATTGAAGATTTGAAGCAGATGATAGTTTTGCAGTAAATAAAGGGTTTCAATGATATTGATGGGATCTGCCAGGATTACATGTCGGATATGGACTGCTGACTGACATTGATATGCTCTCTGTGGCCAAGTCGAAAGCGTGCTCTTTCATTCGTTTCTGCTCCACTGTTTTCCGGTTGAATCCAGAATAATTCGTAGAAAATAACCGCGATATGTCGAGTGTGTATTGTTTGTTGCCTGTGGTTATTTTCATATCAAAATGTAAACCTTTTCAGCAATGACTGAATTGTCGTCAGCAAACTAAAAAAATTATTCCAGTAACCAATATGCTTTTTTCTTCTATGTAATTCATAAATATGGAAAAGGAGTCAAACAGTCGGTCACTTGTTTTGTTTTCATTTGGGTCCAAACTGTTTGCATACACACTTGACATTGAACTACAGTTGAACCTCGATATCTCGAACATGGATAACTCGAACTTCTGGAAAATTCGGTCTAAAAGTTCGGTCCTCCCGAAATTTACAATACAAACTTGTTCTAAAATGTATCACTACACATATTAGGAGCTTTCAGCATTACTTTAGACCTGCATTAACTTCTGATATCTCGTACTAATGTGTATGGTCCCTTGAAGTTCGAGATATCGAAGTTCATCTGTATCTATCATTAACCCTTTCCCTCATATAAACGTGTTTTCACGCATTTGCAAACAGAGTAGACCCAGATCAGACGGCTCCTAGAGGAGCCGTCTGATCAGGGTCTTCTCTGTTTGCTAATAGAATTTCAAAGATCTGAGTCTTTACTTTCTAAAATGGCCACAATTTTCCATCTTCCATATTTCGTTATAATCATTTTATCTATGAATATTCAGTAGGTATTGAAATTTGTAATAAACATAGAACAGGGAAAGGGTTAACAATTGTCAACCATATTTGAACGTCAGCAATACCCGTGCTACTTAATCCTTTTGAATGCGGGACACATATGTACTAGCTTTTGCAAACAATATAGACACAGATCATAAGGCTCATAGAGTAGTCATGTGATCAGGGTCTGCACTGTTTGACATTCGAAATCCTTCCGCAATTTTTGACCATTTCATACTGCACTGACTCTACCAATAAACAATGGTGGACTCTGAAAATTCAGCATTGAAAGGGTATTAATATACAGTGTGTACATGTATGTAAAAAAATAACAATTTAACGCTCGGGTATGTATTAATCTAAAATCCTATCTAAGGTCTTTCCCTGTTTAATATTCATGTAAGAATTAATAACATCGTGAATATTCATTAGCTGAATTGTTATAATTGCATATACACATAGGAGGTTTATTTGTAGTTGAATAAACCTCAGATGTATTATAATTCCATAACCAAACAGAGCCGACCCTGCTAAGACGGCTCCTACAGGAACCTTCTGACCTGGGTCTACTCTGTTTACAAATACGTGGAAAGGCGTTTATATGAGGGAAAGGGTTTATACTTTGTCAACCCTTTCAAAGCTGTTTTAACCCTTCGCTTGCTATTCACGTCAATATACCTACCTTTAAATAGTGAAGACCCATATGAGACAGCTCCTGCAGGAGCTGTCTCATCAGGGTCTGCACTATTTACAAATTGATTGTGCAACCAGTGCACTCCACGGCAGTGATTGCACAGCGAAATACTTGTACACAGTGAAGATATATGTAATTATACAACAGGACATTGGTAAAGAAGGAGAAATGTATTTTAAAATTCAGCAAGAGAAGGGTTAATGAACTATTACAAGGTTCAAAATAGTCAATCTTACCGTGAATATTAAGGAATATTTTAAAGAAAACTGTAACATGACAAACAGTACTGGCCCTTATGATAGAGCCCTCTCATCTTGGTGTATACTGCTTGCAAATAACATTAGTGACTCGAGTCCCACGCCGAAAGGTTTAATAGAGTAAAAACCCTCTAATGCGACCAGCAAAAAGGGGCATAATTCGCCGTGGCAAAGACAGGTGGTAGCTTAATGCAGGACGAAAGTTAAGCAGAAAACTCTTATATGAGCTTTATTCATAACTTTCATCATGCATTAAGCAATCACCTGCTTATGAAGACAGTCATGTTTGTTCATTAAGTGGTCGCATTAGAGTGGGTTTATTGTATAAAGTGTACACCAAAAAATAAGCGACAAGAATGTCTTTCTCTGCTAACTCACTCCGTTAGACCCTCAGTGATTGACGTGATTTGGAAGCTCTTTCTAATTTCACATATTCCGTTCTCACACCACACTCGGATCGTCTTCGATAAGTTATTCGACCACTATTCGAGCTCCATATGTTGTAAAGTTCACAAGGAATCTCAGGTTGTATACGTTATTCGTAAACATAAGGTTAAATGTACTTAAGGCAACCTTTTTAAACATTGCCATGTGTACATGTAGATATATAGGATTCAGCAGGGTTCAATATAAGTATATATCATAATAATATATCAGCATCACCATCATCATCATCATCGTCGTCGTCGTCGTCGACATCGTTGTTGTTGTTGTCTCGTCGTCGCAGAACTTTGTAGTCGTTGCCATCGTCGGCATCCTTTCTATCATTACTATTGTCAATTGATCTCTTTACTCCATGAATATTCATGTAAGAAATAATGACATCATGAGTATAGATCTAATTAATTATTGTAAAAGCACATGGACTATTAAGATTAGGATGTTTTGTTCATCGCCGATGCCGTAGAATCATATATACAGTAAAACCTCGATTATTCGAATTTTCGTTATAAACGAATTTAGACCCTTTTAGGCAGGTGGCTGCTTAATGCATGGTGAAAGTCATGCAGAAAGCTCCTGGAGGAGCTTTCTGCATGACTTTCACCATGCATTAAGCTGCCACCTGTCTTAAAGATCGATGATAATACGTATTTTAGTGTTCGGATAATCGAGGTTTTACTGTATATTATATCATAAGCAAACACACTCCTACTGTATCCGTCTGGTCCATGTTTATTCTGTTTAGAAAGGCATAGTAAAGCGTATTTATGGAGTAACGGGTTAAGAACACTATTAACAGGGGAATTTTTGACCGTGATTGAAAATTTATAATGAAATCATATGCATATTATTTTATAAGCAAACAGCAGATCCTCATCAAACGACTACTATATATGCTTACAAAGGCGTGAGGCGACATTTATACGAGGGAAAGGGTTAATTAAATTCTTTGAATATCAGATAAATCCAACCACATGTGTACATTGTATTGTATTTCTAAATGAACAGTTTATTGATTTTGAGCGCGTGCTGTATACATTGGAATATCCCTTCATGAATTAAACAATCAATTACTGCATCAGGTTTCAAATGTCACACATTGATACTGTTCATAACAGACTGGTGTCATAATTCACCGTTAACCCTTTACTCTACGAATAAGTATGTAAGAAATAATGACGTCATGAATATTAATTAGATTAAGTATTATGATGGCACATGGAAACGGGAATTTTTGGCTATGGCCGAAACTAGAATCATATCTATATTATATCATAAGCAAACAGGACAGACCCTGATCAGACGGCTCCTACAGGAGCCGTCTGATCTGGGTCTACTCTGTTTGCAAAGACATAGAAAGGCATATTTATGGAGTAAAGGGTTAACATTCTCCTTTATCAAACTCGTTATGACTTTTGCAAACGATCTGGATCGGCATGAGACTCTGGAGTTACTCGAAGTTCCATCAGGTTCCAACCTTCTTGACGTTGGAAACTGGAAAGACATTGAGAAAACAGCAGATTTTAGACTCCTTTTAGACGGCATACCCTTCCTAAGCAAATTAAATGTTAACCGGTTATAGATAATCCTGTATTCATTTAATCTTGTACTCCTTGAATATTCATGTAAGAAACAATGATACAGTAAAACCTCTCTTAACCGGCCGTTTAATTTAGTATGAATATCGGTCTTGGAGACAGGTGGCAGCTTAATGCAGGATGAAAGTCATGCAGAAAGCTCCTAGAGGAGCTTTCTGCATGACTTTCACCCTGCATTAAGCAGCCACCTGCCTAAAAGTATCTAAATTCTTATCTAGTCGAATTCCGGTTAAGAGAGGTTATACTGCATCATGAATACTAATTAGCTGATTTCCTTTAATGAACACAGGCTAATCTGACCATGGTAGAAACTTTAGAAGCACTTCTATATTATTTAAAAAGCATACGGATCAGATCCTGATCAGATCTGGTTATACCCTGTTTGCAAAGACGTAGCAAAAGTTATTTATGGAAAATAAAGAGTAAATAGACCTTTGAGCAACCTTCATTTTCATTCGGGAGGGTCTGGTAATCTTTAGCTTGTTGAGTCAATTTAGTCTCGTTTAAACATTTCCTTCATATAAACGTGTTTTCACGCATTTGCAAACAGAGTGGACCCAGATCAGACGGCTGGAATTTGATAGTTCTATTTCTTTACTTTCTAAAATGGCTACAATGTTCCACCTTCGATAAGTTTCACAACTATTTTGTTCATGAATATTCAGTAGGTATTGAAATTTGAAATAAAGATAGAACAGGGAAATGGATAATGGACCTCTGAGCAAGCTTCATTTTCATTCGGATGAGGTTTGGCAATCTTTTTCGTTTTTTGCCTTTTTGGGTCAATTTTAGGCTTGTTCAAAGCTTGGTCATATTCGTAAGCTACATCGTGTTTCCGTCTGTTCTCATTAATTTTTAATCACCCATAATATATACTTTAAACTCGTCCAGATGATAATTTTGGAACTCATTCATGTTACATATGGGGGGCTTCTGTAAAAATACGTATAAATTTATAGTAGGAACTCTCTTAAGCAACCATCAAAAAGAGGTATAAGTATGGGTCTGCAAGGCAGGTGGTGGCTTAATGCAGGTCAAAAGCTGCTACAGAAAGCTGCTATAGGAGCTTGCTGTATTACTTATGCCCTGTATTAAGCAACCACTTGCTTTTTAATATCCATATGTCCAATCAATATAAGTTCGCTTAACCCATTTGCTCCCACGATCCCATATATGGGACGTAGGCAGACAGTGTAGACTCTGACCAGACGCCGCATGATGCGGCGTCTGATCAGTCTACACTGTTTGAAGATAAAACATTCAATATAAAACAAAACAAAAATGAAAATTGCGACAAGTCATCCCTTAGATAAAAGATAAACTATTCCAATATATAAGAATGGAAGAATCAACTGGCAGCAAATGGGTTAAGACAGGTTCTACTGTACACATTATGTACTGTCGAAAACCTTTGACATTGAATGGTATAGCAAAAGGTGCAGACCCTGATCAGAGGGCTCCTCCACGGATCAATAGACCCAGATCAGAGGGCTCCTCCACGGATCAATAGACCCAGATCAGAATACGTAAGTATGAGTGTCAAACAATATAGATCTTGATCAGACACCGAATGTATGTGTTTACACGTTGCATGCGTCCGAAGTCACTTCTGCTTAATTGTGAGACACATTATTTTCTACTTTAATATTAACCCTAACATCATAGATAATAGAACAGACCAAATAAGACAGCTCCTATCAGCTGGGTGGTCAGTGTACTTATGTATTAACCCCCCCCCCCCCCCCCACACACACACACACACACACACCAACATCTATTCAGTATCCATGTAATGACAACATGAATATTTATTAATCTATTAGCTCAATGTTTATAGTGTATTTCAAGGATTTTTTATACTTTGACAAAGCCTGTGTGAGCCGTCTGATCTGGGTCTCCTCTGTTTGCAAACGTGTGAAAAGGTGCTAATATGGGGAAAGGGTTTAATAACGATCAGAGCAACACAAAGGTGTATATTCAAATACTAAAATCGCCATTTTCCCCCCACCAAACCCTGCATTGTGGTCACACTTTAGAATTGTCTCGAGGACGATTCTAAGGAGCTCTTACGACATGAGGTTTTATAGAGAAATAAAGAAGCTGTATTTAACCCTTTCACCGCCGAAGTCGCATAAATGCGACACGACAAATAGTGCAGTCCCAGATCAGACGCCGCCTTTTCAAGGCGGCGTCTGATCAGGGACTTCGCTTTTTGTCTCAATCTCTATTCATATACATTTGTATGTGCTTTATTCCTTTGAAATTTGCATTTATTTATCTCATTTCCTTATTGTATCGAATGATTTAACAAAAACTTGAATTGGAGACGACAATTAAAAATTTGGCGTCGAAAGGGTTAAAACAGTTTTATTTTTTGTATGTTATCTATTCCTCTACGATGAAACTTTCTGGAAAATGTTCAGCAAATGGTATCTCTAAACTTCAACTTCAACTTTTAAAATCCAGACTTACCTTCTCTTGTCAAAGGTTTAGAGATACCAAGTCTGGATTGAAAGAACAGCCAGAAGTATAAACAGTGTTTGGTGGGTTGTCTCCCTTTCAATGAATGATAGCGCTTAACTTCGGACAAGAGAAGATAAGCCTAGGTGAAGCAGAGTCAAATGCATATTTTAAACTCCGTATACAGTATGTATGGGTTATCTCCCTTCAAATGACATTGGAGAAGAAAAGGTAAGCCTTGATGGAAATGTGCAATATTTAGACATTTTCCGGCCCGAAAAAAAAATGTTTTTTTTTTCGAATGTACTGCTGTAATGCCTAACACACTGCAGTAGTACATTCGCCAATGTACTTCTGAATGCCTAACACATGGCAGCAGTGGATTCGCTGACAAACTATTTTTTCCGAATGTACTTCTGAATGTCTAAGGCACTGTAGAAGTACACTCGACTATATACTTCTGAATGCCTAACACACTGCAGCTGTACATTCGCCAATGTACTTGTGAATGTATAGCACATTGCAGCAGTGGATTCGCTGAAAAACTAATTTTTCCGAGTGTACTTCTGAATGTCTAACGCACTGCAGCAGTACATTTGCCTATGTACTTCTGAATGCCTAACACACTGAAGCAGTACATTCGCCAATGTACTTCTGAATGTCTAACACACTGCAGCAGTGGATTCGCTGAAAAACTATTTTTTTCCGAATGTACTGTTGAATGTCTAACGCGCTGCAGCAGTACATTCGCCTATGTACTTCTGAATGCCTAACACTCTGCAGGTGTACATTCGCCAATGTACGTCTGAATGTCTAATACCTTAACCACTGCAAACTTCTAAACTGTATGCAAATCAAGCACTGTAAATTCGAACTAGGTTAATAGGATCCAAACTGTTTGCCTCGCAATCACATTTTATTCACACCAGATCAATATCAATAGGATCCAAACAGTTTGCCATTCAAGCGCTAATATTTCACGCCAGATAAATAGGATCTAAACTGTATGCAAATCAAGCACTGAAAATCGAATTAGATCAATAGGTTCCAAACTATTTGCCATTCAAGCAGTTGTTTTTCAAGCTAGATCAATAGGATCTAAACTGTTTGCAAATCAGTCACCATTAATTCGAATTAGATCATTAGGGTCCAAACTTTTTGCTTATGAAACACTAGTTTCTCACACCACATATATAGAATCAAAACTGTTTGCAAATAAAGCTCTGCTTATTCAAACTAGATCAATAGGATCTAAACTGTTTGCCTCTCAAGCACATTTTATTTACACCAGATCAATAGGATCCAAACTGTTTGTCATTCAAGCACCATTATTTTCACACCAGATAAATAGGGTCTAAACTGTTTGCAAATCAAGCACTGCTAATTCGAACTAGATCAATAGAATGTATAGTGCTTGATTTGCAAACAGGTTAGATCCAATGCATCTGGTGTGTAAAACTAGTGTTTGAATGGCGAACAGTTTGGATCGTATTGATATGTTGTGAATATAATGTACTTCAGATGCAAAAAGTTTGGATCCTAACTAGATTTATAGGTTTCAAACTCTTTGCCATTCAAGCACTAGTTTTCACACCAGATAAATAGGATCTAAACTGTTTGCAAATCAAGCACTGTTAATCCGAATTAGATAAATAGGATCCAAATTGTTTGCCATTCAAACACTTGTTTTTCACGCCAGATAAATATATTCTAAACTATTTGCAGATCAGTCACTGTCAATTCGAACTAGATCAATAGGATCCAAACTGTTTGCCTCTCAAGTACATTTTATTCACACTAATCTATAGGATCCAAACTGTTCAAACTGCAATTGCAGCACTAGTTTTTCACTCTAGATAAATTGGTTCTAACCTGTTTGCAAATCAAGCACTGTAAATTCGAACTAGATGTATAGGTTCCAAACTCTGTCATTCAAGCACTACTTTTTCACAATAGATAAATAGGACCTAAACTGTTTGCAAATAGAGCACTGTTAATTCAAACTAGATCTGCTTGCCTCTCAAGTACATTATATTCACACCATTTAAAAAGGATCCAAACTATTTGCCATTCAAGCACTTGTTTTTCACACCAGATGAATAGGACCTAAACTGTTTGCAAATAAAGCACTGCTTATTCAAACTAGATGAATAGGAAACAAACTGTTTGCCTCTCAATCTCATTCTATTCAAACCAGAGCAAAAGGATCTAAACTGTTCGCCATTCAAGCACCAATTTTTTAACACCAGATAAATAGGGTCTAAATTGTTTACAAATCAAGCACTGTTCGATCCACCGGATCCAATCTTTTCTCCTATCAAGCACTTTTTATTCACACCAGATCAATAGGATCCAAACTGTTTGCCATTCAAGCACTAGCTTTTCGCAGCATATGAAAAGAATCTGAACTGTATGCAAATCAAGCATTGTAAATTCGTACAAGACCAATAGGATCCAAACTATTTGCCACTCAAACACATTTTATTCCAATCAGATCAATAGTATCCAAACTGTTTGCCATTCAAGCACTAGTTTCTCACACCAGATAAATAGGATCTGAACTGTTTGCAAATAAAGCACTGCTAAGTCAAACTATATCAATATGATTCAAACTTGTTGCCTCTCAAGCTCATTTTATTCACACAAGATCAAAAGGATCCAAACTGTTTGCCATTCAACCACTATTTTTTCACACCAGATAAATAGGATATAAACTGTTTGCAAGTTAGGCACTGTTTATTCGAATTAGATCCATAGGATCCAAACTGTTTGCTTCTAAAGTACATTTTATTCACACCAGATTCAAGCACTAGTTTTTCACACCAGATCAATAGGCTCCAGACTGTTTGCCATTCAAGCACTAGTTTTTCACGCCAGATAAATAGGATCTAAACTGTTCACTGATCAATTGGATCCAAATTGTTTGCCGTTCGAGCAGTTGTATTTCACGCTAGATATATAGGATCTAAGCTGTTTGCACATTAATTCGAATTAGAATCAATAGGATCCAAACTTTTTGCCAACCAAGCACTAGTTTCTCACACCACATTGAATTAGCAGAGCTTTATTTGCAAACAGTTTTGGTTTTATTTATGTGGTGTGAGAAACTAGTGCTAATATCCAAACTGTTTATTTCACAACATATCAATAGGATCTAAACTCTGTGTCAAACACATTTTATTCACACCAGTTAATAGGATCCAAACTGTTTGCAAACCAAGCACTGTTTATTCGAACTAGATCAATAGGATCCAAAACATTTTGGATCCTTTTCATCTAGCAAGCTAAATGGCACTAAAATGTCGAACATGTTGGATCCTATTGATATTCTGTGAATAAAGCGTGCTTGAGGAGCAAACAGTTTGGTTCCTATTGATCAAAATGGCGCTTGAATGTCAAACAGTTTGGATCCTATTTATATTGTGTGAATAAAGCGTGCTTGAATGGCAAACAGTTTGGATCCTATTGATCTTGTGGGCAAAATGGCGCTTGAATGTCATACAGTTTGGATCCTGTAGATATTGTGTGTATAAAACGTGATTGAATGGCAAACAGTTTGGATCCTATTGATCTAGTGGCAAAATGATGCTTGAATATCAAACAGATTGGATAGTATTGATATTATGTGAATAAAGGTTGCTTGGATGTCAAACAGTTTGGATCCTATTGCTATTGTGTGAATAAAGCGAGCTTGAATGGCAAAGTTTGGATTTTATTGATCTAGTGCTTAAAAATTGCGCTTGAATGCAAAATAGTTTGGATCGCATATTGATAATGCGTGAAAAAAGCGTTCTGAAATGGCAGACGGTTTGGATCCAATTGATAACGTGGCAAAATGGCGCTTGAATGTCAAACAGTTTGGATCCTATTGATATCTTATGAATAAAGCGTGCTTGATTGGAAAGAATTTGGATCCTATTGATTTGGCGGGAAAATGGCGCTTGAATGTCAAACAATTTGGATCCTATTTATATTGTTTGAATAAAGCGTGTTTGAATGGCAAACAGTTTGAGTCCAATTGATACATTGGGCAAAATGGCACTTGAATGTCAAACATTTTGGATCCTGTTGATATTATGTGAATTACGTTCTTGAATGTCAAACAGTTTGGATTCTATTGATATTGTTTGAATAAATCGTGCTTGATTGGAAACGGTTTGGATCCTATTGATTTAGTGGGCAAATGGCTTTTGAATGTCAAACAGTTTGGATCCTATTGATAATGTGTGAATAAAGCGTGCTTGAATGGCAAACAGTTTGGATCCTATTGATCTTGTGGGAAAAAATGGCGCTTGAATGTCAAACAGTTTGGATTCTGTTGATATTTTCTGAAATAAGGGTGCTTGGATGTCAAACAGTTTGGATCCTATTGATATTGTGTGAATCAAGCGTGCTTGAATGGCAAAGTTTGGATCTTTTTGATCTAATGATAAAAAATGGCGCTTGAATGTAAAACAGTTTGGATTGTATTGATAATGTGTGAATATAGCGTGCTTAAATCGCAGAAATGTTTGATTGATCAAGCGGGCGTTTGATTGGAAACATTTTGGAAACTATTGATCAAGTGGGCTAAATGGCGCATGAATGTCAAACAGTTTGGATTCTAATTATATTGTTTGAATGAAGCGTTCTTGAATGTCAAACAGTTTGGATCTTATTGATATTGTATGACTAAAATGTGCTTGATTGGAAACAGTTAGGATCCTATTGATCTTGTGGGCAAAATGGCGCTTTATAGTCTAACAGTTTGGATCCTGTTTATATTGTGTGAATAAAATGTGCTTGAATGCCAAACAGTTTGGGTCCAATTGACACAGTGGGCAAAGTGGCACTTGAATGTCAAACAGTTTGGAACCTTTTGATATTGTATGAATAAAGCGTGCTTGAATGACACACATTTTGGATCTTATTGATCTAGTGGCAAAATGATGATTGAATGTCAAACAGTTTGGATCAAATTGATACAGTGGGCTAAATGGCGCATGAATGTCAAACAGTTTGGATTCTATTGACATTGTGTAAATAAAGCGTGCTTGAATGACAAACATTTTGGATCCTATTTATCTAGTGGCTAAATGGCGCATGAAAGTCAAACAGTTTGGATCCTATTGATATTGTGTGAATAAAGCGTCGCGAATGACAAAGTTTGGATCTTATTGATCTAATGGGTAAAATGGCGCTTGAATGTAAAACAGTTTGGATCGTATTGATAATGTGTGAATAAAGCGTGCTTGATTGGCACACAGTTTGGATCCTATTGATAAAGTGGGCTAAATGGCGCATGAATGTCAAACATTTTGGATCCTGTTGATGTTGTGTGAGTAAAGCGTTATTAAATGGCAAACAGTTTGGATCCAATGAATATAGTGGAAAAAATGGCGCTTGAATGTCAAACAGTTTGGATCCTATTGATATTTTCTGAATAAAGGGTGCTTGGATGTCAAACAGTTTGGATCCTTTTGATTATGTGTGAATAAAGCGTGCTTGAATGGCAAAGATCTTATTAATCTAGTTGGTTAAATGGCGCTTGAATGTAAAACAGTTTGGATCGTATTGATAATGTGTGAATAAAACGTGCTTGAATGTCAAACAGTTTGGGTTCAATTGATACAGTAGACAAAATGGCGTTTGAATGTCAAACAGTTTGGATTCTATTGATATTGTTTGAATCAAGCGTGCTTGATTGGAAACAGTTTGGATACTATTGATATAGTCAGCAAATGGCGCTTGAATGTCAAACAGTTTTGATCCTATTGATATTGTGTGAATAAAGCGTGCTTGAATGGCAAACAGTTTGGATCCTATTCATCTAGTAAGCTAAATGGCGCTTAAATGTCGAACAAGTTGGATCCTATTGATATTGTGTGAATTAAGCGTGCTTGAATGGCAAACAGTTTGAAATTCAAGCGCGATTTTAATCAATAGGATCCAAACAGTTTGTATCCTAATTATATTGTGTGAATAAAGCGTGCTTGAATGGCAAACAGTTTGGATCCTATTGATATTGTGTGAATAAAGCGTGCTTGAATGTCAAACAGTTTGGATCCGATTGATCTTGTGGGAAAATGGCGCTTGAATGTCAAACAGTTTGGATCCTATTGATATTTTCTGAATAAAGGGTGTTTGGGTGTCAAACAGTTTGGATCCTATTGATATTGTGTGAATACAGCGTGCTCGAGTGGCAAAGGTTGGACCTTATTGATCTATTGGGTAAAATGTCACTTGAATGTAAACAGTTTGGATCGTACTGATATTGTGTCAATAAAGCGTGCTTGAATGGCAGACAGTTTGGATCCTATTGATCAAGTGGGCTAAATGGCGCATGAATGTCAAACGGTTTGGATCCTGTTGATATTGTGTGAATAAAGCGTGCTTGAATGGCAAACAGTTTCGATCCATTTGATATAGTGGGCAAAATGGCGCTTGAATGTCAAACAGTTTGGATCCTATTGATAACGTATGAATAAAGCGTGCTTGATTGGAAACAGTTTGGATTCTATTGATTTATTTGGAAAATGTCGCTTGAATGTCAAACAGTTTGGGTCCATTGATACAGTTGGCAAAATGGCGTTTGAATGTCAAATGGTTTGGAACCTTTTCATATTGTATGAATAAAGACTGCTTGAATGACAAAATAGTTGGATCGTATTGATATTGTGTGAATAAAGCGTGCTTGAATGACAAACAGTTTGAAATTCAAGCGTGATTTTAATCAATAGGATCCAAACAGTTTGTATCCTATTGATATTGTGTGAATAAAGCGTGCTTGAATGTCAAACAGTTTGGATCCTATTGATATTGTGTGAATAAAGCATGCTTGAATGTCAAACAGTTTGGATCCTATTGATCTTGTGGGAAAATGGCGCTTGAATGTCAAACAGTTTGGATCCTATTGATATTTTCTGAATTAAGGGTGCTTGGGTGTCAAACAGTTTGGATCCTATTGATATTGTGTGAATACAGCGTGCTCGAGTGGCAAAGTTTGGACCTTATTGATCTATTGGGTAAAATGGCACTTGAATGTAAACAGTTTGGATCGTACTGATATTGTGTCAATAAAGCGTGCTTGAATGGCAGACAGTTTGGATCCTATTGATCAAGTGGGCTAAATGGCGCATGAATGTCAAACGGTTTGGATCCTGTTGATATTGTGTGAATAAAGCGTGCTTGAACGGCAAACAGTTTCGATGCATTTGATATACATGTAGTTGGCAAAATGGCGCTTGAATGTCAAACAGTTTGGATCCTATTGATATTGTATGACTAAAATGTGCTTGATTGGAAACAGTTTGGATCCTATTGATCTATTTGGAAAATGTCGCTTGAATGTCAAACAGTTTGGGTCCATTGATACAGTTGGCATAATGGTGCTTGAATGTCAAATAGTTTGGAACCTTTTCATATTGTATGAATAAAGAGTGCTTGAATGACAAACCTTTTGGATCCTATTGATCTAGTGGCAAAATGATGCTTGAATGTCAAACAGTTTGGATCGTATTGATATTGTGTGAATAAAGCGTGCTCGAATGGCAGACAATTTGGATCCAATTGATCAAGTGGGCTAAATGGCGCATAAATGTCAAACAGTTTGATTCCTGTTGATATCGTATGAATAAAGCGTGCTTGATTGGAAACAGTTTGGATCCTATGGATCTAGTGGGGGAAATGTCGCTTGAATGTCAAACAGTTTGGATCCTATTGATATTGTTGGCAAAATTAATGTCGCTTGAATGTCAACCGTTTTGGATCCTATTGATCCTTATTGTGAATAAAGCATGCTTGAATTGCAAGCAGTTTGGATCCTTTTGATATAGTGGGAAAAATTGCGCTTGAATGTCAAACAGTTTGGAACCTTTGATATTATATGAATAAAGCGTGCTTGAATGTCAAACATATTGGATCCTATTCATCTAGTAAGCTAAATGGCGCTAAAATGTCGAACAAGTTGGATCCTAATGATATTGTGTGAATAAAGCGTGCTTGAATGGCAAACAGTTTCGAATCTACTGGGCAAAATGGCGCTTGAATGTCAAACAGTTTGGATCATATTAATATTGTGTGAATAAAGCTTACTTCAATGGCAAACAGTTTGGATCCTATTCATTTTGTGGGGAAAATGGCGCTTGAATGTCAAACAGTATTGTTTCTGTTGATATTGTGTAAATAAAGAGTGCTTGAATGTCAAGCAGTTGCGAACCTTTAGATATTACATGAATAAAGCGTGCTTGAATGGCAACCAGTTTGGATCCTATTCATCTAGTAAGCTAAATGGCGCTTAAATGTCGAACAAGTTGGATCCTATTGATATTGTGTGAATAAAACGTGCTTGAATGACAAACAGTTTGGATCCTATTGATTAAAATCGTGCTTGAATTTCAAACAGTTTGTATCCTATTGATATTGTGTGAATAAAACGTGCTTGAATGGCAAACAGTTTGGATTCTATTGATCTTGTGGGAAAAATTGCGCTTGAATGTCAAACAGTTTGGATCCTGTTGTTCTTGAATGGCAAACAGTTTGGGTCCAATTGATACAGTGGGCAAAATGGCGCTTGAATGTCAAACAGTTTGGATCCTATTGACATTGTGCGAATAAGGCGTGCTTGAATGGCATCCAGTTTGGATCCTATTCATCTAGTGGGCAAAATTGCGCTTGAATGGAAAATAGTTTGGAACCTTTTGATATTGTATGAATAAAGCATGCTTGAATGCCAGACATTTTGGATCCTATTCATATAGTAGGCAAAATGGCGTTAAAATGTCGAACAAGTTGGATCCTATTGATATTGTGTGATTAAGACGTGCTAAAATGGCAAACAGTTTGGATCCTTTTGATCTATTGGGCAAAATGGCGCTTGAATGTCAAATAGTTAATCTTCAATGGCAAACAGTTTGGATCCTATTCATTTTGTGGGCAAAATGGCGCTTGAATGTCAAACAGTTCGGATACTGTTGATATTGTGTGAATAAAGAGTGCGTGAATGTCAAACAGTTTGGAACCTTTTGATATTGTATAAATAAAGCATGGTTAAATGGAAAACATTTTGGATCCTATTCATCTAGTAAGCTAAATGGTGCTAAAATGTCGAACAAGTTGGATCCTATTGATATTGTGTAAATAAAGCGTGCTTGAATGTCAAATAGTTTGGATCATATTGATCAGAATGGCGCTTGAATGTCAAACAGTGTGGATCCTTTTTCTATTGTGTGAATAAAGCGTACTTGAATGGCAAACAGTTGGGGTCCAATTGATACAGTGGGCAAAATGACGCTTGAATGTCAAACAGTTCGGATCCTATTGATCTTGTGGGCAAAATGGCGCTTGAATGTCAAACAGTTTGGATCCTGTTGATATTGTGTGAATAAAATTTGCTTGAATGGCAAACAGTTGGGGTCCAATTGATACAGTGGGCAAAATGACGCTTGAATGTCAAACAGTTTGGATCCTTTTGATATTGTATGAATAAAGCGTGCTTGAATGACACACATTTTGGATCCTATTGATCTAGTGGCAAAATGATGCTTGAATGTCAAACAGTTTCGATCGTATTGATATTGTGTAAAAAAAGCGTGCTTGAATGGCAAACAGTATGGGTCCTATTGATCTTGTGGGCAAAATGGCGCTTGATTGTCAAACAGTTTGGATCCTGTTGATATGGTGTGAATAAAACGTGCTAAAATGGCAAACAGTTTGGGTCCAATTGATACAGCGGGCAAAATGGCGCTTGAATGTCAAAAAGCTTTGAACCTTTGTCATTCAAACAGTTTGGATCCTATTGATATTTTCGGAATAAAGGGTACATGGATGTCAAACAGTTTGGATCCTATTGATATTGTGGGTCTCTGAAGCCGTCTCTTAATGAATAAGCATCGGTGTACTTAATGTCAAATGGCTGCTGAATGCAGAATAAAGTAATGTAGATAGTTCTGATATAACTACCATTCTTTATTAAGCTACCACCTGCCTTAACCCTTTAACCCATTCCCTTATAATGACGACTTTTGACGACTCTGTAGAAGTCACTTTGTGAAACCATTGTGATTGATAGAGCATTAGCTCCTATAGGAGCAAATGCTCTATTTATCACAATGGTTTCAAACTACAAAATTCTCATTTTTTCCTTTTCTCTAGTTAATGCCCCTTTTCGGTAGATTTATTCAGAGGTTATATCTAAATAGCCTATGAGGGAATGGATTAATGTTAATCATTTATTCGAGATTTAATCTCCCCATTAATATTCTTGAACAGAACCAATCAACCTATTCCCACTTGTATTAACTAGAGAAAAGGAAAATTTCAGAACTGTGTATTTTTGAAACCATTGTGGTAAATAGAGCGTTTGCTCCTATAGGTGCAAATGCTCTATCAATCACAATGGTTTCACAAAGTGACTTCAACAGAGTTGTCAAAAGTCGTCATTATAAGGGAATGGGTTAAGTGGATCATGGAAAAGGGATATTTTCATTGTGATGGAAACGGTAAAATCAGGTTTGGTTACTGCAGGTTGGTTACTGCAGGTTTTGGTCACTGTAGGTTGATTGCTGCAGGGTTTTTTTACCAAATTTTTTTGTAACTGCTATACTTTAAATTGATATAGAAAAGTAGAATATCTAACAAGTGCCTGAAAAGGCACTATGAATCGATACTTCAAGAAAACTTTGACAAAACAAAATCACCAAATTGCACCCTTTATTCACACAATAATAATAGAATCCAAACTGTTTGACATTCAAACGCCATTTTACAACCTAGAACTATTGGATCCAAACTTTTTACCATTCAAGCATGCTTCATTCACACAATATCAATAGGATCCAAACTGTTTGACATTCAAGCGCCATTTTGCCCACTAGATGATTAAGATCCAAACTATTTGCAATTCAAGCACACTTTATTCACACAATATCAATAGAATCCAAACTGTTTGACATTCAAGCGCCATTTAGCTCACTAGATGAATAGGATCCAAACTGTTTGCCATTTAAGCACGCTTTATTCACACAGTATCAATAGGATCCAAACTGTTTGACATTCAAGTGCCATTTTGCCAACAATATCAGTTGGATCCAAACTATTTGCCATTCAAGCACGCTTTATTCACACAATATCAATAGGATCCAAACTGTTTGACATTCAACCGCCAATTTGCCCACTATGTCAATTGGATCAAAAATATTTGCCATTCAAGCACGCTTTATTCATACATTATGAATTGGATCCAAACTGTTTGACATTCAAGAACAATTTTGCCCACTATATCAATTGGATACAAATTGTTCGCCATTGAAGCACGCTTTATAGACACAATATCAATCAGATCTAAACTGTTTGACATTCAAGCGCCATTTCACTCACTAGGATCTGACTAGCCCACTGGATCAATCAAAACTTTCTGCCATTTAAGCACGCTTTATTCACACATTATCATTACGATCCAAACTGTTTACATTCAAGCGCCATTTTACCCACTAGATCAATAAGGTCCAAACTTTGCCATTCAAGCACGCTTTATTCACACAATATCAATAGGATCCAAACTGTTTGACATCCAAGCACCCTTTATTCAGATCATATCAATAGGATCCAAACTGTTTGACATTCAAGCGCCATTTTCCCACAAGATCAATAGGATCCAAACTGTTTGACATTCAAGCGACATTTCCCCCACTAGATCCATAGGATCCAAACTGTTTCCAATCAAGCACGCTTTATTCATACGATATCAACAGGAATCAAACTGTTTGACATTTATGCGCCATTTAGCCCACTTGATCAATTGGACCCAAACTGTCTGCCATTCGAGCACGCTTTATTCACACAATATCAATACGATCCAAACTGTTTGACATTCAAGCATCATTTTGCCACTAGATCAATAGGATCCAAAAGGTTTGTCATTCAAGCACTCTTTATTCATACAATATGAAAAGGTTCCAAACTATTTGACATTCAAGCACCATTATGCCAACTGTATCAATGGACCCAAACTGTTTGACATTCAAGCGACATTTTCCAAATAGATCAATAGGATCCAAACTGTTTCCAATCAAGCACGCTTTATTCATACGATATCAATAGGATCCAAACTGTTTGACATTCAAGCGCCATTTTGCCCACTATATCAAATGCATCGAAACTGTTTGCCGTTCAAGCACGCTTTATTCACACAATATCAACAGGATCCAAACTGTTTGACATTCATGCGCCATTTAGCCCACTTGATCAATAGGATCCAAACTGTGCCATTTTAGCACGCTTTATTCACACATTATCAATAGGATCCAAACTGTTTTACACTCATGCGCCATTTTACGCACTAGATCAATAAGATCCAAACTTTGCCATTCAAGCACGCTTTATTCACACAATAGCAATAGGATCCAAACCGTTCGACATCCATGCACCCTTTATTCACATAATATCACTACAATCCAAACTGTTTGATATTCAAGCATCATTTTGCCACTAGATCAATAGGATCCAAAATGTTTGTCATTCAAGCACGCTTTATTCATACAATATCAAAAGGTTCCAAACTGTTTGACATTCAAGAGCCATTTTGCCCACTGTATCAAGTGGGCCCAAACTGTTTGCCATTCAATCACGTTTTATTCACACAATATCGACAGGATCCAAACTGTTTGACATTCAAGCGCCATTTTGCCCACTGTATCAATTGGGCCAAAACTGTTTGCCATTCAAACACGCTTTATTCACACAATATAAATAGGATCCAAACTGTTTGACATTCAAGCGCCATTTTGATCAATAGGAACCAAACTATTTGCCCTTCAAGCACGCTTTATTCACAGAATATCAATAGGATCCAACTTGACATTTTAGTGCCATATAGCTTACTAGACGAACAGGATCTAAAATGTATGCCATTCAAGAACGCTTTATTCATACAATATCAAAAGGTTCCAAACTGTTTAACATTCAAGCACTTTTTATTCACACAATATCAACAGGATCCAAACTGTTTGACATTCAAGCGCCATTTTGCCCACAAAATGAATAGGATCAAAACTATTTTCCATTGAAGATTGACACTTGTTTAATAAGATCTTTGCTATTCAAGCATTGGATCCATTGAAGATTGCTTTATGCACACATTAATAGGATCCAAACTGTTTGACATTCAAGCGTCATTTTACCCCAATAGATCAATAGAATCCAAACTGTTTGCCATTCAAACAGGATTTATTCACATAATATCAATAGGATTCAACTTGTTCGCCATTTAGCTTACTAGATGAATAGGATCCAAACTGTTTGACATTCAAGCACGCATATTCACACAATATCAATTGGATCCAAACTATTTGGCATCCAAGCACCCTTTATTCAGAAAATATAAATAGTATCCAAACTGTTTTACATTCAAGCGCAAATTTCCCCACAAGATCAATAGGATTCAAACTGTTTGACTTACAAGCACGTTTTATTCACACAATATCAATAGGATCCCAACTATTTGACATTCAAGCGACATTTTCCCACTAGATCAATAGGATCCAAACTGTTTGACATCCAAGCACCCTTTATTCAGAAATTATCAATAGTATCCAAACTGTTTGACATTTAAGCACCATTTTCCCACAAGATCAATAGGGTCCAAACTGTTTGACATTCAAGCGCCATTTTGCTCACTATATCAATTGTATCCAAACTGTTTGCCATTCAAGCACGCTTTATTCACACTATCAACAGGATCCAAACTGTTTGACATTCATGTGCCATTTAGCCTACAATATCAATAGGATCCAAGTTGTTTGCCATTCAAGCGCGCTATATTCACACAATATAAATAGGATCAAACTTGTTCGACATTTTAGCGCCATTTAGCTTACTAGATGAATAGGATCCAAACTGTTTGACATTCAAGCACGCTTTATTCACACAGTATCAATAGGATAAAAAATGTTTGACATTCAAGCGCCATTTGTCAAATATATCAATAGGATCCAAACTGTTTGACATTCAAGCGCCATTTTATCACTAAATCAAAGGATCCAAACCGTTTCCAATCAAGCACGCTTTATTCATACGATATCAATAGGATCCAAACTGTTTGACATTCAAGCGCCATTTAGCCCACTATATCCATTGGATCCAAACTGTTTGCCATTCAAGCACGCTTTATTCACACAATATCAACAGGATCCAAACTGTTTGACATTCAAGTGCCATTTAGCCCAATTGATCAATAGGATCCAAACTGTCTGCCACTCAAGCACGCTTTATTCACACAATATCAATAGGATCCAGTGTTTTGCATTCAAGCGCCATTTTCCCCACAAGATCAATAGGATCCGAACTGTTTGACTTACAAGCATGCTTTATTCACACAATATCAATAGGATCCCAACTTTTTGACATTCAAACGCCATTTACCCACTATATCAATAGGATCCAAACTGTTTGACATTCAAGCGCCATTTTTCCCACTAGATCAATAGGATCCAAACTGTTTGCCATTCAAGCACGCTTTATTCACACAATATCAATAGGATCCAAACTGCTTGACATTCATGCGCCATTTAGCCCACTAGATAAAATAGGATCCAAACTATCTGCCATTCAAGCACGCTTTATTCATACAATATCAATACGACCCAAACTGTTTGACATTCAAGCATCATTTTGCCACTAGACCAATAGTATCCAACATGTTTATCATTCAAGCACGCCTTATTCATACAATATCAATAGGATCCAAATTGTTTTACATTCAAGCACCATTTTACCCACTAGATCAATAGGATCCAAACTGTTTGACATTCAAGCGCCATTTGCCAACTAAATCAATAGGATCCAAACTGTTTGAAATTCAAACGACATTTTCCCACTAGATCAATAGGATCCAAACTGTTTCCAATCAAGCTCGCTTTATTCATACTATTTCAATAATATCCAAACTTTTTGACATTTCAGCACCATTTTGCCAACTATATCAATTGAATCCAAACTGTTTGGATTCTGTTGATATTGTGTGACTAAAGCGTGCTTGCCATTGTTTGACATTTCAGCGCCATTTAACTCACTAGATTAACAGGATCCAAACTGTTTGCCATTTAAGCACGCTTTATTCACACAAAATCTATAGGATCCAAACTGCTTGACATTCAAGCACCCTTTATTCAGAAAATATCAATAGGATCCAAACTGTTTGACATTCAAGCTCGCTTTATTCACACAATATCAATAGGATCCAAACTGTTTGACATGCATGCGCCATTTAGCCCGCTAGATAAATAGGATCCGAACTGTTTGACTTACAAGCATGCTTTATTCACACAATATCAATAGGATCCCAACTATTTGACATTCAAACGCCATTTACCCACTATATCAATAGGATCCAAACTGTTTGACATTCAAGCGCCATTTTTCCCACTAGATCAATAGGATCCAAACTGTTTGCCATTCAAGCACGCTTTATTCATACAATATCAATACGATCCAAACTGTTTGACATTCAAGCATCATTTTGCCACTAGACCAATAGGATCCAACATGTTTATCATTCAAGCACGCTTTATTCATACAATATCAATAGGATCCAAACTGTTTTACATTCAAGCGCCATTTTACCCACTAGATCAATAGGATCCAAACTGTTTGACATTCAAGCGCCATTTGCCAACTAAATCAATAGGATCCAAACTGTTTGAAATTCAAGCGACATTTTCCCACTCGATCAATAGGATCCAAACTGTTTCCAATCAAGCTCGCTTTATTCATACTATTTCAATAATATCCAAACTTTTTGACATTTCAGCATCATTTTGCCCACTATATCAATTGAATCCAAACTGTTTGGATTCTGTTGATATTGTGTGACGAAAGCGTGCTTGCCATTGTTTGACATTTCAGCGCCATTTAACTCTACAGATTAACAGGATCCAAACTGCTTGACATTCAAGCACCCTTTATTCAGAAAATATCAATAGAATCCAAACTGTTTGACATTCAAACGCCATTTACCCACTATATCAATAGGATCCAAACTGTTTGACATTCAAGCGCCATTTTTCCCACTAGATCAATAGGATCCAAACTGTTTGCCATTCAAGCACCCTTTGTTCACACAATATCAATAGGATCCAAACTGTTTGACATTCATGCGCCATTTAGCCCACTAGATAAATAGGATCCAAACTATCTGCCATTCAAGCACGCTTTATTCATACAATATCAATACGATCCAAACTGTTTTACATTCAAGCACCATTTTACCCACTAGATCAATAGGATCCAAACTGTTTGACATTCAAGCGCCATTTGCCAACTAAATCAATAGGATCCAAACTGTTTGAAATTCAAGCGACATTTTCCCACTAGATCAATAGGATCCAAACTGTTTCCAATCAAGCTCGCTTTATTCATACTATTTCAATAATATCCAAACTTTTTGACATTTCAGCACCATTTTGCCCACTATATCAATTGAATCCAAACTGTTTGGATTCTGTTGATATTGTGTGACGAAAGTGTGCTTGCCATTGTTTGACATTTCAGCGCCATTTAACTCACTAGATTAACAGGATCCAAACTGTTTGCCATTTAAGCACGCTTTATTCACACAAAATCTATAGGATCCAAACTGCTTGACATTCAAGCACCCTTTATTCAGAAAATATCAATAGGATCCAAACTGTTTGACATTCAAGCGCCATTTTCCCACAAGATCAATAGGATCCAAACTGTTTGACATTCAAGCTCGCTTTATTCACACAATATCAATAGGATCCAAACTGTTTGACATGCATGCGCCATTTAGCCCACTTGATAAATAGGATCAAAACTACCTGCCATTCAAGCACACTTTATTCATACAATATCAATACGATCCAATAGGATCCAAAATGTTTATCATTCAAGCGCGCTTTATTCATACAATATCAATAGCATCCAAACTGTTTTACGTTCAAGCGCCATTTTACCCACTAGATCAATAGGATCCAAACTGTTTGACATTCAAGCGCCATTTGCCAACTAAATGACCCAAACTGTTTGACATTCAAGTGCCATTTGCCAACTAAATCAATAGGATCCAAACTGTTTTACATTCAAGCGCCATTTTACCAACTAGATCAATAGGATCCAAACTGTTTGACATTCAAGCGCCATTTGCCAACTAAAGGACCCAAACTGTTTGACATTCAAGTGCCATTTGCCAACTAAATCAATAGGATCCAAACTGTTTGACATTCAAGCGACATTTTCCCACTAGATCAATAGGATCCAAACTGTTTCCAATCAAGCTCTCTTTATTCATACGATTTCAATAATATCCAAATTTTTTGACATTTAAGCACCATTTTGCCCACTATATAAATTGAATCCAAACTGTTTGGATCCTGTTGATATTGTGTAAAGAAAGCGTGCTTGTCATTGTTTGATATTTCAGCGCCATTTAACTCACTAGATTAATAGGATCCAAACTGTTTGCCATTTAAGCATGCTTTATTCACACAAAATCTATAGGATCCAAACTGCTTGACATTCAAGCACCCTTTATTCAGAAAATATCAATAGGATCCAAACTGTTTGACATTCAAGCGCCATTTTCCCACAAGATCAATAGGATCCATACTGTTTGACATTCAAGCGCCATTTTCCCACAAGCATAATAGGATCCAAACTGTTTGACATTCAAGCACGCTTTATTCACACAATATCAATAGGATCCAAACTGTTTGACATTTATGCGCCATTTAGCCAACTAGATAAATAGGATCCAAACTATCTGCCATTCAAGCACGCTTTATTCACACAATATCAATACAATCCAAACTGTTTGACATTCAAGTGCCATTTTTCCCACAATATCAATAGGATCCAAACTGTTTGACATATAAGCACTATTTACTCACTGGATCAGTACAATCCAAACTGTTTGCCTTTCAAGCACGCTTTATTCACACAATAGCAATAGGATCCAAACTGTTTGACATTCAAGCGCCATTTAGCTCACTAGATCAATAGGATCCAAACTGTTTTTAATTTTAACCACTCTTTATTCGCACAATGTCAATAGGATCCAAACTGTTTGATATGCAAGCGCCATTTTTCTCACTAGATTAATAGGAGCCAAACTGTTTTCCATTCAAGCACGCTTTATATGCAAAATATCAATAGGATCCAAACTGTTTGATATTCAAGCGCCATTTTGCCCAACTTTTCGTTGTTCAATTATTCGTCTTATTCTAATATGATGTAAACAGTTTCATGGAAAATGATCATAATGATCCAAACTGATTTAAAAATGATTAAGATCTGAACTGTTTGCCATTCATTCAAACTATTTATATGAAACATACCAGAATAATTTAGAATTGCAACAGCCATTTAAACAGATCTTCTTGATAACCCCTCCCCCTTTTTCCATGCATGCATTTGCAACAGAGTAGACCCTGATCAGACAGCTCCTTTAGCTTCGTGTTCGCTTATATGATACAGGGGCATGTCCATAACACACTAATACAGTATGACTACAATAAAACCTCTCTATAACGGCCTCTATATTGTGTTCATTAGTTGGTATTTAGTGCAGGGGGATACTTTAAGCAAGGAGAAAGTAAAACAGAACACTCCTATAGGAGCATTCCGTTTTACTTTCACCTTACTTTAAGTAGCCACATGTCTTTAACACAAAATACTTGATGTAATTTAGTGGCCGTTATAGAGAGGTTTTATTGCATACTGAAAGAAATTATTACATCATCATAGTAGACCCAGATCAGGTGACTCCTGTAAGAGTGGTCTGACCAGTGTCTGCTGTGTTTGTAAAATCATTTCCATGTAAGAATGCATGCGAAAGTATTTGTATGAGGTAAAGGGTTAAAAAGGAAGTAATTTATACAAAAGAAAGACTGTGACATCATGAATATTCATTAACCGAATTTTAATAATGTAAAATTGGCGAAGGATTGTTTGCACTAACTAGAACCGTAGAATCAGATCAATACCATGTCATAAGCAAACAGAGCAGACCCTGATCAGAAGACTCCTATAGGAGTCATCTGATCTGGGTCTACTCTGTTTGCAAATGCCTGAAAACACGTTTATATGAAGGAAAGAGTTAAAACATATTACAGATCTGATTCTACACTTTCTGACAGGGCCATACAGAACAGACCCTAATCAGGCAATTCTTCCAGGAGCGGTCTACATTATTTGCAAAGGTATTCAAAGGCATATTTATAAAGGGTCTGATCAGATACAACACTGTCATAAACAGCATTAAATCAGAATAGACTCCGGTAAGTGCAAAATAGCAAAGAACTTGATCAGTCGCACTTTAAATAAGCCTTTCCTTCAATCTTTAGCCTGCTGCTATGGGCAGATGAGTGAATACCTATGCAAACAGTTTGGATCCAGATAAGACGCCGAGTAACTCATCAGGATCCAATATGTTTGACACCATGATTAAATTTTGGCAGACAAATTGATAATAGCTTGAATTTTGAAAATGTAGTAGATGAAAAAATCTGTAAAAATTATTTGCTCAACTTGCTAAAGTGTAATGCCTCTGAAAATAGAGTCGATCTGGATCAGATAACTCCTACAAGAGATGTCAGATTATGGTCTGCTCTGTTTGCTTATATGTTTGCTGAATTCCTTAGTGCCATAGTATTTAGTAGTGATACTAAAAACTAAAATGCTATGGCAGTAAGGAATTCAGATCTGCAGCCATAAGCAAAACTGCCAGCACTCATACCACTGCAAATACATCTACTATCCCTGCTACTACTACATCACTCCCACAAGTACTACTACTACTACTACTACTACTATGATTACTACTGTTGCTAATGCTACTATTACTACTACTACTGTTACTATTACTACTACTACTACTACTTCTACTGCTGTTACTACTTCTACTACTATGGCTGATATTACTACTACTACTGCTGATACTACTACTACTATTACTAACTACTACTACTACTATCTCTACTATTACTATGTCTATTACTACCACTACCATGTCCATTACTAATACTACTACTCACTACTACTGCTACTGCTACTACTAACAATACTACCAATCAAAATATTATTACTACTACAACAACTACAACTAATATTACATGTACTACTATGACACTATTATTACTACTGTAACTTCTGCTACTACTATTGCTACTACCACTACTACAACTTCTATAACTACTACTGCTACACTATTACTACCATAATACTCAGCAATCCCCAATCCCGCCCCTCCCCCTCCCCTACCATGGCAAACAGTGCAGGCCCTGATTAGAGAGCTCATCTAAGAGCCCTCTGATCTGGGTTCACACTGTTTTCAAATATTATGGCAAACAGTGCAGACCCTGATCAGAGAGCTCATCAAGGAGCCGTCTGATCTCGGTCCACACTGTTTGTATATACCATAGCAAACAGTGCAGACCCTGATCAGAGGGCTCATCTTTGAGTCTCCTGATCTGGGTCTACACTGATTGCAAAAACAGTTGCATGATTTACAAAGTCTATCAAAATTCATGTAAAACTACTACAACTAATTACTACTACTACTTCCTCTGTTACTACTATGTCTACTACTATGTCTATTACTACCACCACTACTACTTCTCTTACTAGTACTACTACTATTACCCCTACTACTACTACTAACGACTACTAATACTATTATTACCCCTATTACTGATACTACCACCACTACCACTATTACTACTACTAATTTTTCTACTACAAATACTACTACTACTAACTACTACTACTACTACTATTACCCCTACTTCTGATACTACCACCACTACTAATATTACTACTACTAATTATTCTACTACAGCTATTACTATTATTACCCTTACTAATGATACTACCACCACTACTACCATTACTACTACTAATTCTTCTACTACAACTATTACTACTGCTGCTACTGCTTCAACTAGTAGTAGAACTACTGCTGCTAGTAATACAGTAAAACCCCTTTAAACTGGACATTAAATTTTATATAAATATTGGTCTTGGAGACTGGTGGCAGCTTAATGCAGGGTAAAAGTCATACAAAAAGCCCCTCAAGGAGCTTTCTGTATGACGAAATTTCAACCTGCATTAAGCAGCCACATGCCTAAAATTATCTATAGTAAAACCTCTCTATAACAACCACTAAATTACATCAAGTATTTTGTGTTAAAGGCAGGTGGGTGCTTAACCCTTTCCCTGTTCTGTATTTAGACCAAATTTCAATACCCACTGAATATTCATTAACAAAATAGTTAGATAGAAATATGGAAGGTGGAACATTCTAGACATTTAAGAAATAAAGAAACAGATCTATCAAATTTTGTTAGCAAACAGAGCAGACCCTGATCAGAGAGATCCCCTAGGAGCCATCTGATCTGGGTCTACTCTGTTGGCAAATGCGTTAAAACAAGTTTATACGAGGGAAAGGGTTAAACCAAGGTGAAAGTAAAACAGAACGCTCCTATGGGAGCGTTCTGTTTTACTTTCATCTTGCTTTAAGCAGCCACCTGCCCAAAATAACAACTAATTAACACAATTTTAGTGGTCATAATTGAGAGGTTTTACTGTACATTATTCTTTATTAGAAAATTAGAATTCCGGTTTAGAGGTTTTTTACTTCTAATACTATTTCTAATACAACTACTATTGCTACTACTACTGTGTCTACTACTACTACTACTACTACTACTAACAATACTACTAATACAAAACCTATTATTACTACTACAACAACTACATCTAATATTACTATTGCTATTTCTACTATGACATTATTACTACTTATACTACTACTACAACTTCTAAAACTACTACTACTACTACTGCTACACTATTACTACCACTATAATACTCCATCCCGCGATCCCGTCCCCTCCCAACCCCTCCCTTACCATGGAAAACAGTGTAGACCCTGATCAGAGAGCTCATCTAGGAGTCCTCTGATCTGGGTCCTTACTGTTTGCAAATATTATGGCAAACAGTGCAGACCCTGATCAGATAGTTCATTAAGGAGCTCTCTGATCTCGGTTCACACTGTTTGAATATACCATGACAAACAGTGCATACCCTGATCAGAGGGCCCATCTTTGAGCCCCCAGAACTGGGTCTGCACTGTTTGCAAAAACAGTTGCATGATTTACAAAGTCTATTAAAGATTAAGTACTACTACTACTACTACTTCTACTACTACTTCTACTACTACTACTGTTACTACTACTACTACTACTACTACTACTACTACTACTACTACTACTACTACTATAATTACCCCTACTACTGATACTACAACTACTACTTCTTCTACTACAACAACTACTACTACTACTGCTGCTACTACTAGTAGTAGTAGTAGTACTGTTGCTACTAATACAGTAAACCCCTTCAAACCTGACATTAAATTGAGTATAAATATTGGTTGCAGCTTAATGCAGGGTAAATGTCATACAGAAAGCCCCCAAGGAGCTTTTCACATGACTTCCACCCTGCATTAAGCAGCCATCTACCTAAAAGTATCGAAATAATTCTCTATTAGAAATTTAGAATTCTGGTTCAGAGGGGTTTTACTGTACTACTTATACTATTTCTGATGCAACTGCTATTGGTATTACTACTGCACCTACTACTACTATTGCTACTACTACTACTACCAATACAGTAAGACCCCTCTTAACCAGACAATAAATTTAGTATAGATATTGGTCTTGAAGACAGGTTGCAGCTTAATGCAGGATGAAAGTCATGCAGAAAGCAATAAGCCACCTGACTAAAAGTACCTAATTTCTTCTCTAATAGAAATTTAGAATTCCTGTTTAGAGGGTGTTTACTGTACCACTAATATCATTTCTACTACAACTACTATTGCTACTACTACTGTGTCTACTGCAACTACTACTATTGCTACTATTGATACTACTACTGTGTCTACTGCAACTACATTGTACTACTATTGCTACTATTGCTACTACTACTATTGCTACTACTACTACTACTACTGCAACACTATTACTACCACTATATTACACCACAACATTCTATCCCTACTCCCCTCCAGACCCCCTCCGTATCCCGACCCCCTCCCCACCCTCCCCCCTACCATAGCAAACAGTGCAGACCCTGATCAGAGAGTTCATCATGGAGCCCTCTGATCTTGGTTCACACTGTTTGCATATACCATGGCAAACAGTGCAGACCCTGATCAAAGGGCTCATCTTTGAGCCCCAAGAACTGGATCTACACTGTTTGCAAAAACATTTGCATAATTTACAAAGTCTATTAAAGATCAAGTACTACTACTACAA
The DNA here is from genome assembly GCA_963576725.1 of Azorinus chamasolen. Classification (NCBI taxonomy): domain Eukaryota; kingdom Metazoa; phylum Mollusca; class Bivalvia; order Cardiida; family Solecurtidae; genus Azorinus; species Azorinus chamasolen. The sequence goes on along the minus strand of OY755241.1, from coordinate 17,644,120 downwards.
CTAATTACTACTACTACTTCCTCTGTTACTACTATGTCTACAACTACTATGTTTATTACCACCACCACTACTACTGATCTTACTATTACTACTACTTTTATCCCTACTAATACTAATACTAACTACTACTACTACTATAATTACCCCTACTACTGCTACTTCTACTAAAACTACAACTACTACTTCTTCTGCTACTACTACTACTACTGCTAATACTACTGGTAGTAGTACTACTGTTGCTACTAATACAGTAAAGCCCTTTAAACCCGACATTAAATTACATATAAATATTGGTCTTGGAGTCAGGTGGTAGCTTAATGCAGGGTAAGTCATACAGAAAGCCCCCCAAGGAGCTTTTTGCGCGACTTCCACCCTACATTAAGCAACCACCTGCCTAAAAGTATCTAAATTATTCTCAATCAGAAATTTAGAATTCCAGATCAGAGGGGTTTTACTGTACTACTACTAATATTTCTACTGCAAATACTATTGCTACTACTACTGCGCGTACTACTACTACTGCTACTAATACAGTAAAACCCCTGTTATACCGGACAATAAATTTAGTATAGATACATGCATTGTCTTGGAGATTATAGGTTGCAGCTTAATGCAGGATGAAAGTCATACAAGACTCTCAGCCAGCATTAAGCAGTCAACCTAATTTCTTCTCAATAGAAATTCAGAATTCCTGTTAAGAGGGTGTTTACTGTACCACTAATATTATTTCTGCTACAACTACTATTGCTACTACTACTACTGCGTCTACTGCAACTACTACTATTGCTACTACTCACTATTGCTACTACTTCTACTGCAACACTATTACTACCACTATATTACCCCACAATATTCTACCCCTCCCCCCCCCTCCAGACCCCCTCCCCCTCCAGACCCCCTCACCACCCTTCCCCCTACCCTGGCAAACAGTGCATACTCTGATCAGAGAGCTCATCTAGGAGTCCTCTGATCTGAGTCCACACTGTTTGCAAATACCATGGCAAACAGTGCAGACCCTGATCAGAGAGCTCATCAAGGAGCCATCTGATCTCGGTCCAAACTGTTTGCAATACCATGGCAAACAGTGCAGACCCTGATCAAAGGGCTCATCTTTGAGCCCCAAGAACTGGGTCTACACTGTTTGCTAAAACAGTTGCATGATTTACAAAGTCTATTAAAGATCAAGTACTACTACTACAACTAATTACTACTACTAGTTCCTCTGTTACTACTATGTCTACAACTACTATGTATGTTACCACCACCACTACTACTGATCTTACTATTACTACTACTATTACCCCTACTACTACTACTACTAACAACTACGACTACAGCTACTATTTCTTCTACTACAACTACTACTACTACTGCTGCTACTACTAATACAGTAAATCCCTTTAAACCTGACATTAAATTGAGTATAAATATTGGTCTTTGAGTCAGGTGGCAGCTTAATGCAGGGTAAATGTCATACAGAAAGCCCCCAAGGAGCGTTTCACATGACTTCCACCCTGCATTAAGCAGCCATCTGCCTAAAAGTATCGAAATAATTCTTTATTACAAATTAAGAATTCTGGTTCAGAGGGGTTTTACTGTACTACTAATACTATTTCTGCTGCAACTACTATTGCTACTACTACTGCACCTACTTCTACTATTGCTACTACTACTGCACCTACTTCTACTATTGCTACTACTATTGCTACTACTACTGCACCTACTTCTACTATTGCTACTACTACTGCTATTACTGCTACCAATACAGTAAAACCCCTCTTAACAGGACACTAAATTTAGTATAGATATTGGTCTTGAAGACAGGTTGCAGCTTAATGCAGGATGAAAGTCATACATGACTTTCAGCCTGCATTAAGCAGCCACCTGCCTAAAAGTACCTAATTTCTTCTCTAATAGAAATTTAGAATTTCTGTTTAAAGGGTGTTTACTGTACCACTATTATTCTTTCTACTACAACTACTATTGCTACTACTATTGCATCTACTGCAACTACTACTATTGCTATTACTACTATTGCTACTACTACTATTGCTACTACTACTGCGTCTACTACTACTGCGTCTACTGCAACTACTACTATTGCTACTACTACTATTGCTACTACTACTACTGCAACACTATTACTACCACTATATTACACCAAAATATTCTACCCCTACCTTCCCCCTCCAGACCCCCTCCCCCCCTCCCCCTCCCCCCCCCCCTCCCCCTCCCCCCCCCCCCCTACCATGGCAAACAGTGCAGATCCTGATCAGAGAGCTCATCTAGGAGCCATCTGATCTCGGTCCACACTGTTTGCATATACCATGGCAAACAGTGCAGACCTTGATCAGAGAGCTCATCTAGGAGCCATCTGATCTCGGTCCACACTGTTTGCATATACCATAGCAAACAGTACAGACCCTGATCAGAGGGCTCATCTTTGAGCCCCCTGGTCTGGATCTACACTGTTTGCAAAATTGCAAATACAAGTTCATGATGTCTGTCCAAGATCAAGTCATTTATCAGTGGTTGATGGTCACAACCACTCAGCCCAAAAGAGGTTGATTGGATCTGATAGGTCAGGATGGTTTAAGCAAGCTCAAAGGCTAACCAATCATAAACTTGAGAACAAACTTAACTTAGACTCAGGAGCTTTTGTAACCTGGGAGTCAGAAATGTCAGGTAATTGTCATCTGCAAAATTTGTCTTCAGCTTTTAATGTGAGTGTGAATTTTAACTTCATTTCAGTTCAAAAACATAATAAACCAGTTTAGATCCTGATGAGATGAAAAGTACAATTACTCCGTGTCTCATATGGATTCAGATTGATAGCAGAAATCAGAAATTCTTCAGTAGCCAAAACCTAAGCTGGGCATATGGCTACATATGACCCATGAGCACTTGGACCTGCTGTTGGTGGCTGTAAGTACCAAAATACAGATGGTCCTCATGGTAACAAACAGTTTAGCTACTAATCAGACACCATGTGTGGCAGCTGATCAATGTCTTCACTGTTTATTAACAATTGCATGCTCAATTACCTATGACACAGGGCATTCATCATGACAATAGCTGTGGAAGAGCCTGAAAATAGAAATCTTGGGAATAAAAAAACACAATCTGTTGATCATACAATAGGACACACTGAATCTAGGCATCCTTAACCCTTTGCTCCATGAATAATCATGTCAGAAATAATGATTGTATGAATATTGTTTATAATGGCAACATGTCAGGAGGGAATTGATTAGAATGGATGAAACTGTAAAAATAGATGTATGCTATCAAATAGAGCAGAACCTGATCAGACAGTTCCTACAGGAGCTGTTTGATATGAGTCTACTCCTGTGTGCAAAGGTACCAAAAGGTGTGTCTGTGGAATAAAGGGTTAATTGTTGCAGACCACTCTATATACTGATGCAACGAGTCAATACTGTGTGGCACTTAAAGCAGAGGGAACAAATTATCTAGGACTGCTTTGACCTTTGATGTGGGATGTGTGTACTGACAAACAATGTAGACCTGGTTGAGATCAGCACTGTATGCCATTTAAATCATCTTGCACCTTATACCTTTTCATTCTGAATTAACTCTGTTTTACAGGAATGATGGAGCATCCTACTTTAACCCTTTCCTCCATAAATACGCCTTTGTAGAAATCATCTGTTGAAACCATTGTGATAAAAAGAGCATTTGCTCAAATAGGAGCAAATGCTCTATTCATCATAATGGTTTCAAACAACAAAATTCTAAAACTTTTACTTTTCTCTAGTAAATGCTCCTTTTGAGTAGATTCATTCTAAGAGGCTGGGTCTAAAAAAAAGGCATACGGAGGAACGGGTTGAAAGGTTACATTTTCACATTTCCTGAATGTGATGTTGCAAGTCATAACAACAGTAAAATGGATGGTGGTATAAAGACTGGTAGAACAATTCATACTAAAATATGAGGAAATGTAATGAGGACTGAATGGACCATTGTACAATAATGACTGAATGGACAATGCTACAGCATTACTAGTACGGAGGATGTGGACTGAAATACAGCACTAGTGCGGAGAATGACAACAACAGTAATATGGAGGATGAGGACTGAATGAACCATTCGATCTACTAGTATGAAGGATGTGGACTGAATGACAATACCAGTATGAAGGACGTCAAATGAATGACAATACTAGTATAAAGGATGTCGACTGAATGACAATACTAGTATGAAGGATGTTGACTGTCAATGACACTACTAGTATAAAGGATGTGGACTGAATGACAATACTAGTATGAAGGACATCGACTGAATGACAATACTAGTATGAAGGATGTCGACTGAATGACAATACTAGTATGAAGGATATCGACTGAATGACAATACTAGTATGAAGGATGTCGACTGAATGACTATACTAGTATGAAGGATGTCGACTGAATGACAATACTAGTACTAAGGATGAGGACTGAATGGATCAGTCTCTAACAATTCTAGTACAGAGAATAAGGTCTGAATGGAACATTCTCTAACAGTATTATTACGGAGGATAAGGACTGAATGAAACATTCTCCAACCATACTAGAATGGAAGATGAGGTCTGATCTGGGCCTGTAGAGTAAAGGATTAATGACCAGTAAGCAGGATATAGGCTTAATGGACTAAAACCAGAAAATCCAGCACACTGGTAATGCTATATGAGGAAGCAATATCTTGCCTACTAACTAACAAATAGTCTCATACCAGTACAACCATTTTGTCATTGATATTACTTGTACTAAAATGACAACGTCCTGATAACCTGTGCAAACAGGCTGGATCTATGTGCCATCAGTAAAGTGCTTTACACAGTAATGGGGAGGGCACTCGTCATTAACTCTTTACACAGTAATGGGGAGGGTACTCGTCATCAACTCTTTACACAGCAATGTAGAGTCATTAACTTTTAACACAGCAATGGGGAGGGCACTCATCATCAACTCTTTACACAGTAATGGGGAGGGCACTTGTCATTAACTCTTTACACAGCAATGTAGAGTCATTAATTCTATACACAGCAATGGGGAGGGCACTCGTCATTAATTCTTTACACAGCAATGGGGAGGGCACTCATCATTAACTCTTTACACAGCAATGGGGAGGGCACTCGTCATTAACTCTTTACACAGCAATGTAGAGTCATTAACTCTTAACACAGTAATGGGGAGGACACTCGTCATTAACTCTTTACACAGCAATGGGGAGGGCACTCGTCATTAACTCTTTACACAGCAATGGGGAGGGCACTCATCTTTAACTCTTTACACCACAATGGGAAGGGCACTTGTTATTAACTCTTTGCAAGCCAGCAACTAAATTGTTAAAACTACACAAATGATTTGTACCAAGATGAGACAATGAGTCAACTCTGTATCTCATCAGGATTCAAAGTGCTCGATACTAAGTATATTTGAAGAGAAATAGAGAAAATTATCTCTCTGGAAAAGTAGCAGATTTTGCAGATGACAATTACTTAGGGTGTAAAGAGTTAATGAAGCAGACGACAATTTGGCGATAAGTGCTTAACCTTTCTCATGTTGAAAAAAAATCGTGTCTGCTCAATATCTTATCAACTGAACTGTAAACCCATTACCTCATAGGCTATTTTTAGATACAACCTCTTTGTATACATCTATCGAAAAGGAGCATTAGCTAGCGAAAAGGAAAATTTTAGGATTTTGTAGTTTGAAACCATTGTGATGAATAGAGCATTTTGCTTCTATAGGAGCAAATTAATACTCTATTTATCACAATGGTTTCACAAAGTTACTTTAACAGAGTCGTCAAAAGTCGTCAATGTGAGGGAATGGGTTAAATGGGATTCAAGCCTTTGAGAAACTACTGCCCAAGTCAAACAGATTGGATTTTGATGTGACGCCAAGTATCCTAGTGTCTCATCTGGATCCAAACTGTTCGCAAATGCCAGGGAGATCATGCTTAGCATGAGAGGGGTTAACCCTTTCCTACATAGTATTGTGCTATATTTAGATCCAACCACTCTGAATAAATCTACTGAAAAGGAGCATCAACTAGAGAAAAGGAAAATTTTAGAATTTTGTAGTTTGAAACCATTGTGATGAATAGAACATTTGCTCCTATAGGAGCAATTGCTCCTCCTATAGGAGCAATTGCTCTATTTATCACAAAGGTGTCATACAGTGAGGCGTAGAAAGGTGTATTTATGGAGGAAAGGGTTAACATAATAAGATGAAAATGAAATAACATGTTTATGATTGATGATGATATGTACACTACATGTATATGAATAAAAGACCTTGAGCAACCACAAATACTTTTTAACCATGCTAAGTATATGTATGTATTATCCACCAAAAATGTCAACTGCTGAGGAAATGGCTAATAATCATTAACTGGATGCTTGTGATGGTGACATAAGGCATGAGAAGTTTGATGCAACTATCTCAAAAGCTGAAGTATTGGCAAATAATAATTAGATCTTTATACCGGTGACATGTAGCAAGAGAAGTTTGATGGAACTTGCTCTAGAGCTGAAGTAATGGATGGTAACAAATGAATCCTGTGATGGTGACATAAGGTGTGAAAAGTTAGATGGGGCTTACTCTAAAGCTAAAGTAATGGGCAGTAATAAATGGATCCTGTGATGGTGACATGTGGCACAAGAAGTTTGATTAGGTTTAGCTCTAAAGTTGAATTAACGGCCAATAATAATTGGATCCTTGTGATGTTGGCACATGGCATGAGAAGTTTGATGAGACTAGCTCCTGTGTGATGTTGTTCCCTGAGTGGCATAGTACATGTAATTAGCACTAATAAATGACTATGAGATTGCAGATAAAGTAGTTGACATTTTTGGCGGATAATACATACATGTACTTGGCATACTTAAAACCATACAAACATGATTATATGAATGAGGATATGCATTTATAAGATTACCAACATGAAGATGATGAATGATGATATGTATTTGTAAGATTGCCAACATGAAGGTGATGAACGACGATATGTGTTTACAGAATTACGAACATGAAGAGCTCCTCTATCAGCAAAGTTTTGAAATTTCACTCCTAAAAAGGGTCAGTTACTAGAAAGTGTCCTTTGTGATGCTTAACTGGAGCATTAGAAGTTTGATAAATCTAGCTCTAATTTTGAAGTTATGACCAATAATTAGCTTATGATAAATACATGTGTATATTATATAAGAAGTTTGATGAGTCTAACTCTAAATTTGAAGTTATGGCCAGAAATTATGCATGAAACCATTTATGTTACACTAAGAACACCAAAATTACCTTAGTATCTATAATATACTGAAACATCGTCAAGTTAAACATTAAGATGGAGCTGATAGAGGAGTGACTTAAAGTGACATTAACTGTGATGATAAAGGGAATAATGATATACGATGTGCTATGAGCTTCAAAATGAATGAAATGAAAATGATTGATATTTATTTGGGTTTATGTTTTAATATTTTTTTGTGTGTTTTCCCATTTTACTACTTTTTTATTGTTTTTTTTTATATATATTTTTTTTTGTGTTTTCAAATTTTATTACTTTTTATTTGAGTTTTGATTTTTCCTTTTTTTTGGTCTACCATTATCCTACCATTTATGACTAACTCTTTGCACGCTAGCGACAAAACCTATGCAAACAGTTTGGACCAGGGTGAGACACCACCTTATACTGTGTCTCATCACCCAATTCAAACCGTTTGACCGTATTTTTGCAAACAAATGAGAAGAAAAGTTATTATAAAAAATGAAGCAGACAAAAACCACTGCAGATAAAATATTACTTTAGTGCGCAAAGAATTACATTTCATCCAACACCAGCTTGGATCAAGACGTAATGTTCAGTAACTCAGCCTCTCATCTGGATCCAAGCTGTTGTCAGTCATCCAAAAGTTTCAAAAAATAAATTATATAAAAAATAGATGTGCAGCAGAAAGGAGATTTAGCAGACAGTAATTTAAACAGTAGGCTAAGGGTAGGATTTCAATTGGATAAAAATGACTCGTACAACAATACATACATACAATACATACATACATACTACACATACATACAACTAACATACAACCTCCGAGTGCAACAGCTTTAACTCATACAGACACAAGGTGACCCATAACATCCGATACCACTTGCAAATGTCATTATCAATCAAACAGCTCTTACTCTAAATAACTGTAATACTTGTATTTAATTTATTGCCTGACCTAAATAGAATAAATAATCAAAAGGCATGGAATCTTAAACATTTTAAAATTATACAAGTATTACAAGGCAGTACTTTTAAACAATAAATGGTATCAGATATTACAAATCACCAATAAACATATAAAATACAAGCTTCACATTTCACAGAAATCAATATTTATAATAAAGCTAACTAAAAGCCAAAAGCTAACAAATACCCCATTCCCATCTTCATATGCAACAAACAGCAAAAAGGGTAGTAACTCCAATATTTGCTTTTGGATAATCCACGACCATTGCAGATGGGCAGATTGTATATTAACCCTTTACATCATGAATAATTACGTAAAAATCTATCACTTCGTGAAAATACAGTGACTGAATTTTTATAACAATACCTAAACAAGGGAACTTAACTCTTTCCTCCATTATGCTATTTTTAGATCCAACCTCTTTCAATAAATCTGCCAAAAAGGAGCATTAACTAGAGCAAAGGAAAATTTAAGAATTTGTAGTTTTGAAACCATTGTGATAAATAGAGCATTAAAATTTTACTACAAAGGAGCAAATGCTCTATTTATCGAAATGGTTTCAAAAAGTGACTATTACAAAGGCGTAGAAAGGCGTATCTATGGAGGAAAGGGTTAAAGCCATGCATATAGTTCCATAAGCAAACAGCAGATCATGATAAGACAGCTCTTACTGGAGTCATCTAACATCTGTCTACTCAGTTTGCAAAAGTGTTAAAAGGCGTCTCTATCAGGTAAAGGGTTAACCGTTTACTTCATAAATATGCCTTTCTACACCTGTTCAAACAGAGTTACTAAGGCCCAAATCAGACGACTCCTGTAGACGCCCTCTGATCAGAGTCTGCTCTGTTTGCTGATGAAATAATGTTGATCTAATTCTACATTTTTACCAGGATCAAAGCTTTTCTAGATCTTATGCTATATAAATATTAAGCTGATCAAGCTTCATACATACATTAGTTCTTCCATGCATATTCATGGAGTAAAGGGTTAATAATGACCATAAACTTCCATCAAAATCCATATACTGTAGGAGGAGTTCCCCAATTACCAATTTAGCCAAAGGTGAAAAAAAACTAATTAACCACGGATACTGATATGTACTTCATCACAACTGGACACATTCTAATTTTTTCTCGCCAAGTCTACCCTGGCCACTTGAGTTCTTTGTTGATTCTTTGCATGCTTGCATGAGAGTGGATACTATATACAAACAGTTTGGATCCAGAATAGTAACTCAGTGTCCCATAGGAGATTTCTGTATGATTGTCACCCTGTATTCAGCTCCCACTTGTCTGAATGGCTGATAATGATATTTATCTGGGGGTTCAGATTAGTGAGGTTTTAGAGTTTATTATTAATATTGTTGTTATCATATAGCTTTCGTCATAACTTATTATTAATATTATTCTCCTTAAGATTATTATCACTTTTATTCTTATCTTCATAAAGACAGAATAATTTAGTATTATTAACATTCTCCTTCAGATTATCATCGTTTTAATTCTTATCTTCATAAAGACAGACTGAAGAGACTATTTCAAAGAGAAACTTTGATGAATAATCACTTATATGAGCCAATATATAATTTGGGCAGATTTTCAAATCAATTTTTTGAAAAATAAAAGGTGTTTCTTCTTGAAAGTTTTGTTGATTTCTAGGTACTTTGTTGTTTAAGTGACACTAAAAATGTAAAATGCACCCTAAATTTATTCATCTTTAAAACTTTATATGACTTTATGACGATGACTCTCAAGCACATGTCATTGCAGTAACGAAAATGAAAACAATGACTATAAAAGTATGTGGTTCATTTAAAGTAATTTATTGCATTATATATCTTATGTATGCCATATTTGAATAGATGAACACATAAAAACCTTTTTTTCCATATATATTAATGAGAAATTTTGAATCATTGCATGATGCAATAAAACCAATACAATTACAAACATAACAATTAATGTTATGATCATTATTGGCTTTGTATAGTGCTTTACACTTGCTTAACCTAGAATAATGTCATAATTATCAACAAATCATGTATCAGACAAATATTCAAACATGTTTCACCTTTTTTGTCATCATTCTTTACGCATGTTATTGCAATGACACCCTTGTTATTGCAAAGACATTTATTGTAACTGCAATGACAAACTGACAATAAAATTTATTTTTGCTATCTTTTATTCGCAAATTGTCTAAAATAACACACAAACTGTTAACAACATGTTCAGCAATTTCAATTCTAAACTATATCGAGTAATTTTACAAAAGGATTTTAATGGACATTGAAAAAAGATTCCAGCGCGACTGCAATGACATTTTCGTTATTGCAATGACTTGCATAATCTTAACTTATAAAATCAACCTTATTCCAGACTTAAATGCCCCTCATTATAATGTTCTTTGCAAATTCATACTTTCCCTCATGAATATTTTAAAAAAAACTCCGCCCACTGTGAATATTTTATCATTTTTCATTGCGCTACATAAAACAAAGGAATTAATTACCAGAGTCAAGAGATAGTCTGATTCATAATATTTCAATAAGCAAATTGAGCAAACCCTGATCAGGCAGATTCAAGAGGAGCTTTCTGATCTGGATCTGGATCTGGATTTTTGTTTTCAACCCTTCTCATGCTACAGTTTATAGAGGATGTTGGCCACTTTTACTATAGTGTCCTCGAAAAAGTCATTTTCTACAAAGTGTGATAGTTTTGTTTCTTCAGTTAAAAGTTAAGACTGGGATAAGACAGAGTTTATACAAACAGATGCCTTTAAACTACTCTTTAAAGCCACATTTTGAAACAGTTGTGATAAATAGAGTATTTGCTCCAAAGGAGCATATGCTCTTTTTATCACAATGGTTTCAAATATGGAAAAATAGTCAAACAGGGAGAGCCACACACGAAATGACACCGCACCAAACACCATCTCAAGACTACAATATATATATATCCTGAAAATTCCCTTCTATCCAGGAAATGCTCCTTTCCAGTAGATGTATTCATAACATTTGAGTCTAAAAATAGCATATCAGGCAATGGGATAACCCTTAAATTATCTTTCAATTGAACCCTTTCACTCATGAGTTATAATTCTGGTAAAACTCTGCCAGCTGTACATATTTAATTACATATACTTTTTATTGGGGAATATAGAGCAAAGAATTTTAATCGGAGTTGACCCTGATTTGGAAGCTTCCTTACATTAAAAAATAACACTGATGTAAAATCTTAGATGTCTTGAAATTTTATGAACTTGTTATTAAACTCCATGAAAGTTTTTTTTATCACATAACTTCACTTGTTTCTGAGTTAATAAAGCCAACACATATTTATTATATTAACCATTTGGCATATATAAATGTGATGTCATTAAAAACAGTATGGGATGACATCATACAATGCTGAAAAATACAGCATTTTTTTTTATTTAAAATTTTGGAGCTCTTTTTTAAGAGTGTATGATAAGAGAAACTTACACTCATCATCACTTCTTATCACACTCATTATCACTTCTTATCAAATTTTATTTAACTCATTCAGGAAATGCTTTAAAGCTTGCCAGAGGCTTGCTGAACTCATTCTCTCCTAGACTATTTTTAGACCAAGCCTCTTTGAATTAATCTACCAAAAAGAAGCATTAACTATAGAAAAGGAGAATTTTAGAATTGCATAGTTTTGAAACCATTGCGATAAATAGATTATTTGCTCCTATGGAGCAAATGCTCTATTTATCACAATGGTTTCAAAGAATGAGTTTTACAGAGGGGCAAAAAGGCGTCATTAGGAGAGAATGGGTTAATAACATTTTCTTGAATTTGTTTATTAAAAGTTGTTATGAAGTGACAATCCATGTAAGATTCTAGATGTAGCCATAGCTTCAGGACTGGATTGGCATATCTATTGGTCATCATGGTTAATATGGGTTAAATTGATATGTGACTGATTAAAAATATCCATGCTCCTAATTAGAATTGACAGGCTGTTCAGTTATACACTACCTGCTTGACCCTTTCCTCATATAAACATGTTTTCACACATTTGCAAACAGAGTAGACCCAGATCAGACAGCTCCTAGGAGCCATTTGATCAGGGTCTGCTCTGTTTGCTAATAGAATTGGATAGATGTGTTTCTTTACTTTCTAAAATGATTCCAATGTTCCACCTTCAATATTTCATTATATTATTTGGTCCATAAATATTCAGTAGGTATTGAAATTGCAAATAAATATAGAACAGGGAAAGGGTTAATCCAAAGACCTATTAATGTCCATCATAGCTCAACGACAACAATTGTTATTTAACCCTTTCCCTATTCTATTCTATTTCAATACCTACTAAATATTCATGGACAAATTAGTTGTAATGAAATATGGAAAGTGGAACACTGTAGCCATTTTAGAAAGTACAGAAACAGATCTATCCAATTCCTTCAGCAAACAGAGCAGACCATATAGGAACCTTCTGATCTTGGTCTACTCTGTTTGCAGGTGCATAAAAACATGTTTATATGAGGGAAGGTATTAATACACAATGTCTTACAATATCCAGCCTTCAAACTGACTTTGAGAAAGAGACAACTGTATTTACATGTATTCTATATATTTACCTTACATGCATATATCTGCAGTGCTATTCTTGTAGTAAATAACAAAAAATAATGAAGAAAATTTAAAAGAACTAGAAATGTCATCGCAATAACAAATCCTGTCATTGCAATAACATTTTTTTTTAAAAATCCCATCTTACATAAATTTTCAACAAACATGCACATTTTATTTTATTATGCATATTTACTTGCATATTTCTGTTGAATAATTCCAACTGAAATGAAAATTATAAAGATAATAACACAATACAATGCTGTATTGTCACTGCAATAACAAATCCTGTCATTGCAGTCACAAAATGAGTGTTATTGCAATGACTGTTATTGCAATGACGCATTCTCATATTTACCTCAACTTTTGCTCCTGAACTCTGACCTAGCCATACTTTGATATGTTTATAACAAAAACATTTATATTTATAACCTATATGCACTTTAAAATGCAAGCTATGATTTAAAGCATCTCTGTAATATGTGTTACTTAAATGACAGATTTCAAAAATACTCACTCACATACTTAACTTAAATAATCTTGTTTTTTGAAACTGTTTTCACACCATGCTTATAACATGGTGGCAACCATTTAGTGGTGAACAATCTTCTTCTTGAGGGTAGTTGTCTCCCTTGAATGTGTGCTTTAATGGTAGAACTCCACCATATTATAACATTGTTACTGCAATGACGTAGGTCTGAGGGACAAAGTTCAAAGTGTATTTTGAGTCCCATAAATGCTATTTACGGACTTTATTTTCTCTTTACAATGCAGTTAAATGCTGATATTTATTATACTCACCATTATTATTTTGAAAACCACATTTTCTCTCATTGAAATAGAGATCTGAATGTATAATTTTAGATTTGGGACATGACTTTTACCTAAAAATTGATACTTAAACTTGGAACAGCTGTTCAATTAATTCCTCAAATTCATTTTTTTATCACTATTTTACTAGATTTCCTTGATATATACACATTCTATGAGGAACTTTCTTTACACAATTCTTGTGCTTTGTTTAAAACCTAAAGGACAAGAAATCTGCCCAAATTATATATTAGCTCATATGAGAAGTAAAGCCTTTTAACATTTTAATACAGACTATAATAAGGTAGACAGATTCCAGGTAAAGGTAAAACTGGCTGGAAAAGTGGTGCAACCCATTCTTCCACTCAGTTTGAATGTTAGTAAAGAGCACCCCGTTAGTGTGGAAAGACAAGACGAAAGACAGAGACAGAAATAAAGACAGACTGGGTAAAAATGAGCCTGTGTATCCAGCCATAGAGATAGGTCCCTGTATCACACCCAGTTGTCTGATCCACCACCCTGCATAGACATTGTACTGAACACATAAATTCAGGCCACACAGACAAATGATTGCGATACTAGTGCCTGTATTTCAAGCCAGACAAGGTCACTTTTACCCAGTCAAAAGAATTGTTATTATTATTATCATTATTATATTATTATTATTATTATTATTATTATTATTATTATTATTATTATTATTATTATTATTATTATTATTATTATTATCATTATCATTATTATCATTATTATTATCATTATTATTATCAATAGCTATCATTACATGTACATTATTATTATTATTATTATTATTGTTTTTTTTTTTTATTTTTATCTTTTTTTTATTATTATACTTATTATTACTATTATATCTTATTTTTTTTTACTTTTATTAGTATCATCAGCATTCAATAAAATTGTAATTGTTTACTGATTAAGTTAATCATGTCTCTCTCTCTGTCTCTCTGTCTCTGTCTCTGTCTCTCTCTCTCTCTCTGTTTCAGTAGCAGGCATACTGGCATGCAATTAAATATCTGTTATATTTATTTAACCCTTTCCTTAATGAATGTTTATGTATGAATTGATCACTTCATGAACCGCCATGAACTTAATTTCACGGATGTTTGCGCAAACACAGTAGACTGTTCCTACAGGAGCCATCAGATCTTGGGTCACTCTGTGTGGTGTAACCAACTTTGACCAATTTTTGTGATGTAACCACTTAGTCAGATTTCTTTGTGTGGCATAACTACTGAAAGCACCTTGTGCGGCGTAACCTCTTAGTTATAAGACAACTCTGTGTGAATAACTGCTTGAACCACCTTGTGTGGCATAACCTCCTAGCAAGACCACTCTATGTGGCATAACTACTTAGACCACTCTGTGTGGCGTAACTGCTTAAACCACTTTGTGTGGCTTAACTGCTTAGACCACTCTGTGTGGAGTAGCTACTTAGACCAATTTGTGTGGTGTAACCACTTAGTAAGACTACTCTGTGTGGCATAACTGCTGAAATTACCTTGTGCAACATAACCCCTTAGTAAGACTACTCTGTGTGGCATAACTGCTGAAATCACCTTGTGCAACATAACCCCTTAGTATGACCACTCTGTGTGGCATAACTGCTGAAATCACCTTGTGCAACAGAACCCCTTAGTATGACCACTCCGTGTAGGGTATCTACTTAAGACCATTCGGTGTGGCGTAACTGCTTAGACCACTCTGTGTGGCGTAACTGCTTAGACCACTCTGTACGGCGTAACAACTTAAACCACTCTGTGTGGCATAACTACTTAAACCACTTTGTGTGGCATAAGCTGCTTAGACCACTCTGTGTGGTGTAACTACCTAGACCACTCTGCATGGAATAACTACCAAGACCACTCTGTGTAGCTTAACTACTTAGACCACTCTGTGTGGCGTAACTGCTTAGACCACTCTGTGTGGCGTATCAACTTAGACCACTCTGTGTGGCGTATCTACTTAGAAGACTCTGTGTGGCATAACTACTTAGACCACTCCTTGTAGCGTAACTGCTTAGACCACTCTGTGTGGCATAACTGCTTAGACCACTCTGTGTAGCATAAATGCTTAGACCAATCTGTGTGGCGTATCTACTTAGACCGCTCTGCATGGCATAACTACTTAGACCACTCTGTGTGGCATTACTACTTAGACCACTCTGTACGGTGTTTATACCACTTAGGAAGACTACTTTGTGTGGCATACTGAAACCACTTTGTGCAGCATAACCCCTTAGTAAGACCACTCTGTGTGGTATTATCTACTTAGACCACTGAGACTGTGGCAGAACCACTTAGTAAGATCAGTCTGTGCAGTGTAATTACTTAGACCACTATGTGCGGTGAAACCCCTTAGTAAGACCAATTTGTGTTGTGTAACTACTTAGACCACTCTGTGTGGCAAAACTACTTGGTAAGATCATCTTTGCAATGTAATTACTTAGTAAGACCACTCTGTGTGGTGTGTCTACTTGGACCATTCTTATAACAACTTAGTAGAACCACTCTATGTGCCTTAACTATTGGACCACGCTGTGCAGCATAATCCCTTAGTAAGATCCCTGTGTGTGGCATAACCACTTAGTAACTAATAGATCATTCTGTGCGGCAGGGAGGATACATAAAATATATCGGTATATTTATTACGGTGATGCTCAGTAATAACCAGTTAGACTACTTTCTGTGGTACTGAGGATAAAGAAAGTCTAAGTTTTTTATGGTGGTGCTCAGTAGGAACTATTTAGTAAAACCACTCAGTGTGGCATAACCAATTAGTAATACCACTGTGTGTGGCACTGATGATACAAAAAAATACAGATTTCTTATGTAGAAGCTCAGTAGTAAGACCACTCCGAGTGGAACTGAAGATAAAGAAAATCTAGGTTTCTTATGGTAATGCCGTGTAGTAACTACTTAATAAGCCCCTTATGTTTGACACTGAGTTACAAAATGTGATGCAAAGTAAATTATCATCCCATCAAGATCCAAACTACATAAATGTCCTGACCATGGTTTTGAAATGAAATTCATAAGACATTTTGGCATGAAAACTGATGAGTGAAATGAGCCACAAATGTCTGATGTCCTCTCATGCGGGTCTACACTGTTTGTCACGACAAATGTCTGACCAAGTGTCAACTTCTTGGATGCAGATAAGATGCCAAATTAATCAGTGTCTCATTTGGATCCAAACTGTTTGCAAATGCAAGTTAGGTCATGAACAAAGACATAAACAATGGAGTTTAAATCAACATTAAGGGCCATGAATCAATTAACCCTCTACTCCATGAATATTCATGTTAGAAATGATGACACATCACGAGAACTAATAAGATTAACTTTTAAAATGGCATATAGTCATATGAAATCTTTGCTATGGCACAAATTGTAGAGTCAGATCTATATCATTCCATAAGCAAACAGAGCAGACCCTTACCAGATGGCTCCTATAGAAGCCATCCGATCTGGGTCTATTCTGTTTGCAAAGGTGTAGAAAGGCATATTTATGGAGTAATTAAAGGGTTAACAATCCATCATGAAATGTCCAGTCCTAATGTATAAACACTTCTTCATCTAAGAGTTTCATTGAAATCCAGCTTGTAGTGTTTGAGCAGTAGGGTAGACAGCGCTCAATACAGACTAGCAATCCAGGGGAAAATATGCCTAAACAATACATGCCCCTATCCCACTTAGAAATAAAATCTAAATTAGACTGATATAGTAGCAAATAGTGTAGGCTCAGATCAAACCACTCTTTCAGGAATCGTTTGACCTGGTTCTGCACTATTTGCCTACGTTTTGTCTGTCTGAATACTTTCGGTATTTCATTTTACTGTCAAAATCCTTGTATAACTTCCTGTATTCTGTGAAGCTTGTACTTTTAATGTTTATATCTGTATGAGACCCTACCTCAACCAGCTGATCCAGATGACCGGGAAGAATGCATCTAGCACTATTTCCTTTGATTTGATGATGTACCCCCTGCAATAATGAAACACAATCAATTAACGACAAGAAATGAAAACAATTTCCTGCAACAAATCAAGTTCAGTTTAACTCTTTGCATGCTGGGTGTAAATTTGTGATTACTTTTTTTTTATTTAACAATTTACAGAGTCACATGAGTTTAATGATTGCTGTCAGATTGTTTGTTCGTCTGTTTGTTTGTATTGGTGTTTTAGGTCACTTAACCCTTTCCTCCATAAATACTACTTTCTACGCCACTGTAAAAGTCACCTGTTGAAACCATTGTGATAAATAGAGCATTTGCTCCTATAGGAGCAAATGTTCTATTCATCACAATGGTTTCAAACTACAAAATTCTAAAATTTTCCTTTTCTCTAGTTGATGCTCCTTTTTAGTAGATTTATTCAAAGTGGTTGGATCTAAATATAGCACAATACTATGTAGGAAAGGGTTAACCCCTCTCATGCTAAGCATGACCTCCCTGGCATTTGCAAACAGCTTGGATCCAGATGAGACACTTGGATACTCGGCGTCACATCAAAATCCAATCTGTTTGACTTGGGCAGTAGTTTCTCAAAAGCTTGAATCCCAGTTAACCTAATTGCTCTATTTATCACAATTGTTTCAAGTTACAAAATTCTAAAATTTTCCATTTCGCTAGTTAATGCTCTTGTTTGGTAGATTGATTCAAAGAGGTCGGATCTAAAAATAGCCCGTGAGGAAATGGGTTAAAGAGAATTTCAGTCATATCACAATGTCCAGCTAATTACAAATTAAGGAAGACCCTCAGGATTTTTCCAGTGTACGGAACATATTGCATTATTTCGTGCACTGTGTCAGTAGAACATCCCGGTTACTAAGTACCACCGAGTCTACCGACTAACTGCAAGCCAGTTGGAAGGCTGTCAGAACATAATGAATTGGAAATGGAAGCTATGAGAATGCTTTTAAAGAAATAATAAGTCACCAATCAATAACGGATAATGCTCAAAACGCTGTGGAAAAATATCAAGTGCAGATCCTTTAAATATTTGCAAGTAGTGTGTGTATATACACTACCCTTTCCTTCATGCAAACACTGTTTCGTGTATTTGCAAACAGAATAGACCGAGATTAGATGACTACTAAACAGATGGCTTCTATAGGTATCATCTGATCAGCGTCTGCTGTGTTTGCTAAAGGAATTTTACAGATCTGTTTCTTTAGTTTCTAGTATGGCTACACTCTTCCACATTGCAGATTATAACCATTTCGTCTGAATATTCAGTAGTTATTGAAATTTGGAATAAGTATAGAACAGGGAAAGGGTTAACCCTTTCAACCATGAACAATCAGAGTGGAGTTGACCATCTGTGTTTAACTATCAGAGTGCAGTTGACCATCTGTGTTTAACTATCAGAGTGCAGTTGACCATCTGTGTTTAACTGAGTTCACACAGTATGAATGGCTTAAACTTGCCAGGGAGTTTTAAATGAAATACTAGTGCAGACCATGATCAGAGGTCCCCATTATGAGCCACCTGTTATGGGTCTACACCATTTGCAAAACACAGTGCATGCATGTACCAGATCAAAATTGTTAAGTTGAACCCCAGATAAGAAGCATATTTAAACAAACATTTTCCGTATTTTTCAGCCAAATATCACATTTTGGTACTTAATTGAATTAACATTTGGAGATGATTTGGATGGACCAATTGTATACTTTTTCTTTACAGGTCTGTATGAAACACAATAAGAAGGTAAGAATATTACTAACCCTTAACTTTGTAGTTCAGCCGGTCCACTGGTTTGTACTTCCTGCCATACTTAGAATAACCAGGAACCGGCTGAACTGGGGGTTCACCATCATTTCTGTCATCCGGCTCAGCTGGCTGAGGCTGCTGGTTGTCGATACGCCGGCGTTTACTAGGGGGCTCAGAGGTAGAAGGCTCAGGTGAGCGGCCCCTCTTCCGCCGAGGTAGAGCGATGACTGGAGTCCATGCCAGAGCAGGACGAGGAGGAGATGCAGAAGACGGAGCTGAGGACACAGAAGGTGAACCTTCCCTCTCATTCACCACAACAACCCCGCGGTCCTCCTCCTCCTCATCATCCACTGAAGCCGAGGAAAGAAGAGTAGGGGAAGAATCATGAGGCAATGGAGGAGATGGGTAGGAAGAAAAATCTTCCTCCTCATCAACCTGCATGGCTTCATGGTTCTCCTCCATCTCTTTATCCTCTGACACCAGGGAAGCATGAGGAGAAGTTGGAAGGCAAGGTGATGTGGGCAATAAGACGGAAGGTGAACCTTCTATATCCTCAGCCTCCATCGATTCCGCACGCACCACCTCTGTCTCCTCTGGCATAACAACTACATTCTCTTCCAATGGCACCTCCACCTCTCCTTGGGAGTCCATCATCTCCAGTCTTTGATCAACAGACTGATCAAACACTGGATCCGAACTCCCAAAGAGAGACCTGGCAAAAACAGGAGGTGTCACTGGAGGAGGTGCAGGTGTCTCTCCAACCATCTCTCCATCCGTTGGTTGAGGTAAGCCGCTAGGACTACTGTGACCATGTCCTGCAGGGTTGGGGGGAGTCTGGGTGAGTGGAGAATTTCCCATCTCTAGAGGTTGAGGTTCAACGGACGGATTCTCTATAATGATTCTCTCAGGGGCATTATCATGGAGGTTTTGACTAGAACTTCCTCCAACTTCATTTACTGTATGAAGTGGTCGCCTTGCCAAATGCGACCTTTGAAAAACAAAAAGAGAAGGGTCGGGTCTAAAGTCTGGATGCCAGGTCTCAGGACAGTACCTAAAAATAGACAAAATAAAATACCTCAGTTTATATTGTTGGTGGTCTGCAAATGTAACAGGAACTTTCTGCATTACTTTTGACAGGCAAAAAGCTACCATTTGATCCAAATCCAGAGTTGGTAGCTTTTTAATAGCTGCTTAACCCTTTCGGCGCCAAATTTCTAATTGTCGTCTGCGATCCAAATTTTGTTAAAACATTCAGTACAATAAGGAAATGAGATAAATAAATGTAAATTTCAAAAGAATAAAGCACATAATATAGAAATAGAGAAGGAGACAAAAAGTGAAGTCCCTGATCAGACACCTGTACTGAGACTGCACTATTTGCCGTGGTGCATTTATGTTGTTTCCGTGGTGAAAGGGTTAAGACAGGCTTTTTTACTGTTTTAGATAGCTCACCTAACAAATAAGGTGATAAAGTGCAAAATAATGGACAAGTTGATCATGGTTTACACTGTAAGCTACTTATGTTTGTTGTCTTATTTAACACATCTCATGTTAACCCATTCCCTCATATTTATGTGCCTTTTGACACCTCTGTAAAAGTCACTTTCTAAAACCATTGTGAGCAAATGCTCTATTTATCAAAATGGCTTCAAAACTTGAAAAAAATACACAACAAGAGTGCCAGTGGACACAATATACGCCCGTCGGGGTCTTGTTCAACATTAACTGGGGTTAACGTATTTGCTGAACTCAAATTCTAAGCCCAATTTTGCGACCAAGTTTCAAGGTTGTAAATAGGCATACTTTAACAAAAAACCTTAACCAAAAATTCTAAATTGAAAAGTGCCATAATTGTGTCTAAATGCTTGACAGAGTTGCATTGTATTTACTCTTGCCTACAGATGAAGCTTCTGATGGTGAACAAATGTTTCAAGTTTAAAAGCTTTATCTGAAAGGGTTATGTTAATAAGTGGACTTTAACCAAAACCTTAACCAAAAATTCCAAGCTAAAAAGCGTCAAAATCATGTCAAAATGTTAGACAGAGTTATGTACTCTTGCCTAGAGGTGAAGCTTGTGATGGTGAACAAGTGCTCCAAGTTTAAAAGTTTTATCTCAAAGGGTTATGTAAATAAGTGGACTTTAACCAAAACCGTAACAAAAAATTCTAAGTTAAGTTAAAAAGGGGTATAATTCGGTCAAAAGGCTTGACAGAGTTATTTTCTCTTGCCTACAGGTGAAGGTTGTGACGGTGAACAAGTGTTCCAAGTTTAAAACCTTTATCTCAAAGGGTTATGTAAATAAATGGACTTTAACAAAGCCTTAACCAAAAATTCTAAGTTAAAAAGGGGCATAATTCGGTCAAAATGCTTGACAGAGTTATTTACTCTTGCCTACAGGAGAAGGTCGTGACGGTGAACAAGTGTTCCAAGTTTCAAAGCTTTATCTCAAAGTGTTATGTAAATAAATGGACTTTAACAAAGCCTTAACCAAAAATTCTAAGTTGAAAAGGGGCATAATTCAGTCAAAATGCTTGACAGAGTTATTTACTCTTGCCTACAGGTGAAGGTTGTGACGGTAAACAAGTGTTCCAAGTTTCAAAGCTTTATCTCAAAGTGTTATGTAGATAAGTGGACTTGTTCCACATAAATTGAGGTTAACATTTTTGCTTAACGCAAATGCTAAACGCAAATTCTAAGTCCAATTAAGCGACCTTGACCTTGGATAAACGAGCCGAGACTTGGCAGGCTACTGTAGCATGTCTAGATAAACATTATGATTAAATTTGGGAAGGATCCACCTAGCGAAACTTGAGTTAGAGATGTTACAGACAGACAGACCGGTTAAATTTTTTGCTAAACGAAAATTCTAAGTCCAATTGTGTGACCTTGACCTTGGATAAACAAACCGGGACTTGGCAGGCAACTGTAGAATGTCTAGATAAACATTGTGTTAAAATTTGAGAAGGATCCACCAAGCGGAACTTGAGTTAGAGATGTTACAGACGTACAGACGGACAGACGGACAGACAACCAGACAACCAGACAGCGCTATTCCATAATACGTCCCGTTTTTTCAAACGGGCGTATAAAAACTACAAAATTTTCCTTTTCTCTGTTTAATGCTCCTTTTCAGTAGATTTATTCAAATAGGTAGGATCCAAAAATAGCCTATGAGGGAATGGGTTAAACAAATACTGATGTTAGCTGAAAAGTTTAAATGCATTCATTCAATTTTGTAAAAAATGTCCAATTGGCTGAAATTTTGAGAGACTACTGGATAAGTGGTGAACAGCTTAGATTCTGAGTAACTCGGCAGCTCAGCTGGAACCCAGCAGAACTTTATGAGAAGAGTTAACCCTGTTTACTCTATGAATATTCATATAAGAAATAATCATACCATGAATATTAATTAGTTTAATTTTCATAATGGCTTATGATCATGGATCCTGTTGGGCAAGGGTGAGCCTGTAGAATCAGATCTATATTATACAGGGTTACAGATTAGGTTTTGGTGCAATTGGGTATTTACTCCTTGATTTTTTACAGAATTGGGTATTTGCAATTTTTAATGGGTATTGGCAATTTTCGTAATTGGGTATTATTCATATTCTCATTAGGTATTCTAAATATCTTTTGCTTTTTGCTATATTTATTTGCTTTCTGTTACTCATTGTTTTGAAAAACAATTGCTTTTTCCACAATTTTAATGGGGTGAATACCCCAATACTCCCCTTATATGTAGCCCTGTTATATTATATTATAAGCAAACACAGCAGACTTTAATAAGAGGGCTCCTATAGGAGCTATCTGATCTGGGTCTACTCAACTTGCAAAGGTGTCAAAAGGCGTATTCACCTTTACAAACTTGTGGAAAGTGGAGATTGGGTTTTATATTACAGTTGAACTTCATTATCTCAAACTTCACAGGACCATGCAAATTAGTTTGAGATAACGTAAGTGCAAGTTATTCAATTTTTAATCTGGACAATATCTCAAGTTCACAGCTTAAAGGGGATGTCCCTACATTTGACACTTTTCATAAACACTTAAAATATACAAAACTCATTTGTTTATATGCTGAAAAGTAGTATATCGCAAAAAGCCCCATCCAATTACCGTTTATAATGACAAAACATCCATGTGTTTGATATTGCTGATCCCGGTTTCACTCCCCAATGTTTCAGTTTTATTAGGGTTGAGTTTTAGTTTCGTAACTGTTCGCCCTATTCGCAATTCCCCGACCACTTCCGAGAAAGCTATTACGTAAACAATGGAGAGATAGGGTGATCATCGGCAAAACGCGGAAGAATTTTTGGAAAAGGTCGATAATATTGTGTTGTAGAACAAAAATTATCAGTTATTGATGAAATCGGTTTATTTGTATCACATGGGCATTTTTTCGATATAAGTTCAAATTGGGAACCTTGATAATAATGATAGAGCATAACAAATACCAAGTTTTATGATATTATTGAAAATATGCAAACATTATAGGGACCTCCTCTTTAATGCAGGTCTAAAGTAATGCCTGCTCCTGGCCTGAGATACTGACAGCACCTCATCTGGATATAAATGGTTTGAAAGGTTACCAATAGTGTTGAAAGAGTTTAAATTTATCTGAAAGCTATATTGTAGATTTGTTTTCTATGAGTGAAAGTTTTTGGGTCAGATGTCATGTCTGAATGATTCTTTAGATTCAGCAAATGCCAGTCCAATGAGAAAAGAGGCATATGGAATAAAAAATAAATGAATTCATCAATTTTCTTTATACATCATGACACTGGCATACTAGAAATTTTACAGCATGAGATTACTACACATCTTCACTGTACACTTAGCAAAACATATAATATTTTGAATAATCAAGGGACCATTAACCTATTCCCTCATATTGACGACTTTGATGACTCTGTAAAAGTCACTTGTTGAGACTGTTGTGATAGAGCATTTGCAATTCTAAAATGTTCCTTTTCTCTAGTTAATGCTCCTTTTTGAAAGATTTGTTCAAAGAGGTTGGTCTATAAATAGCCTATGGAGGAAAGGGTTAAAACAGACTTAACCCTTTCACCACTGATATCCCATCAGCAATTAACTATAGAATCCACAAAGTATAAAAGGCTCAAGTCTTTACATGCTGAGTATTTATGTTATCGGCTTCTGTTCCTAAATAAATGTTCTCTCAATTCTTTGCAAATATTTTGGACCCTGATCAAACTGAAACATCATCTCATCTGGATCAATTTGTTAGCATAATTATGTAATCATGATTTCACCACTAATCACTTCTTGAAACCAATGTGATAAATAGAGCATTTGCTCCTTAGGAGCAAATGCTCTATTTATCACAATGGTTTCAAAACTACATAATTCTAAAAAATTTCCTTTTCTTCAATTAGTTAAGGCTCCTTTTGGGTAGATTTATTCAAAGAGGTTGGATCTAAAAATAATCTATCCGGGCATGGGTTAAACTTGCCAGAGGATTTTGAATGACAAATAGTGCAGACCCTGATCAGATTAACTCAGGGCTCCTAGGAGCCCTCTGATCTGGGCCAGCACGTTTTGGAAATGACAATGCCTGTGTGTAAGTCCCTCATTCAAAGGATAAATATCCCTACATATGTAGAATATATCATAGGAGCCACAGATATTGTGCGTACCCAAATACAGTGAGCCCTCGTTACAACGGAGGTGTTTGTTTCCAGACATTTTGCTGGTATAACCAGGTTGTCATTATAACGAGTTTAAATATGACAGGAACCATATGGCCAGTTTTAAACTAGTACCAACATGTGATTGCTTAATGCAGAACACCTACATTTTTATTCAGTGGCTGGTTCAAAGATGTAACGCTAATTTTGTTTCAAGGTATATTTTCATAGGCTAGTTTTAGACCCAACCTCTTTGAATGAATCTACCGAAAAGGAGCATTTACTAGAGAAAATGAAAATATTTAACTGTGTAGTATAGAAACCATTATGATAAATAGATCATTTTGCTCCTATGGAGCAAATGCTCTATTTATCACAATGGTTTCAAGAAGTGACTTTTACAGAGATGTAGAAAGGCATATTTATGGAAGAAAGGGTTAATTCTTCTCGAAGAGACGTTTCTAAAGCGTGGTCACACCATAGAGTTTGGTGGATAAATAAAAGAGCTATTCTTGAAAATGTTTAAATTTATGTATCCTATCTGGACCTGAGACCTCTGCCCACTGCGATTGACAAAAATAAATAAATAAAGGATAAATGATGGAATGCTTTTGAGAAGAGTTAGTGACACTAAGGCCAGTGCTGTCAACTTTTAGAAGTTTCATTCACATCAGTAAAAATCTGATGTAAGGTACACACTTCTCCCTTTTAATCATAAAAAAATGTTTCAAGAATGGAAAGCAGCTTGTGTCTTATTATTATATAGTGTGACAAATGATGTCTGAATGTCTGGATCTAAAATTTTTTGTAAAGATTACCTGTCTGAAAATTATTTAACCCTTTCCTTCATATAAAGGCCATTTCACAGAGTTAGACCTAGATCAGACACCTCTATCAGGGTCTGCTGAAATTGCTTATGATTTGATTCTACAATTTCTGCCTAATCAGCAAATAAATATTTATGATGTCATTATTTGTTAACCAATTCCCTCATAGGCTCATTTTAGGCCCAACCTCCTTGAATAAATCTACTAAATGGAAGCATTTACTAGAGAAAAGGAAAATGTCAGAATTGCGTAGTATTGAAACCTCTCATAATGGAGCAAATGTTCTATTTATCACAATGGTTTCAAAAAGTGGCTATTACAAAGGCATAGAAAGGTGTATGTATGGAGGAAAGGATTAAATAAATATTCGTGAGGGAAAGGGTTAAGAAATTCTATATTCCTCTATCAAACCCATCTTGTTTGTACTCATTTCTTGTTTGTACTCAGTTTTTGTTTGTACTTGTTAGAATTATTTGAGGTAATATTAACCCTTTACTCTGTAAATACGCCTTTCAGTACCCTTGCAAACACAAACTATCCACAATCTAAGTTGAATTTACAAACAGCTTAGATGATAGTTAGATCCAGATGAGATGTTAGATTATCCAAGTTGGCTGACACACTGTCAACAGTTTTTTAACCCTTCGCTTGCTATTCGTGTCAATATACCTACCTGCAAATAGTGAAGACCCAGATGAGACAGCTGCTGTAGGAGCTGTCTCATGAGGGTCTGCACTATTTACAAGTTGATTGTACAACCAGTGCACTCCACAGCAGTAATTGCACAGCGAAATACTTGTACACAGTGAAGATATGTGTAATTATACAACAGGGCATGAGTAAAGAAGAAGAAATGTATCTTAAAATTCAGCAAGAGTAGAGTTAAACGCTTGTTCATATATGAAAAACAACAAAAAAATAAAGTTAAAAGTCACACCAGAACCAACTTGGAGCAGACATCATATTTGTCACAGTGGTGAAACAATTACAATGAAACCTCTCTATAACAACCACTAAATTGTGTTAACCCTTTCCCTCATATAAACATGTTTTCACGCATTTGCAAACAGAGTAGACCCAGATCAGACGGCTCCAATAGGAGCCGTCTGATCAGGGTCTGCTCTGTTTGCTAGTGGAATTTGATAGAGCTGTTTCTTTACTTTTTAAAATGGATACAATGTTCCACCTTCCATATTTCATTATAGTTATTTTGTCCATGAATATTCAGTAGGTATTGAAATTTGTAAGAAACATAGAACAGGGAAAGGGTTAATTAGTTGGTATTTTGGGCAGATGGTTGCTTAAAGCAATGTGAAAGTAAAACAGAACACTCCTATAGGAGCATTCTGTTTTACTTTTACTTTCACCTTGCTTTAAGCATCCACCTGCTTTTAACACAAAATACATGATGTAATTTAGTGGTCATTATAGAGAGGTTTTACTGTACAACGAAAAACTTCTCTATCACGGTCACTTAACCCTTCAGCTTAACCCATTTCCTACTAGACTATAGTTAGACCCAACCTCTTTGAATAAATCTACCAAAGAGGAGCATTTACTAGAGAAAAGGAAAATTTCAGAAGTATGTGGTTTTGAAACCATTGTGATAAACAGAGCATTTGTGTCTATGGAGCAAATGCCCTATTTATCACAATGGTTTTGAAAATGACTTACGATGCATGAAATGGTGTCAGTTGGAGGAAGTGGGTTAATGAATATCCATGTAAGAAATAATGACCTGAACGTGTTTTTATTCTTGCAATTATGAACACTGGAAGTTTTGGCCATAAGAGTAATTATAGAATCAGATCTATATTATTTCATAAGCAAACAGAGCAGACCTTAATAGGACATTACCGACAGGAGCTATCTGATCTTGGTGTATTCTGTTTGCAAAGGTGTTAAAAGGCAAATCTATAAGGGTGGCGTCTTAATTAATGAGCTTACTGCATAATTTTCACCCTGTATTAACCCTTTACTCCATGAATATTAATGTAAGAAATAATGATACAATGAATATTAATTAGACTATTTGTTACATACTAGCAGTCATGGACACAGGCATTTTGGGCCAAGGCAAAAACGGTAAAATGATATTTTTTATAAGCAAACAGGAAACCCTGATCAGAAGGCTCCTGTAGGAACTATCTTATCTGGGTCTACTCTGTTTGCAAAGGCGTAGAAAGACATATTTATGGAAATAAAGGGTTAAGCTACGAGCTGTCCAAACCCCAGTAATATTGCATGTGATCATTGCAGAGTTTTTCTATTTAAAACTACTCACCAGCTAGGGTGCAAAGCTGTTGTCACTCTGGAGGCTCCCCTGCCACGCTCCATAGTCTCTGACCTCCTCTCCCTCTGACGCTCTATAGTTGCTCTCCTCCTCTCTTCCCTCTGCACATTCGTACCTGATTGTCCCATCCTCCTCCATGAGTCTCTCATCCGCTCCCACACACCTTAAATGGGAAAAACCAACACTTTATTATGGGTAGTGTAAGGCTCACTTCATTATAAACTACATAAGGTAATTCACTGTATTATTTTGACATCAAGTTGCCCCTCAATATGGGTAGTATATGAACAGTATTAGAATCACTTTATTATAAGGACAGTTTAAGTCTCCCTTCATTGTGGACAGTGTAAGGATTGCTCAATTGGAAATATTATTTCATATACAAACAGAGCAGCTCCTATAAGAGGCATCTGATCTGGGTTTCTTCGCTTTGCAAAACTTGAAAAGGTATCTCTATGAGATTAATGGTTATTTGAACTCTTTACTTGCTAACTTGATAATCCCACCTTTTTAACCCTTTCCTCCATAAATACCCCTTTCTTTGCCTTTAAAAAAAGTCACTTAACCCTTTCCTCAATAGACTATGTTTTGACCCAACCTCTTAAAATGAATATACAAAAAAGGTCAGCGTTAACTAGAGAAAAGGAAAATGTTATGATTGTGTAGTATATAAACCATTGTGATAAATGGTTATCACAATGGATTCACAAAGTGACTTTTACAGAAGTGCCAAGAGGCATCAATATGCAGGAATGAGTTAATGAAACCATTGTGATAAATAGAGCATTTGCATCTATAGGAGCACAATTTTAGTGCTCTATTTATCAGAATGGTTTCAAACTACAAAATTCTAAAAAATTATTTTCTCTAGTAAATGCTCCTTTGGGTAGATTCATTCAAAAAAGTTGGGTCTAAAATTAGTCTATGGAGGAGTTGCTGTCCATTCAGTCTTCTCTGGATGTTTATTTGTTACAGACCTCTGTGTCAAAAGATGTTTTCATGGAATGGAAGGATAATGGACATTATGAGAGGTATCTCTGTAGATAAGAGGAATAATGGACATTATGAGAGGTGTCTCTATTGACTACAGAGATTATGAACTTTATCAGAGGTGCCTCTATTGACAAGAGAGATAATAGATATTATGGGAGGTGTTTCTATGGACTAGAGGGATTATGAACGTTATCAGATGTGTCTCTATGTACAAGTTAGTTAATAGATATTATGAGAGGTGTCTCTATGGACTAGAGGGATAATGGACATTATGAGAGGCATCTCTATGGACTAGAGGAATGAATATTTTGAGAGGCATCTCTATGGACTAGAGGAATGAATATTTTGAGAGGCATCTCTATGGACTAGAGGAATGAATATTATGAGAGGTGTCTCTATGGACTAGAGGGATGATGTACATTACGAGAGGCGTCGCTATGGACAAGAGGAATGTACATTATGAGAGGTGTCTCTATGGACTAGAGTGATAATGGACATTATCAGGTGTCTCTATGGACAAGAGGGATAATGGAGATTATGAGTGCCATCTCTATGGACTAGAGGGATGATGTACATTATGAGAGGCGTCGCTATGGACAAGAGGAATGTACATTATGAGAGGTGTCTCTATGGACTAGAGTGATAATGGACATTATCAGGTGTCTCTATGGACAAGAGGGATAATGGAGATTATGAGTGCCATCTCTATGGACTAGAGGGATAATGGATGTTATCAGAAGTGTCTCTATGGACAAGAGGGATAATGTACATTATGAGAGGTGTCTCTATGGACTAGGGGGATGATGTACATTATGAGAGGCGTTGCTATGGACAAGAGGAATGTACATTATGAGAGGTGTCTCTATGGTTTAGAGTGATAATGGACATTATCAGGTGTCTCTATGGACAAGAGGGATAATGGAGATTTTGAGTGCCATCTCTATGGACTAGAGGGATAATGGATGTTATCAGAACTGTCTCTATGGACAAGAGGGATAATGTACATTATGAGAGGTGTCTCTATGGACTAGGGGGATAATGGACATTATTAGGGGTGTCTCTATGGACAAGAGGGATAATGGACATTATCAGAGGTGTCTCTATGGGTAAGAGGGAAAATGGATATTATGAGAGGTGTCTCTATGGACTAGAAGAATAATGAACATTATGAGAGGTGTCTCTATGGGCTAGAGGGATAATGGACATTATTAGGGGTGTCTCTATGGACAAGAGGGATAATGGACATTATCAGAGGTGTCTCTATGGGTTAGAGGGATAATGGATATTATGAGAGGTGTCTCTATGGACTAGAGGAATAATGAACATTATCAGAGGTGTCTCTATGGGTTAGAGGGAAAATGGATATTATGATAGGTGTCTCTATGGACTAGAGGAATAATGACCATTATCAGAGGTGTCTCTATGGGTTAGAGGGAAAATGAACATTATGAGAGGTGTCTCTATGGACTAGAGGAATAATGGACACTATATGGGATCCATCACAAATAGTACAGTATGAGTACATATATATATCATCCAGATGCAACTCCACAGCTCATTTGGATCCAAACTGTTTGCTTAGATAATCTTAAACTGGTCTTTGTGTGCAAAGAGTTAAAAATTTGTAACACTAATGAATAAATGAAACAATGAAGAAACAAATACTTACTGATCACCAACCTAGGAAAATTCACCATCTGAAAATCAGAAGAAAAACTATTGTAATGTCGGAACAAAATTGCTATTAACCCTTTACTCCATATATAAGCCTTTCTACGCCTCTGTAATACATGTAGTCACTTCTTGAAACCATTGTGATAAATAGAGCATTTGCTCCTATGGAGAAAATGCTCTATTTATCACAATGGTTTCAATACTATGCAATTCTGACATTCTATTTATTAAATTGGTTTCTATATTACACAATTATAATATTTTCCTTTTCTCTAGTTAATACTCCTTTTTGGTAGATTAATTCGAAGAAGTTGTGTCTAAAAATAGCCTATGGAGGAAAGGATTAAACAACAGCATACTTGTAAACTCTTCTACTACTGTAAAAAAACGATGTCTGCTTAACCCTTTACTCCATGAAAACATGAAAGAAATTATAATATCATGAATATTAATTAGATTAATTGTTATTACAGTAATGGACACATTAATTTTCAGCCACGGACTTATGGCAGACACTGTAGAACCATATCTGTACTCTTACAAAAGCAAAAAGAGCAAACCCTGATTAGAAAATTGGCTCCTATAAGAACCATCTGATCTGGGTCTACCTGGTTTGTAAAGGGATAGAAAGGCATATTCATGGAGTAAAGGGTTATATTCCTTGTGATGAAACAAACTGGACTGGTCAATCACCGTTTAACTCTCTCAACGAATCAAACTGGACTGGTCCATCACTGTTTAACCCTTTCCTACATGGGCTATTTTTAGACCCAACCTCTTTGAATGAATCTACCCAAAGGGAGCATTTACTAGAAGAGTAAAATTTTAGAATTTCGTAGGTTGAACCATTGAGATAAATAGAGCATTTGCTCCTGTAGGAGCAAATGCTCTATTTATCATAATGGTTTCAAGAAGTGGTTATTACAGCAGCGTAGAAAGGTGTATTTATGGAGGAAAGGGTTAACTCTCTCAATGAATCAAACTGAGTCTCTGCACTGTTAAAATTCATTTAGTATATTGAAAGCTTTAAATTTGCTAGAGACTTTTGAATGACAAACAGTGCAGATTCTGATAAGACAGCTCATCCATGAACCATCTGATCTGAGTCTATAATGTTTGTAAATGCCAAGTACACCTGTTTCCCCGCTTCAGGTTGTTAAATTCCTGCATTCTAATTGTTAATTTCGTACATTCTAATTGTTAATTTCGTACACTCAAAGTGCTAAATTTCAATTTGTTGATAATTGTCCTGTTTAGATGCCAAGATGCTCAGTATCTAACCTGAATCCAAGCTGTTTGCAAAAGTCAGTGGGGTCATGCTTAACTCTTTCCTTAACCCATTACCTCATAGGCTATTTTTTAGACCTGGCCTCTTTCAATAAATCTACTGAAAAAGAACATTTACTAGAGAAAAGGGAAATTTTAAAATTGTGTAGTTCAGAAACCATTGTGATAAATAGAGCATTTGCTCCGATGGAGAAAATGCTCTATTTATCACAATGTTTTCAAAATGTAACCTTTACAGTGGTATCAAAAAACATCAATATGAGGGAATCGGTTAACACAAACACTTTTTAACTCCTTTGTAAACACAGTAGACCCAGATCAGATATTTCCTGATCAGGGTATGCTTTGGTTGCTTATGAAAAGTCCTGGCAAAAGTGGTGGCTTTTCCATATCTTGCTTAGTTTCCAAGAAATGGCTTGACTCAGTTTTCCAGGCACAAAAACCACCCAGAAAATGCTTCTTTAAGTATACTCTTTATACACGTACACAGGTATAGAGCGCTCTGGATTGGCAGCCCATTTCAAGGTGGTGCCCTCTTAACCCTTCCCTCCATAGGCTATAATTTTACAGCCGTTACCTATTTGAATGAATCTACCGAAAAAGAGCATTAAATAGAGAAAAGGATTTTTTTTTAGAATTTGTAGTTTGAAACCATTGTTATAAATAGAGCATTTGCTCCTATAGGAGCAAATGCTCTATTTATCACAATGGTTTCAAGAAGTGACTATAACAGAGGCGTAGAAAGGCGTATTTATGGAGGAAAGGGTTAAGCATAATTTAATGTATGGTTTCAACCATTGGCACAAGAGGACAGATCAGGGCTATATGATAGGTGTGGTAAAACCTCTATGTGATTCATCTTAAGATATTCTTATACTAAGGCTAAACCATGGACTGGTGCATTGTCATGTAGTAGCTTGAATCGCCTCGCGCCCTAAATATTGGGCATTTAACTGTATAGTGATCCAGAACAGCCGAGATGACATTCTCTTAATAAAATGTACCATTAACACTGCTGTGTTCAGGGACAGAGACTTGAGCCACAATTCCATCTCATTCAAAGAACAGGGCATACATAACCTGCCTGACACTTCTACTTTGCCGAGCATAAACGGGCTTGTCATTATTTTTACCCACCATTTTACTATTTTCTTTTTTCTCAGGCTCAAAAAGTACAGCCATGTCTCATCACCTGTTACAATTTCTCTGATACGTCTAGGGTCCATGTTTCTTATATTTGACTAGCAGGGCCAAAGCTTTTTCTATGCTGACATTTTGCTCAGCGGTTAAATAAATGTGGTATCCAGCGGGCACAAACCTTACGCAAGTTTAGCTTTTCTTTTAAAGTCAGAAAAAACGCTGATGAATTAAGGCCTGATATTTCACCTATCTGCTTGACTTAGCATCTTGCATGAGTATTGCTTTCCAGAGGTTCAGATAAGCTGCGTAAATTCAATCATTTTCAAGAGTAGCTCCTCTATTTCTCAACCAAAACTTATACTGTAGCCACTCTTTAGAATCATCTTGAAGAGACGATTCTAAAGAGTGGTCACAGTTTATGGTTTCATGGAGAAATTATGATTTTAGTATCTGGGTCGGCACCTTTATCTGTATCTCTGGCTTTCATATCATCTGTGTCTTTGTCAGACACAGCAGTGAGAGGGTACCCAGAATGAGCTTCATCTTTGGTGCTGATTCCTCCCTCTTTAAAGAGATACCCCATTGGGCAATAGTATGGTATGGAAGTGGAATGTCCCCATACACTCAAGTCAGCTTTCATTTCTGATGCGATGATGCCAAGCAGTCCATGTATCTTACAATACGCCCTCTGCTCTTTGAGAAAGTTGCATCTATATTCAGCCATTTTTTCAGTCAGTATGATAATACTTCATGTATTTCAACTGCAAATTAAAAACTTGCTTTTGCACATGAATGTAGTGTCACTTGCTCAGCAGATCATTGCATGTGAATGTAGTGCCACTTGCTCAGCATTTCATTGCACGTGAACGTAGTGCCACTTGCTCAGCATCTCATTGCATGTGGATGTAGTGCCACTTGCTCAGCATCTCATTGCATGTGAATGTAGTGCCACTTGCTCAGAATCTCATTGCATGAGAATGGCACGGTAAGTGACACTTGCTCAGCATCTCATTGCACGTGAATAAGTGCCACTTGCTCAACATTTCATTGCACGTGAATGTAGTGCCACTTGCTCAGCATCTCATTGCATGTGAATGTAGTGCCACTTGCTCAGCATTTAATTGCATATGAACATAGTGCCACTTGCTCAGCATCTCATTCACGTGAATGTAGTGCCACTTGCTCAGCATCTCATTGCACATGAACGTAGTGCCACTTGCTCAGCATTTCATTGCACATGAACGTAGTGCCACTTGCTCAGCATTTCATTGCACATGAACGTAGTGCCACTTGCTCAGCATTTCATTGCACATGAACGTAGTGCCACTTGCTCAGCATTTCATTGCATGTGAATGTAGTGCCACTTGCTCATCTGAGTCCAAACTGCATGCGAAGGTCACGAATGGCACGGTAAGTGCCACTTGATCAGTATCTCATTGCACATGAATGTAGTGCCACTTGCTCAGCATCTCATTGCACGTGAATGTAGTGCCACTTGCTCAACATTTCATTGCACGTGAATGTAGTGCCACTTGCTCAGCATCTCATTGCATGTGAATGTAGTGCCACTTGCTCAGCATTTAATTGCACATGAACATAGTGCCACTTGCTCAGCATCTCATTCACGTGAATGTAGTGCCACTTGCTCAGCATCTCATTGCACATGAACGTAGTGCCACTTGCTCAGCATCTCATTGCACATGAACGTAGTGCCACTTGCTCAGCATTTCATTGCACATGAACGTAGTGCCACTTGCTCAGCATTTCATTGCACATGAACGTAGTGCCACTTGCTCAGCATCTCATTGCACATGAATGTAGTGCCACTTGCTCAGCATTTCATTGCATGTGAATGTAGTGCCACTTGCTCAGCATTTCATTGCATGTGAATGTAGTGCCACTTGCTCATCTGAGTCCAAACTGCATGCGAAGGTCACCACAATTTCACTACTAGGGTAAAATATGTAACCCGTAAGTGTTAATGGTAACATTTATGAACAAGTTTCATGCCAGGTGGGTAGCTAGCGATACGCACTTATGCGCATGCGTAACATCAATTTAAAAACATTATTATGGTCAAAATGGGACAAACATTGAAGGCTTAAGGGGTAGACTTTGATAAATGCTCTGTCTTGTCATGTAAGTTTTAACCCATTCCCTCTGATTGACGCCTTTTGATGCCTCTGTAAAAGTATTCTTTAGAAACCATTTTTATAAATAAAGCATTTGCTCCTATGCAAATGCTCTATTTATCACAACAGTTTCAAAACTACACAATTCTTTATGTTCCTGGGAAGCATGCCCTAGCTCGGACCCTATATTGCCTACATTACATGTCTTTGTACATGAGTGGCAAATCTGTTATTGGATCCAGGTGAGACCAGATGCCCAGATAGGATATATGTAAATTAAAACATTTTCTCAAATAGCTCCATTATTTCTCCACCAAACTGTATGTTGTGACCACTCTTTAGAATCGTCTTTAAAAAAGTTATCACAATACATTAAACGCCCTCTAAATCAGATGTTAAAATTAGTAAACTTTCTAGTGTTTCAGACAAGTGGAAACTAAATGCAGGTTAAAAATCATGCAGAAAGCTCCTGTGGGAGCTTTCTGCATGACTTTCACCCTGCTTTAAGCAACCACCTACCTAAAAAGGCCTGATTTGTTCTTAATTTACCTATTTGCCTCCACGTCCAATATATGGGATGTAGGCAAACAGTGTAGACTCTGAGCAGACGCCACATAATGTGGCATCTGACCAGAGTCTACACTGTTTGTTGATAGGAATTTCAATATAACAAAGCTAAATTGAAAATTTAGACCAGGCACCCCTTAGATAAACAAGAGCTGACCGCAGACAGCATGCTCCACTTTCTTTAGTGCTGGATAGTGTAGTGGAAGTCTAAGTCAGAAAGGGGAGATAACAACAGCAAAATTAATTTTATGGTTAACTGCCCTTGTGAAATGGGTCCCCCTTGTAATAGTTAACATGTATACCAAAGTTGAACCAAACATCTTGGACAGTTTCTGAGACATGGACCTGAACATAAAACTTAACCAACAATGAAAATTCTAAGTCGAAAAAGGGGCATAACTATGGTTCCCCTTGTGATAGTAAACTTACATACCAAATATGAACCAAATATCTTTGATGGTTTCTCAGAAAAAGGTCCTTAACAAAAAAGTTAACCAACGCCGACGCCGACGAGAGGGTCATGACAATAGCTCCACTTTTTTAAAAAGTGGAGCTAAAAATAGACTTATCCAATATATAAACATGGAAGAATCCACTGGGAGCAAATGGGTTAAAATTCCTGTAATGTTTGTAATTGGGCTGCGAAAGGAGCCCAAACTTATACGGCTTTGAATTTTGACCATGCGTTTCTGCGGTCCTGTGTTTCTATAAAAGCCAATCTTTTTAATAAATATGATTTACTGTGAGACAAGTTTTTATTTATATGTATTCATTTATTTTATTTATTTTAATTCATATATTTTTCTCAGCATATTTTTGTCGGGGTTACTTCTTTCTTTTCTGCCATGATCCAGTTTCAGTGAAAATGTTAGTGAATTAAGTATAACTGATTAAAATCACGTTCCCAATCATAGCTGTCAGCGTGGTCTATTAGGGTTATAACGATGGACTAGGAAATGTGAGGTTGTGGGTTTGATCCTTGGTGGAAGCTGAATTATTTTTTTCTAATATTTTCTAAGCACCCTTAGTATACAGGTAAACCTCTGAAAACCGAACACCGTCGGACCGGACAAAATGTTCGGTTTTCAGAGGTGTTCGGTTTTCAGAGATTTTTCTTAAACTGAAACCTGAAGGTGATGAATGTGATCTTCTGTAAAATGATTATTTCTTTTGATCTTATCAGAATAAGATAAAACATTTAGTTTCTACTATAGATGGGAGTATACAGTAACAAAGAAATTAATCAAATTGTAATATTTTATCTAATTTATACTTTGCCACATATGGATAATGTAGGTTTTGGAATAGCCTCCGAATCTTTAATCAAATTAACTCAATCCTATAAAGTGAACTCAACCCGTCAACATTTAGAAAGAGGTGCAGACATGATTGTGTTGAGTGTTTACATCAAACTGACTGATTGATTTGTAATTAGCTATCATTATTTTTCATAAGCAAAATGCCTGTATAAAAACACAATTTGCATGTTCCATTAATTTCAATAAGGAGGTATGAAAAATCATGACATTGCCTAATTAAAGTTTTCTAATGATTTCCAAAAGCAACATTGGCTGCCTATATGTTTCACATTGTGGTTTTCACACCTTTGCAGTTTACATTGTACACAGACACAGGCAGCTGTCAAACACAGTAGGGGTCCCAAAATTCCCTAGTAAAAATATCATCAAGTCAGCACCCCTAACTGGCCCTCAGGGTATGTTCGGTTTTCAGAGGTGATTTACAATGCAAATATAGTTTTATGTTCCAGAACTTGTGTTCGGTATTCGGAATTCAGAGAGTTCGGTTTTCAGAGAGATTTTCTATATAGAATATATAAGGAAAAATTCGGGACCAAAATATTTGTTCGGTTTTTAGAGATTTTCGGTTTTCAGAGGTTCGGTTTTCAGAGGTTTACCTGTACGTGCTTTTGGTTTAAAACCATTATGAGTGAAAAAGTTAATGGGCAACGAGTCGACCTATTGGAATAATTTCATGTAGACTGTAAGTATGGGAGTTTGTATGCCTTGTGAACATCACTTAATGTGATAATGGTTCCTACGTCAGTGTGTTTCAGCAAATGAATAGCATTAATCTGTGACGTAATGTGTATTATTGGTATCAAACACAGGTATTATGCATCATGGCTCATTAAAACATTCCCCCGTTTCTGCTACATGTATTAAATTCATACATAACAGTCATGTTTTCCCAGTGTATCTGTTAATTAAAAGTACTAAACAATATTTTGAACGCACATATCCCGTGTGAAAAGAGCGCTATATAAATGTGGTATAATAATAATAATAATAATATTGCTCCTCCTTTTCTTCTATCCGGCTTAAATACATGTTACGCAGCCATTTTACGCTTGCGTAAAACCTTGCTTGTTCAGTATTGAATAGACGTGATGATCTACACTCTGTGAGACAATGAGTGACGTCTTATCAGCATCCTAATGTTTAGACACTTTGACTGTATATTTAAAGGTGAGATGAAAGTTGTAGCAGCTGATTATTTCAGCAAGTTTGTATGCTCAATTAACCCATTTGTGTCCAGTGGATTCTTCCATGTTTATATTGGATTAGTCCATTTTTTATCAAAGCAGTGCCTGGCCTAAATTTTCAATTTTGTTTTGTTTTATATTGAAACTCCTGTCAGCAAACAGTGTAGACTCTGATCAGATGCCTCATTATATGGGGTCTGATCAGAGTCTACACTGTTTGCCTACCTCCCATATATTGGATCGTGGGAGCAAAATCGGTTAATTCCATGAAAATGATTTGGTTCCAGGTGAAAAGCAGAGTCACTTGGTGTCTTACCAGGACCCAGACTGATTGATACTTATGTCATGTGTTTTTAACCCCCCTTTCCATCATATAAATATGTTTCCACACATTTGCAGACAGAGTAAACCCAGATTAGATGGTTCCTGTAGGAGCCATCTGATCTGGGTCTGTTCTGTTTGCTAATGAAATTGGAAATATATGTTTCTTTACTTTCTACAATGCCTACAATATTCCACCTTCCAAATGTCATTTTAACTTTTGTGTCCATGAATATTCAGTAAATACTGAAATTTGGAATAAACGCAGAACAGGGAAAGGGTTAAATACAACGGTGCAATTGTAGATATAATTTATTTAGTGTGCAAAGAGTTAACCCTTAAAGGGGATGTCCCTACATTTGACACGTTTCATAAACACTTAAAATATACAAAACTCTTTTGTTTATATGCTGAAAAGTAGTATATCACAAAAATCCCCATCCAATGACCATTTATAATGACAAAACATCCATGTGTTTGATATCGCCGATCCCGGTTTTACTCCCCGATGTTTCAGTTTAATTCGGGGTGAGTTTTAGTTTCGTAACTGTTCGCCCATTTCGCGATTCTCCGACCACTTCCGAGAAATCTATTACGTAAACAATGGAGGGATCGGGTGATCATCGGCAAAACGCGGAAGAATTTACGGAAAAGGCCGATAATATTGTGTTGTAGAACAAAAATTATCAGTTATTGATGAAATCGGTTTATTTGTATCACAGGGGCATTTTTCAATATAAGTTTAAATTGGGAACCTTCATAACAATGATAGAGCATAACAAATACCAAGTTTTATGATATTATTGAAAATATGCGATCATTGTAGGGACCTCCTCTTTAATCTAATGAACATTCATACAGGAAATAATGACATCATGAATATTCATTAGCTGAATATTAACAGTGGTTTATGAACACAGTTTTTTTTTCCCATGGAAGAAACTGTAGAATCAGATCTCTAATTCCATAAGCAAACAGAGCAGACCCAGGTGACTCCTGCAGAAACTGTCTGACCTGGGTCTACCTTGTTTGCAGAGGCATCAATAAGTATATGTATGGAGGAAAGGGTTTACATCAGGCAGAGAATTCAACATCAAGGCTGACATAAATATAAGATCATTATGATGCTTATATTGGAGTTATTTAAAACTTCTGAGATCCAACAAGCTTGACATAAATATAATGATCATTATGATGCTTACATTAAGGATATATTCAAACTTTTGAGATCAAACAAGCTTGACATAAATATAATGATCATTATTGAGCTTACATTAATTTTGAGATATTAAAACTTTTGAGATGACTATCAAGCTTGACATAGATATATGATCATTATGATGCTTATGTAACATGGTGAAGAAGTTATGACTCGACTGTGACTCGAACCCATGGCCACTAGCTTACCATGCCAACACTCTACCATCTGAGCTACCAAGCCATACAGAAAAGCCTAGTATCAACTTATTTCACCACCATCTCTACCCCCGGCTATACACACTCCCTCTACACAAGAATTTGTCCCAAATTCTTACTCAAAGAACATTCCACCAGTTTCTTATTATTACAAATTATCTTCATATAATCTTCATATTGGTTATTTACAATGGGCGCCAAATGTAACATGGTGAAAGTTGTGACGCGACTGGGACTCAAACCCAGGGCCTCTGGCTTACCATGCCAACACTCTACTGGCTGAGCTACCTAGCAACACAGTAAAGCCTATCAAGTTAATTCACCATCGATATTCTCTACCCGGCTATGTTTACATTTGAGATATTTAAAATTTCTGAGATCCAACAAGCTGCTTACATTTGAGATATTTAAAACTTCTGAGATCCAACAAGCTTGAGATAAATATATGATCATTATGATGCTTACATTTGAGATATTTAAAACTTTTGAAATGCAACAAGCTTGACATAAATATATGATCATTATGATGCTAAAGTACATTTGAGATATTTAAAACTTCTGAGGTCCAACACCTGCTTGACATTAATATTACTCTAAAGTTTCTTTCCGATCAACACTGTTAGATCATAAATTTGAAAAAAAATAATGAAACAAACCCATATTTTATACTATTTTTCTGCATGGTGAGCTTGTAACTCTTTACCTTATAGATACCCCCATTTTAACACCTTTACAAACAGAGTAGACCAAGATCAAATGGCTCTACCTGCAGGAGCAATCTGATGAGGGTTTGCTATGTTTACTTATGGAATTCTAAAGGTCGATCAAAGCCAAAATGTATTTTGTTTATGTACATATACATTCCAGGGTTCGAACTTAATTAGCTCTTGAAAACTAGCAAAATGCAAGTGAAGTATGGAAATAGCGAGTTGAAATTTTAGGCACATGAAAAAATATGCGAATACATATTTTGGATTATATAAATGAGCCCTGCAGTGGGGTTTTAAATGCATACAATGCTAAACCCTGATAAGATCAGGACAGCTGCTACATTGAAAACGAAAGTAGATCTATTTCAAACTCTCCACATTGGATCATCATAATGAATAGATTTGATTCTTGACTTGTAATGATTCTTTCTTATAGTCAATGTAGACTCTAATCCAATCCGACTTGTATAAGTAATACAGCTGTCAATGCACACAGACATGCATGTTGGAAATGTCATAACAGGGTGCAAATACATGTACAGTCAAACCTGCCAACAGCGGTCAATCTTAAATAGATTGAAGCTTGCTGTAAGGGCAGCTGGTTGCTTAATCAAGGCTAGGCAATGCAGAAAGTTCATTTGGGAGCTTTCTACATTACATTCAACCTACATTAAGCAATTACATGCCTTTACAATATTCCATTAATGTTTAACGAGTGACCTCAACTGAGAGTGTCTGCTATATTCTCAAAATTGGTTTTGAAATTTATAAATTTTATAAAATTGTCATAAATTGATTATGACAGCAGAAAATTTGGGTTTTGGTGAAACATTGCAGTGGAGAAAAAATAGTTAAGTTCCAACCCTGATACTATGATGAAAATTTATCTTATTAATA
Organism: Azorinus chamasolen; assembly: GCA_963576725.1. Lineage (NCBI taxonomy): Eukaryota > Metazoa > Mollusca > Bivalvia > Cardiida > Solecurtidae > Azorinus > Azorinus chamasolen. The sequence goes on along the minus strand of OY755241.1, from coordinate 17,602,324 downwards.
TTCATGTTGACATAAATGTGAAGACTATTCTATGTCAACTACAAATGCAAGTCATCAACTAAGGAATACTCCTAGTTTCTAGTGGTGCAAAGATTTAAATGTAAACCTGGTACATGTACATTGTGATTCAGCATCACTCCGAAATGTACTGTGCAGTACGTACAAAGTCTCTGGATCACAATATTTTCTTCAATATCAGAGCACTCATTATCAGTACTGCAATGAATAAGAACATTTTATTTCCTGTCCTTTGCTACCAGCACTTAACCCTTTCCTCCATAAATAAGCCTCTTTACGCCATTGCAAACAGAGAAGACCCAGATTAAACGGCTCCATTAGAAGCCATCTAATCTGGGTCTGCTCTGTTTGCTTATGTTTAATATAGATATGAGTTTACAGTTTCTGCAAAGGCCGACACTTCATGTGTTTATGTGCTATTATAACATTAACCTAACTAATATTCATGATGTCATTATTTCTTTCATGAATATTCACAGAGCCCACGAAAGGGTTAAGAATTGAAAATATTACATGAGACTATATTGAAGGTTTTCTGAACTATTTACATGTTTACAAGGTTGTTTAGATTGTTGCAGCTTAACTCTTTGCACACTAACTTTTCTATATCAATAATTATATAACTTATAGTACGACAATTGTATCCACATATCACTACTGGTCATAAGTACAGTTGAACTTCCATATCTCGAACATCGAGGGACATGCATACAAATTGCTTTTAGATAATAGAGGTTGAAATCATCCCATTTCTCAAGTTCACAGCTTAATGCAGGTCTAAAGTAATGCTGATCGAAAGCTCCTGTAGGACTGCTCGCAGCATTACTTTAAACCTGCATTAAGCTGTCACATGTGATTCTAGATATGTGAACATTATACATTTTAGAACAATTCTGTACAGTGCTCCCTCCCTACAACGGCCCTCTCAATAACGATTCCCTCCTTACAACAACGCATGTCGCTGTTTCCCAAACAATGCTCCAGAAACAACTTTTTTCCATCGTATTTTCTTTCTGCCTCCATCAAACCCTATGTTGTGACCACTCTTTAGAGTCGTCACAAAGTGACGATTCTAAAGAGTGGTCACAACATAGGGTTTGATAGAGGCATAACGGTTTTGGTAATCGAAATACACCTTATCTGGGAATCTGTAAACAAGCTAATTATGTTTGATTTTCCCTCCCTATAACAACTCCCTCTGAACAACACATACAATATTCGTACCCCAAAGGTGTTCTTGTAGAGAGGGAGAACTGTATTGTAAATTTTGGAAGGATTGAACTTGTATTTAGAGTTAATTCGAAATTTGAGTTATCTGAGTTCAAGATATAGAAGTTCAACTGTGACTGAATGGATATCTCCCTATTAATGTTGAGAGTACAGTACAATAACTGTACCCATATCTCCTTATTGCTGTTTACATACCTTCTATAATTTTGATCTTTTCCTCGTCTGTTGTCTTCTCCTCGTTGAGTATGACCTCCTCTGCAATAATCAAACAATGCAGTAAAACCTCTCTATTATGAACGGCCATTAAATCACATCAAGTATTTTATGTTAAAGGCAGGTGGCTGCTTTACAAGTATTTTGTTGCTTTACAAGTATTTTGTGTTAAAGGCAGATGGCTGCTTCAAGTAAGGTGAAAGTAAAACAAAACACTCCTCTAGGAGCGTTCTGTTTTACTTTCACATTGTTTTAAGCATTCACCTGCCCTCAATACCAACTTATCAACACAAGTTAGTGCCCGTATTATTATTATATGTAACCTCTAGCATACAGACAATGTCTCACCCTCGAAACACTCTATTAAATTTGAATAGTTGTCACTTTGAAAGTGTTTAATACTAAAATTATAAAAAAAAACCTGGAAGTATATGAACCAAAGCTACAGATAAAGGTGCATATCCAAACACTAAAATTGCCATTTCTCCACAAAACCCTTTTCTGTGAGCACTTTTTAGAACCGTGGTTAGAAAAAAGTTGTCACGGTATAGGGTTTGGTGGAGAAACAACGGAGCCATTCTTAAAAATTTACGCATCTTATCTGTGAACACTTGTGAGATTGCTTGAACAGCGAATAAAACGATACATTAAATTCGTACTAACCCTCAGCCCACTCATTGTGATAGACTCTGAGCAATCAGCTTGGATCCTGATAAGACACCGAGTAACTCGCCGTCTCATCAGGATCCAAGATGATTAATACTTGTTCATTAGTTTTTCAAAAGTACAGTTGAACTTCGATAACTCGAACTTCAAGGGACCATACAAATTAGTTGGAGATAACAGAAGTTCGAGTCATCCGATTTCTAATCTGAACAATTTCTCAGGGTCACAGCTTAATACAGGTCTAAAGTAATGCTGAAAGCTCCTGTATGAGCTTTAAGCATTACTTCAGACCTGTATTAAGCCCTCACATGTGTTTCTAGATATCTGTAGAGATACATTATTTGAGCAATTCTGTATTGTAAGTTTTGGAAGGACTGAACTTTTTGTTTGAGTTATTCCAAAGTTCGAGTTATCTGAGTTCGAGGTATCGAAGTTCAACAGTAGTTAACAATGCACCAGAGCAGACATTAATTTTACTAGGAGAAGGGTGTTATAAGGACAAATACATCCCCAATACAGTGTACTGTGAGTCCCCTCCCCCTTACGCCCTGAAAAAAACAAACCCAGAAACAGTGCCTGATGTTGCGACATGACTTTTTCATTGACACGTACCGGCCTTAATGATCCACTCTAAGTATCCGTTTAGCTCCCTTTCCAGCTGTTGTCGGCGCCGCAACTTGAAAAAGGCTCGGCGGTTTTCTACTCGCTCTCTTTCTTTGGCAAACTCTCTGAAAAACGTCAAAGATTGTGTTATCTAGAAACAGAAAGTTTAAATCTCATATAAAAACTGTTGGTTCTTTTAACGCTTCACCTGAAAGCGATGTCTTTTGACACCTTTTGCAGACAGAGTAGACCCAGATCAGAAAATTCATGATGGGTCTGCTCTGTTTGGTTATGAAATCTACAATACCATAAAATCATGTGCACATAATTTTGCCAAAAAATAGTCATGATATCATTATTCCAATCATGAATATTCAACAGGGAAATGAGTTAAAGCATGACCACGACTTTAAAGGTGTTTCACTGCTCAGAACTTTCTTATAAAGAGACAGTATGCACGATATATAAACTATTCTTGTTTCTATACAAGATAGCTTAGGAAATTGTGATATATGCTATAATATGACATAATATTCAACCAAACACGAAACAGACAACTCAATTATACAGTAAAACCATGATTATTCGAATTTTCGGTATAGAAGAATTTAGACCCTTTTAGGCAGGTGGCTGCTTAATGCATGGTGAAAGTCATGCAGAAAGCTCCTAGAGGAGCTTTCTGCATGACTTTCACCATGCATTAAGCTGCCACCTGTCTTAAAGATCAATAATAATATGTAGTTTAGTGTTCGGATAATAATAATCGAAGTTTTACTGTACTAACAAAGTGTCGCTAATGCAACCACATGATTTATTCACATAGGATTCAGTAAAAACAGGACAGGTGGTTGCTTAATTGAGGGCAAAAAGTAATGCTATAGGAGCTGTTGTCCTGCTTTAACCCTTTCCTCCATAGGCTATTTTTAAACCCAACCTCTTTGCATTACTGCAATGAATAAGAACATTTTATTTCCTGTCCTTTGCTACCAGCACTTAACCCGTTCCTCCATAAATAAGCCTTTTTACGCCATTGCAAACAGAGAAGACCCAGATTAAATGGCTCCATTAGAAGCCATCTAATCTGGGTCTGCTCTGTTTGCTTATGTTTAATATAGATATGTCAGTTTACAGTTTCTGCCAAGGCCAACACTTCATGTGTTTAAGTGCTATTATAACATTAATCTAACTAATGTGTTTATGTGCTATTATAACATTAATCTAACTAATGTGTTTATGTGCTATTATAACATTAATCTAACTAATGTGTTTATGTGCTATTATAACATTAACCTAACTAATACTCATGATGTCATTATTTTTTTCATGAATATTCACAGAGCCCACGAAAGGGTTAAGAATTGAAAATATTACATGAGACTATATTGAAGGTTTTTTAACTATTTACATGTTTACAAGGTTGTTTAGATTGTTGCAGCTTAACTCTTTGCACACTAACTTTTCTATTGCAATAATTATATAACTTATAGTACGACAATTGTATCCACATATCACTACTGGTCATAAGTACAGTTGAACTTCCATATCTCGAACATCGAGGGACATGCATACAAATTGCTTTTAGATAATAGAGGTTAAAATCATCCCATTTCTCAAGTTCACAGCTTAATACAGGTCTAAAGTAATGCTGATCGAAAGCTCCTGTAGGACTGCTCGCAGCATTACTTTAAACCTGCATTAAGCTGTCACATGTGATTCTAGATATGTGAACATTATACATTTTAGAACAATTCTGTACAGTGCTCCCTCCCTACAACGGCCCTCTCAATAACGATTCCCTCCTTACAACAACGCATGTCGCTGTTTCCCAAACAATGCTCCAGAAACAACTTTTTTCCATCATATTTTCTTTCTGCCTCCATCAAACCCTATGTTGTGACCACTCTTTAGAATCGTCACAAAGTGACGATTCTAAAGAGTGGTCACAACATAGGGTTTGATAGAGGCATAACGGTTTTGGTAATCGAAATACACCTTATCTGGGAATCTGTAAACAAGCTAATTATGTTTGATTTTCCCTCCCTATAACAACTCCCTCTGAACAACACATACAATATTCATACCCCAAAGGTGTTCTTGTAGAGAGGGAGAACTGTATTGTAATTTTTGGAAGGATTGAACTTGTATTTAGAGTTAATCCGAAATTCGAGTTATCTGAGTTCAAGATATAGAAGTTCAACTGTGACTGAATGGATATCTCCCTATTAATGTTAAGAGTACAGTACAATAACTGTACCCATATCTCCTTATTGCTGTTTACATACCTTCTATAATTTTGATCTTTTCCTCGTCTGTTGTCTTCTCCTCGTTGAGTATGACCTCCTCTGCAATAATCAAACAATGCAGTAAAACCTCTCTATTATGAATGGCCATTAAATTACATCAAGTATTTTATGTTAAAGGCAGGTGGCTGCTTTACAAGTATTTTGTTGCTTTACAAGTATTTTGTGTTAAAGGCAGATGGCTGCTTCAAGTAAGGTGAAAGTAAAACAAAACGCTCCTATAGGAGCGTTCTGTTTTACTTTCACATTGTTTTAAGCATTCACCTGCCCTCAATACCAACTTATCAACACAATTTAGTGCCCGTATTATTATTATATGTAACCTCTAGCATACAGACAATGTCTCACCCTCGAAACACTCTATTAAATTTGAATAGTTGTCACTTTGAAAGTGTTTAATACTAAAATTATAAAAAAAAACCTGGAAGTATATGAACCAAAGCTACAGATAAAGGTGCATATCCAAACACTAAAATTGCCATTTCTCCACAAAACCCTTTTCTGTGAGCACTTTTTAGAACCGTGGTTAGAAAAAAGTTGTCACGGTATAGGGTTTGGTGGAGAAACAACGGAGCCATTCTTAAAAATTTACGCATCTTATCTGTGAACACTTGTGAGATTGCTTGAACAGCGAATAAAACGATACATTAAATTCGTACTAACCCTCAGCCCACTCATTGTGATAGACTCTGAGCAATCAGCTTGGATCCTGATAAGACACCGAGTAACTCGCCGTCTCATCAGGATCCAAGATGATTAATACTTGTTCATTAGTTTTTCAAAAGTACAGTTGAACTTCGATAACTCGAACTTCAAGGGACCATACAAATTAGTTGGAGATAACAGAAGTTCGAGTCATCCGATTTCTAATCTGAACAATTTCTCAGGGTCACAGCTTAATACAGGTCTAAAGTAATGCTGAAAGCTCCTGTATGAGCTTTAAGCATTACTTCAGACCTGTATTAAGCCCTCACATGTGTTTCTAGATATCTGTAGAGATACATTATTTGAGCAATTCTGTATTGTAAGTTTTGGAAGGACTGAACTTTTTGTTTGAGTTATTCCAAAGTTCGAATTATCTGAGTTCGAGGTATCGAAGTTCAACAGTAGTTAACAATGCACCAGAGCAGACATTAATTTTACTAGGAGAAGGGTGTTATAAGGACAAATACATCCCCAATACAGTATACTGTGAGTCCCCTCCCCCTTACGCCCTGAAAAAAACACACCCAGAAACAGTGCCTGATGTTGCGACATGACTTTTTCATTGACACGTACCGGCCTTAATGATCCACTCTAAGTATCCGTTTAGCTCCCTTTCCAGCTGTTGTCGGCGCCGCAACTTAAAAGGCTCGGCGGTTTTCTACTCGCTCTCTTTCTTTGGCAAACTCTCTGAAAAACGTCAAAGATTGTGTTATCTAGAAACAGAAAGTTTAAATCTCATATAAAAACTGTTGGTTCTTTTAACGCTTCACCTGAAAGCGATGTCTTTTGACACCTTTTGCAGACAGAGTAGACCCAGATCAGAAAATTCATGATGGGTCTGCTCTGTTTGGTTATGAAATCTACAATACCATAAAATCATGTGCACATAAATTTGCCAAAAAATAGTCATGATATCTTTATTCCAATCATGAATATTCAACAGGGAAATGAGTTAAAGCATGACCACGACTTTAAAGGTGTTTCACTGCTCTGAACTTTCTTATAAAGATACAGTATGCACGATATATAAACTATTCTTGTTTCTATACAAGATAGCTTAGGAAATTGTGATATATGCTATAATATGACATAATATTCAACCAAACACGAAACAGACAACTCAATTATACAGTAAAACCATGATTATTCGAATTTCGGTATAGAAGAATTTAGACCCTTTTAGGCAGGTGGCTGCTTAATGCATGGTGAAAGTCATGCAGAAAGCTCCTAGAGGAGCTTTCTGCATGACTTTCACCATGCATTAAGCTGCCACCTGTCTTAAAGATCAATAATAATATGTAGTTTAGTGTTCGGATAATGATAATCGAAGTTTTACTGTACTGACAAAGTGTCGCTAATGCAACCACATGATTTATTCACATAGGATTCAGTAAAAACAGGACAGGTGGTTGCTTAATTGAGGGCAAAAAGTAATGCTATAGGAGCTGTTGTCCTGCTTTAACCCTTTCCTCCATAGGCTATTTTTAAATCCAACCTCTTTGCATTACTGCAATGAATAAGAACATTTTATTTCCTGTCCTTTGCTACCAGCACTTAACCCTTTCCTCCATAAATAAGCCTTTTTACGCCATTGCAAACAGAGAAGACCCAGATTAAATGGCTCCATTAGAAGCCATCTAATCTGGGTCTGCTCTGTTTGCTTATGTTTAATATAGATATGTCAGTTTACAGTTTCTGCCAAGGCCAACACTTCATGTGTTTAAGTGCTATTATAAAATTAATCTAACTAATGTGTTTATGTGCTATTATAACATTAATCTAACTAATGTGTTTATGTGCTATTATAACATTAATCTAACTAATGTGTTTATGTGCTATTATAACATTAACCTAACTAATACTCATGATGTCATTATTTTTTTCATGAATATTCACAGAGCCCACGAAAGGGTTAAGAATTGAAAATATTACATGAGACTATATTGAAGGTTTTTTAACTATTTACATGTTTACAAGGTTGTTTAGATTGTTGCAGCTTAACTCTTTGCACACTAACTTTTCTATTGCAATAATTATATAACTTATAGTACGACAATTGTATCCACATATCACTACTGGTCATAAGTACAGTTGAACTTCCATATCTCGAACATCGAGGGACATGCATACAAATTGCTTTTAGATAATAGAGGTTGAAATCATCCCATTTCTCAAGTTCACAGCTTAATGCAGGTCTAAAGTAATGCTGATCGAAAGCTCCTGTAGGACTGCTCGCAGCATTACTTTAAACCTGCATTAAGCTGTCACATGTGATTCTAGATATGTGAACATTATACATTTTAGAACAATTCTGTACAGTGCTCCCTCCCTACAACGGCCCTCTCAATAACGATTCCCTCCTTACAACAACGCATGTCGCTGTTTCCCAAACAATGCTCCAGAAACAACTTTTTTCCATCATATTTTCTTTCTGCCTCCATCAAACCCTATGTTGTGACCACTCTTTAGAATCGTCACAAAGTGACGATTCTAAAGAGTGGTCACAACATAGGGTTTGATAGAGGCATAACGGTTTTGGTAATCGAAATACACCTTATCTGGGAATCTGTAAACAAGCTAATTATGTTTGATTTTCCCTCCCTATAACAACTCCCTCTGAACAACACATACAATATTCATACCCCAAAGGTGTTCTTGTAGAGAGGGAGAACTGTATTGTAAATTTTGGAAGGATTGAACTTGTATTTAGAGTTAATCCGAAATTCGAGTTATCTGAGTTCAAGATATAGAAGTTCAACTGTGACTGAATGGATATCTCCCTATTAATGTTAAGAGTACAGTACAATAACTGTACCCATATCTCCTTATTGCTGTTTACATACCTTCTATAATTTTGATCTTTTCCTCGTCTGTTGTCTTCTCCTCGTTGAGTATGACCTCCTCTGCAATAATCAAACAATGCAGTAAAACCTCTCTATTATGAATGGCCATTAAATTACATCAAGTATTTTATGTTAAAGGCAGGTGGCTGCTTTACAAGTATTTTGTTGCTTTACAAGTATTTTGTGTTAAAGGCAGATGGCTGCTTCAAGTAAGGTGAAAGTAAAACAAAACGCTCCTATAGGAGCGTTCTGTTTTACTTTCACATTGTTTTAAGCATTCACCTGCCCTCAATACCAACTTATCAACACAATTTAGTGCCCGTATTATTATTATATGTAACCTCTAGCATACAGACAATGTCTCACCCTCGAAACACTCTATTAAATTTGAATAGTTGTCACTTTGAAAGTGTTTAATACTAAAATTATAAAAAAAAACCTGGAAGTATATGAACCAAAGCTACAGATAAAGGTGCATATCCAAACACTAAAATTGCCATTTCTCCACAAAACCCTTTTCTGTGAGCACTTTTTAAAACCGTGGTTAGAAAAAAGTTATCACGGTATAGGGTTTGGTGGAGAAACAACGGAGCCATTCTTTAAAATTTACGCATCTTATCTGTGAACACTTGTGAGATTGCTTGAACAGTGAATAAAACGATACATTAAATTCGTACTAACCCTCAACCCACTCATTGTGATAGACTCTGAGCAATCAGCTTGGATCCTGATAAGACACCGAGTAACTCGCCGTCTCATCAGGATCCAAGATGATTAATACTTGTTCATTAGTTTTTCAAAAGTACAGTTGAACTTCGATAACTCGAACTTCAAGGGACCATACAAATTAGTTGGAGATAACAGAAGTTCGAGTCATCCGATTTCTAATCTGAACAATTTCTCAGGGTCACAGCTTAATACAGGTCTAAAGTAATGCTGAAAGCTCCTGTATGAGCTTTAAGCATTACTTCAGACCTGTATTAAGCCCTCACATGTGTTTCTAGATATCTGTAGAGATACATTATTTGAGCAATTCTGTATTGTAAGTTTTAGAAGGACTGAACTTTTTGTTTGAGTTATTCCAAAGTTCGAGTTATCTGAGTTCGAGATATCGAAGTTCAACAGTAGTTAACAATGCACCAGAGCAGACATTAATTTTACTAGGAGAAGGGTGTTATAAGGACAAATACATCCCCAAAACAGTGTTCTGTGATTCCACTCCCCCTTACGCCCTGAAAAAAAAACACCCAGAAACAGTGCCTGATGTTGCGACATGACTTTTTCATTGACACGTACCGGCCTTAATGATCCACTCTAAGTATCCGTTTAGCTCCCTTTCCAGCTGTTGTCGGCGCCGCAACTTGAAAAAGGCTCGGCGATTTTCTACTCGCTCTCTTTCTTTGGCAAACTCTCTGAAAAACGTCAAAGATTGTGTTATCTAGAAACAGATAGTTTAAATCTCATATAAAAACTGTTGGTTCTTTTAACGCTTCACCTGAAAGCGATGTCTTTTGACACCTTTTGCAGACAGAGTAGACCCAGATCAGAAAATTCATGATGGGTCTGCTCTGTTTGGTTATGAAATCTACAATACCATAAAATCATGTGCACATAATTTTGCCAAAAAATAGTCATGATATCATTATTCCAATCATGAATATTCAACAGGGAAATGAGTTAAAGCATGACCACGACTTTAAAGGTGTTTCACTGCTCTGAACTTTCTTATAAAGATACAGTATGCACGATATATAAACTATTTTTGTTTCTATACAAGATAGCTTATGAAATTGTGTTATATGCTATAATATGACATAATATTCAACCAAACACGAAACAGACGACTCAATTATACAGTAAAACCGTGATTATTCGAATTTTCGGCATAGAAGTATTTAGACCCTTTTAGGCAGGTGGCTGCTTAATGCATGGTGAAAGTCATGCAGAAAGCTCCTAGAGGAGCTTTCTGCATGACTTTCACCATGCATTAAGCTGCCACCTGTCTTAAAGATCAATAATAATATGTAGTTTAGTGTTCGGATAATGATAAATCGAAGTTTTACTGTACTAACAAAGTGTCGCTAATGCAACCACATGATTTATTCACATAGGATTCAGTAAAAACAGGACAGGTGGTTGCTTAATTGAGAGCAAAAAGTAATGCTATAGGAGCTGTGGTCCTGCTTTAACCCTTTCCTCCATAGGCTATTTTTAAATCCAACCTCTTTGCATTACTGCAATGAATAAGAACATTTTATTTCCTGTCCTTTGCTACCAGCACTTAACCCTTTCCTCCATAAATAAGCCTTTTTACGCCATTGCAAACAGAGAAGACCTAGATTAAACGGCTCCATTAGAAGCCATCTAATCTGGGTCTGCTCTGTTTGCTTATGTTTAATATAGATATGTCAGTTTACAGTTTCTGTCAAGGCCAACACTTCATGTGTTTATGTGCTATTATAACATTAACTTCCATATCTCGAACATCGAGGGACATGCATACAAATTGCTTTTAGATAATAGAGGTTGAAATCATTCCATTTCTCAAGTTCACAGCTTAATGCAGGTCTAAAGTTATGCTGATCGAAAGCTCCTGTAGGACTGCTCGCAGCATTACTTTACTACTTTTCCATTTAAACCTGCATTAAGCTGTCACATGTGATTCTAGATATATGAACATTATACATTTTAGAACAATTCTGTACAGTGCTCCTTCCCTACAATGGCCCTCTCAATAACGATTCCCTCCTTACAACAACGCATGTCGCTGTTTCCCAAACAATGCTCCAGAAACAACTTTTTTCCATCGTATTTTCTTTCTGCCTCCATCAAACCCTATGTTGTGACCACTCTTTAGAATCGTCACAAAGTGACGATTCTAAAGAGTGGTCACAACATAGGGTTTGATTGAGGCATAACAGTTTTGGTAATCGAAATACACCTTATCTGGGAATCTGTAAACAAGCTAATTATGTTTGATTTTCCCTCCCTATAACAACTCCCTCTGAACAACACATACAATATTCATACCCCAGAGGTGTCGTTGTAGAGAGGGAGAACTGTATTGTAAATTTTGGAAGGATTGAACTTGTACTTAGAGTTAATCCGAAATTCGAGTTATCTGAGTTCAAGATATAGAAGTTCAACTGTGACTGAATGGATATCTCCCGATTAATGTTAAGAGTACAGTACAATAACTACCCATATCTCCTTATTGCTGTTTACATACCTTCTATAATTTTTATCTTTTCCTCGTCTGTTGTCTTCTCCTCGTTGAGTATGACCTCCTCTGCAATAATCAAACAATACAGTAAAACCTCTCTATTATGAATGGCCATTAAATTATATCAAGTATTTTATGTTAAAGGCAGGTGGCTGCTTTACAAGTATTTTGTTGCTTTACAAGTATTTTGTGTTAAAGGCATATGGCTGCTTCAAGTAAGGTGAAAGTAAAACAGAACGCTCCTGTAGGAGCGTTCTGTTTTACTTTCACATTGTTTTAAGCATTCACCTGCCCTCAATACCAACTTATCAACACAATTTAGTGCCTGTATTATTATTATATGTAACCTCTAGCATACAGACAATGTCTCACCCTCGAAACACTCTATTAAATTTGAATAGTTGTCACTTTGAAAGTGTTTAATACTAAAATTATAAAAAAAACCTGGAAGTATATGAACCAAAGCTACAGATAAAGGTGCATATCCAAACACTAAAATTGCCATTTCTCCACAAAACCCTTTTCTGTGAGCACTTTTTAAAACCGTGGTTAGAAAAAAGTTATCACGGTATAGGGTTTGGTGGAGAAACAACGGAGCCATTCTTTAAAATTTACGCATCTTATCTGTGAACACTTGTGAGATTGCTTGAACAGTGAATAAAACGATACATTAAATTCGTACTAACCCTCAACCCACTCATTGTGATAGACTCTGAGCAATCAGCTTGGATCCTGATAAGACACCGAGTAACTCGCCGTCTCATCAGGATCCAAGATGTTTAATACTTGTTCATTAGTTTTTCAAAAGTACAGTTGAACTTCGATAACTCGAACTTCAAGGGACCATACAAATTAGTTGGAGATAACAGAAGTTCGAGTCATCCGATTTTTAATCTGAACAATTTCTCAGGGTCACAGCTTAATACAGGTCTAAAGTAATGCTGAAAGCTCCTGTATGAGCTTTAAGCATTACTTCAGACCTGTATTAAGCCCTCACATGTGTTTCTAGATATCTGTAGAGATACATTATTTGAGCAATTCTGTATTGTAAGTTTTAGAAGGACTGAACTTTTTGTTTGAGTTATTCCAAAGTTCGAGTTATCTGAGTTCGAGATATCGAAGTTCAACAGTAGTTAACAATGCACCAGAGCAGACATTAATTTTACTAGGAGAAGGGTGTTATAAGGACAAATACATCCCCAAAACAGTGTACTGTGAGTCCCCTCCCCCTTACGCCCTGAAAAAAAAACACCAGAAACAGTGCCTGATGTTGCGACATGACTTTTTCATTGACACGTACCGGCCTTAATGATCCACTCTAAGTATCCGTTTAGCTCCCTTTCCAGCTGTTGTCGGCGCCGCAACTTGAAAAAGGCTCGGCGATTTTCTACTCGCTCTCTTTCTTTGGCAAACTCTCTGAAAAACGTCAAAGATTGTGTTATCTAGAAACAGATAGTTTAAATCTCATATAAAAACTGTTGATTCTTTTAACGCTTCACCTGAAAGCGATGTCTTTTGACACCTTTTGCAGACAGAGTAGACCCAGATCAGAAAATTCATGATGGGTCTGCTCTGTTTGGTTATGAAATCTACAATACCATAAAATCATGTGCACATAATTTTGCCAAAATATAGTCATGATATCATTATTCCAATCATGAATATTCAACAGGGAAATGAGTTAAAGCATGACCACGACTTTAAAGGTGTTTCACTGCTCAGAACTTTCTTATAAAGATACAGTATGCACGATATATAAACTATTCTTGTTTCTATACAAGATAGCTTATGAAATTGTGATATATGCTATAATATGACATAATATTCAACCAAACACGAAACAGACAACTCAATTATACAGTAAAACCATGATTATTCGAATTTTCGGTATAGAAGAATTTAGACCCTTTTAGGCAGGTGGCTGCTTAATGCATGGTGAAAGTCATGCAGAAAGCTCCTAGAGGAGCTTTCTGCATGACTTTCACCATGCATTAAGCTGCCACCTGTCTTAAAGATCAATAATAATATGTAGTTTAGTGTTCGGATAATGATAAATCGAAGTTTTACTGTACTAACAAAGTGTCGCTAATGCAACCACATGATTTATTCACATAGGATTCAGTAAAAACAGGACAGGTGGTTGCTTAATTGAGAGCAAAAAGTAATGCTATAGGAGCTGTGGTCCTGCATTAACCCTTTCCTCCATAGGCTATTTTTAAATCCAACCTCTTTGCATTACTGCAATGAATAAGAACATTTTATTTCCTGTCCTTTGCTACCAGCACTTAACCCTTTCCTCCATAAATAAGCCTTTTTACGCCATTGCAAACAGAGAAGACCTAGATTAAACGGCTCCATTAGAAGCCATCTAATCTGGGTCTGCTCTGTTTGCTTATGTTTAATATAGATATGTCAGTTTACAGTTTCTGTCAAGGCCAACACTTCATGTGTTTATGTGCTATTATAACATTAACTTCCATATCTCGAACATCGAGGGACATGCATACAAATTGCTTTTAGATAATAGAGGTTGAAATCATTCCATTTCTCAAGTTCACAGCTTAATGCAGGTCTAAAGTAAAGCTGATCGAAAGCTCCTGTAGGACTGCTCGCAGCATTACTTTACTACTTTTCCATTTAAACCTGCATTAAGCTGTCACATGTGATTCTAGATATATGAACATTATACATTTTAGAACAATTCTGTACAGTGCTCCCTCCCTACAATGGCCCTCTCAATAACGATTCCCTCCTTACAACAACGCATGTCGCTGTTTCCCAAACAATGCTCAAGAAACAACTTTTTTCCATCGTATTTTCTTTCTGCCTCCATCAAACCCTATGTTGTGACCACTCTTTAGAATCGTCACAAAGTGACGATTCTAAAGAGTGGTCACAACATAGGGTTTGATTGAGGCATAACAGTTTTGGTAATCGAAATACACCTTATCTGGGAATCTGTAAACAAGCTAATTATGTTTGATTTTCCCTCCCTATAACAACTCCCTCTGAACAACACATACAATATTCGTACCCCAGAGGTGTCGTTGTAGAGAGGGAGAACTGTATTGTAAATTTTGGAAGGATTGAACTTGTACTTAGAGTTAATCCGAAATTCGAGTTATCTAGCTGAGTTCAAGATATAGAAGTTCAACTGTGACTGAATGGATATCTCCCGATTAATGTTAAGAGTACAGTACAATAACTACCCATATCTCCTTATTGCTGTTTACATACCTTCTATAATTTTGATCTTTTCCTCGTCTGTTGTCTTCTCCTCGTTGAGTATGACCTCCTCTGCAATAATCAAACAATGCAGTAAAACCTCTCTATTATGAATGGCCATTAAATTATATCAAGTATTTTATGTTAAAGGCAGGTGGCTGCTTTACAAGTATTTTGTTGCTTTACAAGTATTTTGTGTTAAAGGCAGATGGCTGCTTCAAGTAAGGTGAAAGTAAAACAGAACGCTCCTGTAGGAGCGTTCTGTTTTACTTTCACATTGTTTTAAGCATTCACCTGCCCTCAATACCAACTTATCAACACAATTAGTGCCCGTTATAGACAGGTTTTATTATTATATGTAACCTCTAGCATACAGACAAAGTCTCACCCTCGAAACACTCTATTAAATTTGAATAGTTGTCACTTTGAAAGTGTTAAATACTAAAATTATAAAAAAAAACCTGGATGTATATGAACCAAAGCTACAGATAAAGGTGCATATCCAAACACTAAAATTGCCATTTCTCCACAAAACCCTTTTCTGTGAGCACTTTTTAGAACCGTGGTTAGGGTATTAAGCCCTCACATGTGTTTCTAGATATCTGTAGAGATACATTATTTGAGCAATTCTGTATTGTAAGTTTTGGAAGGACTGAACTTTTTGTTTGAGTTATTCCAAAGTTCGAGTTATCTGAGTTCGAGGTATCGAAGTTCAACAGTAGTTAACAATGCACCAGAGCAGACATTAATTTTACTAGGAGAAGGGTGTTATAAGGACAAATACATCCCCAATACAGTATACTGTGAGTCCCCTCCCCCTTACGCCCTGAAAAAAAAACACCCAGAAACAGTGCCTGATGTTGCGACATGACTTTTTCATTGACACGTACCGGCCTTAATGATCCACTCTAAGTATCCGTTTAGCTCCCTTTCCAGCTGTTGTCGGCGCCGCAACTTGAAAAAGGCTCGGCGATTTTCTACTCGCTCTCTTTCTTTGGCAAACTCTCTGAAAAACGTCAAAGATTGTGTTATCTAGAAACAGAAAGTTTAAATCTCATATAAAAACTGTTGGTTCTTTTAACGCTTCACCTGAAAGCGATGTCTTTTGACACCTTTTGCAGACAGAGTAGACCCAGATCAGAAAATTCATGATGGGTCTGCTCTGTTTGGTTATGAAATCTACAATACCATAAAATCATGTGCACATAAATTTGCCAAAAAATAGTCATGATATCTTTATTCCAATCATGAATATTCAACAGGGAAATGAGTTAAAGCATGACCACGACTTTAAAGGTGTTTCACTGCTCAGAACTTTCTTATAAAGATACAGTATGCACGATATATAAACTATTCTTGTTTCTATACAAGATAGCTTATGAAATTGTGATATATGCTATAATATGACATAATATTCAACCAAACACCAAACAGACAACTCAATTATACAGTAAAACCATGATTATTCGAATTTTCGGTATAGAAGAATTTAGACCCTTTTAGGCAGGTGGCTGCTTAATGCATGGTGAAAGTCATGCAGAAAGCTCCTAGAGGAGCTTTCTGCATGACTTTCACCATGCATTAAGCTGCCACCTGTCTTAAAGATCAATAATAATATGTAGTTAGTGTTCGGATAATGATAATCGAAGTTTTACTGTATTGACAAAGTGTCGCTAATGCAACCACATGATTTATTCACATAGGATTCAGTAAAAACAGGACAGGTGGTTGCTTAATTGAGGGCAAAAAGTAATGCTATAGGAGCTGTTGTCCTGCTTTAACCCTTTCCTCCATAGGCTATTTTTAAATCCAACCTCTTTGCATTACTGCAATGAATAAGAACATTTTATTTCCTGTCCTTTGCTACCAGCACTTAACCCTTTCCTCCATAAATAAGCCTTTTTACGCCATTGCAAACAGAGAAGACCCAGATTAAATGGCTCCATTAGAAGCCATCTAATCTGGGTCTGCTCTGTTTGCTTATGTTTAATATAGATATGTCAGTTACAGTTTCTGTCAAGGCCAACACTTCATGTGTTTATGTGCTATTATAACATTAACTTCCATATCTCGAACATCGAGGGACATGCATACAAATTGCTTTTAGATAATAGAGGTTGAAATCATTCCATTTCTCAAGTTCACAGCTTAATGCAGGTCTAAAGTAATGCTGATCGAAAGCTCCTGTAGGACTGCTCGCAGCATTACTTTACTACTTTTCCATTTAAACCTGCATTAAGCTGTCACATGTGATTCTAGATATATGAACATTATACATTTTAGAACAATTCTGTACAGTGCTCCTTCCCTACAATGGCCCTCTCAATAACGATTCCCTCCTTACAACAACGCATGTCGCTGTTTCCCAAACAATGCTCCAGAAACAACTTTTTTCCATTGTATTTTCTTTCTGCCTCCATCAAACCCTATGTTGTGACCACTCTTTAGAATCGTCACAAAGTGACGATTCTAAAGAGTGGTCACAACATAGGGTTTGATTGAGGCATAACAGTTTTGGTAATCGAAATACACCTTATCTGGGAATCTGTAAACAAGCTAATTATGTTTGATTTTCCCTCCCTATAACAACTCCCTCTGAACAACACATACAATATTCGTACCCCAGAGGTGTCGTTGTAGAGAGGGAGAACTGTATTGTAAATTTTGGAAGGATTGAACTTGTACTTAGAGTTAATCCGAAATTCGAGTTATCTGAGTTCAAGATATAGAAGTTCAACTGTGACTGAATGGATATCTCCCGATTAATGTTAAGAGTACAGTACAATAACTACCCATATCTCCTTATTGCTGTTTACATACCTTCTATAATTTTGATCTTTTCCTCGTCTGTTGTCTTCTCCTCGTTGAGTATGACCTCCTCTGCAATAATCAAACAATGCAGTAAAACCTCTCTATTATGAATGGCCATTAAATTATATCAAGTATTTTATGTTAAAGGCAGGTGGCTGCTTTACAAGTATTTTGTTGCTTTACAAGTATTTTGTGTTAAAGGCAGATGGCTGCTTCAAGTAAGGTGAAAGTAAAACAGAACGCTCCTGTAGGAGCGTTCTGTTTTACTTTCACATTGTTTTAAGCATTCACCTGCCCTCAATACCAACTTATCAACACAATTAGTGCCCGTTATAGACAGGTTTTATTATTATATGTAACCTCTAGCATACAGACAAAGTCTCACCCTCGAAACACTCTATTAAATTTGAATAGTTGTCACTTTGAAAGTGTTAAATACTAAAATTATAAAAAAAAACCTGGATGTATATGAACCAAAGCTACAGATAAAGGTGCATATCCAAACACTAAAATTGCCATTTCTCCACAAAACCCTTTTCTGTGAGCACTTTTTAGAACCGTGGTTAGAAAAATGTTGTCACGGTATAGGGTTTGGTGGAGAAACAACGGAGCCATTCTTTAAAATTTACGCATCTTATCTGTGAACACTTGTGAGATTGCTTGAACAGTGAATAAAACGATACATTAAATTCGTACTAACCCTCAGCCCACTCATTGTGATAGATTCTGAGCAATCAGCTTGGATCCTGATAAGACACCGAGTAACTCGCCGTCTCATCAGGATCCAAGATGATTAATACTTGTTCATTAGTTTTTCAAAAGTACAGTTGAACTTCGATAACTCGAACTTCAAGGGACCATACAAATTAGTTGGAGATAACAGAAGTTCGAGTCATCCGATTTCTAATCTGAACAATTTCTCAGGGTCACAGCTTAATACAGGTCTAAAGTAATGCTGAAAGCTCCTGTATGAGCTTTAAGCATTACTTCAGACCTGTATTAAGCCCTCACATGTGTTTCTAGATATCTGTAGAGATACATTATTTGAGCAATTCTGTATTGTAAGTTTTGGAAGGACTGAACTTTTTGTTTGAGTTATTCCAAAGTTCGAGTTATCTGAGTTCGAGGTATCGAAGTTCAACAGTAGTTAACAATGCACCAGAGCAGACATTAATTTTACTAGGAGAAGGGTGTTATAAGGACAAATACATCCCCAATACAGGGATCGAAACCAGATCGAAAACCAGATCGAAACCAGAGGCCAGGTTTACTCAAGCTGTGTGAGGAGTGTGATGCTATACGGTTCAGAGACATGGGCAGCATCAGCAAACACTCTCCGTCGTCTGCAGTGCAACGACAGATCCATGATAAGATGGATCAGCTTGGTTAAGCCAGAAGATGACGTTCCTTTCGAGACTCTCCTATCTCAGCTGAAACTCAAGGCAATTGCAGACATCCTGCAAACAGGCAGGCTGAGATGGTTTGGCCACACAGAACGTAGCTCAAGCTGGATCTACCAGATCAGACACATGAACATCGCATCACAACGAGGTCAAGGAAGACCAAAACTATCCTGGAATGACCTTGTGATGCGTGATCGTGCAGCTCTTGGGATGGAACCTACCAACCCACAGGATCGCCAGAAGTGGAGAGGAAGACTACGCTCCTCGACAGGCAGACAGGCCTCACCCTTGCTAAAGGATTAATCTCTGGCCTGTATAAACTAAACAGGATGATGATGATGACAGTGTACTGTGAGTCCCCTCCCCCTTACGCCCTGAAAAAAAACACACCAGAAACAGTGCCTGATGTTGCGACATGACTTTTTCATTGACACGTACCGGCCTTAATGATCCACTCTAAGTATCCGTTTAGCTCCCTTTCCAGCTGTTGTCTGCGCCGCAACTTGAAAAAGGCTCGGCGGTTTTCTACTCGCTCTCTTTCTTTGGCAAACTCTCTGAAAAACGTAAAAGATTGTGTTATCTAGACACAGATAGTTTAAATCTCATATAAAAACTGTTGGTTCTTTTAATGCTTCACCTGAAAGCGATGTCTTTTGACACCTTTTGCAGACAGAGTAGACCTAGATCAGAAAATTCATGATGGGTCTGCTCTGTTTGGTTATGAAATCTACAATACCATAAAATCATGTGCACATAATTTTGCCAAAAAATAGTCATAATATCATTATTCCAATCATGAATATTCAACAGGGAAATGAGTTAAAGCATGACCACGACTTTAAAGGTGTTTCACTGCTCAGAACTTTCTTATAAAGATACAGTATGCACGATATATAAACTATTCTTGTTTCTATATAGATAGCTTATGAAATTGTGGCTGCTTAATGCATGGTGAAAGTCATGCAGAAAGCTTCTAGAGGAGCTTTCTGCATGACTTTCACCATGCATTAAGCTGCCACCTGTCTTAAAGATCAATAATATGTAGTTTAGTGTTCGGATAATCGAAGTTTTACTGTACTAACAAAGTGTCGCTAATGCAACCACATGATTTATTCACATAGGATTCAGTAAAAACAGGACAGGTGGTTGCTTAATTGAGGGCAAAAAGTAATGCTATAGGAGCTGTTGTCCTGCTTTAACCCTTTCCTCCATAGGCTATTTTTAAATCCAACCTCTTTAAATGAATCTACCCAAAAGGAGCATTTACTAGAGAAAAGTAAAAAATTAGAATTTTGCAGTTTGAAACCAGTGTGATAAATAGAGCATTTGCTTACACCGGTTTTAAGGAGTGACTATTACAGAGACTTAGAAAGGTGAATTTATGGAGGAAAGGGTTAAGCTGCTATCTAAAGTTTTAAAATCCAGAATTTTGAGTAGTCTATATTGAACTATATTCAAATATGTTTGACACCAACTGTTGATCATACAGTAATTAAACATGGTTTAATAATGTTAGATATTTTGACTGTCAAACAAGAATGATTATGTCTTAATAGTGGTTGTCATAGTGCCACTTAACTCATTCTCTCCTACGCTATTTTTAGACCTATCCTTTTTGTATTAATCTGCCGAAAAGGAGCATTAACTAGAGAAAAGGAAAATTTTAGAATTTTGTAGTTTGAAACCTTTGTGATAAATTATAGAGTATTTGCTCCTTAAGGTGCAAATGCTCTATTTACATTGTAAATAAATAATATTTATCACAATGATTTCATAAAGTGACTTTTATAGATGCGCAAAAATGTGTCACTAGGGGATTATGTGTTAACCCTTTCTTCCATAAGTATTTATTCAAGAATGTATTACTGCATGAATATTTATGGACTTTTTGCTTGTGGAATAATATAGATCTGATTCTACTTTCTGCCATGGCCAAAAATGCCAAAGACCCATGATGTTATCATAGAGCTTTGAAAATGCCTGTGATATATGCCATTATAAATAGTCATTATGTCATTATTTCTTACATGAATATTCATTAACCCTTTCATCCTCCTGGGACATGCATACACTGTAATTTGCAAATAGTATAGACCCTGATCAGAGGGTTCCTAAAGGAACCCTTTGATCAAGGTCTCTGATGTTTGTCATCAAAATTCACCAGCAAGTCTAGACCCATCATACTGAGTGGACCGTATATAGTTAATTTAACCCTTTCCTCCATAAATACGCCGCCTTTCTAGGCCTCTGTAAACATCACCTGGTGAAACTGTTGTGATAAATAGAGCATTTGCTCCTATAGGAGCAAAATTAATGCTCTATTTATCACAATGGTTTCAAACCACAAAATTCTAAATTTTTCCTTTTCTCAAATTAATGCTTCTTTTGGATAGATTTATTCAAAGTGGTTGGATCTAAAAATAACCTATGGAGGAATTATTAGACCGTATATAGTTAAACGTTAATGGGCTATTCCACTCTGGTAATTCAGGGTTGAAAGGGTAAAGTAAAGCATTAATACTTTCCCTGTTCTATGTTTATTCCAAATTTCAATACCTACTGAAAATTCACAGACAATGTAGATATAATGAAATGTGGAAGGTGCAGAGTTGTGGCCATTTTAGAAACTAAAGAAACAGATCTATCAAATTCCATTAGCAAACAGAGCAGACCCTGGTCTGGATCTACTCTGTTTGCAAATGCGTGCAAAAGGTTTATATGAGGAAAAGGGTTAAACCTTTCTCTCATATAAACATATTCTCACGCATCTGCAAACAGAGTAGACCAAGATCAGACGGCTCCTAGAGAAGCCGTCTGATCAGGGTCTACTCTGTTTGCTAATAGAATTTCAAAGATCTGTGTCATTACTTTCCAAAATGGCTACAATTCTCCACCTTCAATATTTCATTATAACCTTTTTGGCCATGAATATTCATGCAGTAGGTATTGAAATTTGTAATAAACACAGAACAGGGAAAGGGTTAATGTTGTGTGCAATTTGGAATTAGACTGTTACATAACCTAATACTAAGACATCCCACGTTCAACACACAACTGAATGCCACAGGACTGGTCTTGTTTTGTAAACATGTAAAAAAAGAATCAAAATGACATGAATATTTATTAGACTAGCTTTAATTATTATAGTGGCATATGAATGCGGGATTTACCAGTATTTTGTATTGCCTAATAGTAGAAAATGTAGAATCAGACCTATCGGCCTATGATTTCATAAGCAAACACAGGGTGAACACAGATCCTATGGAACCCGACAGGCTGATCTGGGTCTACTCTGTAATTCAAAAGTATGAAAATGCGTTTAAAAGAGGTAAATGGTTAAGAAAATATGTCGTGCACGTGTATGTCCTGTGGATAATATCTATAATCGAAAGTACTAACATCACCCCACCCATTCATTCCCTCGATTCTCCCGCCCAAATTCTGGCCGCTGCCAAGTACGGTTTTGATCCCATACAAACTTATAATAGCCATATGGTATTATCAAAATGTTACAGCAGCTTTATAAATTATGATAGTAGATCCTTACCTTACACACTGGCTTTTCTAATGGTTTAACTGTATTCCTTATTGCTATCTGATCAATATGTTTCAACCAACTATAGACCTTTGAGCACACATCCAAATTCAAACTACGTCATTTCGCACCTTTCAATGGGTAACGGTACAATGTCATGTGAGCGAAGTTCCTTTAGACAGCGTTCACGTGTTTCACACTTAGTTAGCAAGTTGTTTAAAATATGTGATGCGCTGGAGATAACCATCGGAGAGAAGTTTAGTGGTATCGAGGGAGAAGTTTTGGTCCTGATTTTGTCACAGGGGTCTGGACCGCTTCATGGGGGTCTACATGTACTATATAATAACACAGGGGTCTGGACCGCTTCATGGGGGTCTACATGTACTATATAATTATATAGTACATGTAGACCCCCCCCCATGAAGCGGTCCAGACCCCTGTGGATTTTGTATCCCCCCATTAGGCCTACATTCTATATATATTTAAACAGCCCTCTCAGCTCAAAACAGGGAGAAGTCAGCATGGTCAGAGGGACATTTTCTCCAAAATCGCCTTCCTGCTTGAGCCTTGAATTCTTGCAAATGTAAATATGTAGGCTACTGGTGTTTCTATCCGCCCCTCTGTAAGCCGTCCTAACCGTAGTTCTGTATGTACATACGAGTACATACATACATGCATACATATATGCATACATGCATTCATGTAGTTTCGAGGCCAGATGCATCTGTGTTGCATAAGCTTTGCAGCTTCTTCGGCCCATTTGCATTTGTTCTCTTCAGTTGAATTTTATACACCGGTTCCAGTAATGTCCTTTATTGTTCACTTCACTTGCATGAATACCAGTTCTGTTCATTTCATATTTTAAAATATCTACACTGTCCGTTAACTACTAGTGAACATTGATTTTCACAGTCGTTTCATATGTACACATACTACCCACCGTTCCATACAGTTCTGTTCTGTTTTATTGACTTTAATCAATCTCGACTCTTCACTTAAATGGGTAATAGCACTCGGCATCAAACTTGTTAGCTATATTAGTGGCCCCCAGTGCCCATTCAGCTTTGATTTAAATATGTTCAGTGTGGGTGCCTGAACAATACTGTTAGGGAGAGAGTTCCAGAGGTCTATTACCCTATGGCTAAAAGTACCATTTCTCTGTTCAGTTCTAGCCCTTGGCTTACCGAGTTTCATATCATTACCCCTTGTTCTACTACCATCCTTTACTAATAGCAGGGTGGCAGACGTATTGTCCAAACCTTTCAGAAGTTTAAATGCCTGAATTGCATCTGCTCTGTCCCTCCTGTACTCCAGGGTCGGAATGCCGAGTTGCTTTAACCTCTCACTGTAGCTTAAACCTCTCATACTTATGAGCATTCTAGCGGCTCTTCTCTGAACATTTTCAAGAGAAATACTATACTTTTTGTAATGTGGGGTCCATATTACGGATGCATATTCAAGATGCGGCCTTACTAGTGCCTTATGCAAGTGGAGGAACACATCCTTAGAGACATATGTAAAAGTTTTAGCTATCAAACATAGAATGCAGTTTGCTTTCTTTATTTTTGTGTAAATGTGATCATTGAATTTCAACTGGTTATCAAATAATACTCCTAGGTCTTTTTCTGAGTTTACTCTTTCAATCCTATCCACTCTATTGTCATCAGTTTTCATGAAGAATTCACTGGCATATGTTTTACCTATGTGCATAGACTTACATTTCTTTGTATTGAAAATCATCTGCCATTTGTCTGACCAGTGACATGCATCAAATAAAGTATTTTGTAATTTTTCCTCATCATTAATTTATCGAATACAGCTTTGTATCATCTGCAAATAATTTGATTGTGCAATCCACTGCATCTGGTAGATCGTTAATGTAAATAAGAAACAATAGCGGACCCAATACGTTACCCTGGGGGAACCCCACTAGTAACTCTCTGCCATGATGACTTCGAACCCCCAATGCTTACTCTCTGCCATCTACTATCAAGGAAGTCTTCCAACCACTTATAACTTTTCCCTTTTATTCCTATGCTCTTCACTTATTCCAAGAGTCTTTTATGTGGTACTTTATCGAAGGCTGCTTTAAAATCTAAATATATTATATTAATGTCTTTATTCTCATCTATTGCTCTTAACCATTCCTCAATACACTCTAATAACTGGGTTACACAAGATCTATGTTTCCTAAAGCTATGTTGGTATATAGATAATAGATTATACCTTTCCAAAAAGTCCATTATTTTATTCCTTATGATATTCTCTAGAATCCTACAGCATATCTATCTATCTCTGTGTACTGCCAACCCCTCTCTCGAGTGTTATAGGCAGGAAAAGGTGCACGTCGGAACTGTTAGTAGCAAAATGTGATAGGGATAAGAACCTGGTAATGAGTATTTTCAGGTCAGTGAGAGACATGAACAAGGTTCAAGTCATAGATAAAATATTAGCATATAAATTAGTGAGATGTGAAAAGGATTAAAAGTAAAAACACTAGTATGTAACTAATACTGCATCCTCACCACTGCCTGCCTGAATTGGTCAATGTCAGACAGGGTTGCGATGTTACAGGGAAGATGGTTCCAAAGGGTAATACAATGGGGAAAGAATTAGAATTTGCGGTAATCCGATGTAACCTGTAATTGTCCAAGTGAGAGAGGGTGCATATGTCTAGTTGATCTAAGTGGTTTTGCAATGTAATGTGGAAGACTGATGGATACTAAGTTATGGTAAATCTTAAAGAACATAATAAGGCGGAAGTCAAGTCTACGGTGTTCGAGAGATCGCCAGCCAAGATCGTTCTGCATGGCAGTTACTGATGACAATGGAGAATAATCACGTTTTACCCACCGTATTTTGCTCGCCTCTAGACCATTTCAACTTTATGAATATTGCTTTGTGTATAGGGATGCCAAACTGTTGAGGCATATTCCAACTGGGGCCAGACCAAGGATTTGTATGCAAGTTATTTTACGTTCTCATGTTTTGTAGTGATATTTCTTTTAATGAATCCTAAGGTTTTGTTTGCATTTGATGTTATTCTTGTGATGTGTGTATTGAAACTTAAGTCTGTAGATAGATCTAGGCCAAGATATTTTGCATTAGGGGCGGATGCTAAAGCTTGGCCATGCAGAAAATACTTGTTTTTATCACGTTTTTGTTTTTAGTAATATGGAGTACTTGACACTTAGAGGGGTTAAACTCCATGTCCCACTCCTTCTCCCAGATCTGCATGTTATCAGAGATATTCCTGTAATGATTGGGGGTCGGGGGGGGGGGGGTCAATGGTGATGTAGACCGCCTTGTCATCAGCAAAGACTCGAATTTGATATCTAGAGACTGAGGAAGGAAGCTCATTGATATAAAGAAGGAAGCAGAGAGGACCAAGGACAGAGCCTTGAGGAACACCAGAATTTACAGAGACTTTGTTGGAGTGGACATCATCCATCACAACAGTTTGAGTTCTGCCAATTAAGAATGAACGTATCCAGTTTAAGATTTGTGGAGAGACACCGTTATTTTGAAGAGTATAGTGTAGTTTAAGATGGTTTACTTTGTCAAAAGCTTTATTGAAGTAACACTTATCGGTCTATAATTTCCTACACTCTTTTTTTACCTGCCTTAAATATTGTACTAATATTCGACTTTTTTCAATTCGTTTGGGAGCTTACCTTCTTCAATTGATTTTGTAAATATCCTATACAAAGGTTTCACTATTGCATGTTTACTTTCGTATATGACCTTAGGATGGAAACCATCTAGTCCTTGAGTTTTATTTGGATTTATCTGTTGTATCACTTTTAAAACTGTTTCTTCCGTTAGTATCAATTCGGACAGTTCCTTATCCGTTTTATCCGCCACCTTCGGAAAAATAGGGTTCTCATCTGTGAATATTGATACAAAATGAGCATATTAAAGACCTCCGCTATTGCCCCGTCTTCTTGTAATACTGTCCAATTTATTTCTATTACATCAACTCCGGAGGGACTCCTAGTTTTAGTTCTAACATATTTCCAGAATTGGTTTGGATTTCCCCCTATATATTCTCAGCAATATTGTTTTCATATTTATATTTATATTTCCTCAAATGAGAGCTTACTCTGTTTCTAGCTACTTTGTACTCATTATAAGTCAGATGGTTTCTACAGTGCAAATATTTCACCCATTTCGAACGTTTGTTTTTTATTGCCTATTTGGGGTCTCAGTTCATTGCTAATTGACTCACCTGCTGAACAAGTGTTCACAGGAATACCCCCTATCACCGTCTGATCCTGTATTGAACTTGCTTCAAGCAAAAACATTTCCTGGGACAGATGAGTAATCTCACCTATGTTCCCAGAACATTGACGCAAGTTTGCATCACTTGTGGTTTCCAAGTTACATTTATCTTGCTTTTCGTCTGTGACCCCTGATACAACCTTGCTCTCCCTTCTTTTCTTTCGTACACTTCTTTGCTCTGCTGTCATGTCTCTGGCCATTATGACTCCCTTGTATAAGTTAGCCACTTTGTTTTTAATTTCCTTAGAATTTTCTAACATGTACTTCCTTTGTTTGTGGTCTAGCAACACTATTTTAAGGGGTCTTACTTTGCCTTTCAACTTTTTCCCTAGCCTGTAATGCGTTGAATTCTGAGTTTCTACACCAAGATCTGCTGCTATTGAACGGATTGCAATTTCATCCTCCTGTTTATTTCTAAGACCTTCATCATTTAGACCCTCTGGTAATTTGAACACCATTACATTCAACTCTCTCCTCCTTCTGTCATCCATTTCCGTACTTCTCTCATTAACCACTATTTTTATTCTATCGTCTATCCCGATCAGTATCTCTGATTTAGTCCTTGCCATTTTCTCATTAATACTACTTTCAGTTTCTATATCTATTTTATGAATTCTATCCTCTATTTCTTTAAATCGTGCCTCGTTATGACTATTCATTATAGTTAGTTTTCTATCTAAAGTCGGCATTGTTGTTCTGCACCATTTACACTGATACTAATAATCTGTAATATCGCCTGCCTGAAGTAGGCTAAAGGCTGCCAGTGTCATCCCAATGCATTTAACACAAAATTTCATTGTACAGTTTCCACATACCACACTTCTTTCATTCAGTGGTTGATCATACTTCGCACAAATATTACCCAAATCAGGGCTTAAAATTCTTTTTGTCTTTGCCTCATATTCTGCACTCATACCAGACAGCCTTCTCTCAGCTCCCATTTGACCATTAGGTCTACACCTCATTGGCGTACTGTAGGTGAAATCATTTCCCGAAGCCATATTCCTCCTTATTTTTTATTTTTACCTATCACAATTATATCATTTATTACCCTTATTAATAAATCACACTGTTATGTTATATACTTATCTAACCCTATTGACTCAGATTACTGTAATACACTATATGTCCTATACCTTATTAAAAATATACCTGCACCCCAACGATGTGTTCCTCCCTGTATCTCAAAATCCGTTTAATTTACAAAAGAAAACAGTGGTACAACAGTTTGTCACTCACTGTTACATTACATTTTATGTTTACGTAACCCCCTCACTGTTGACTATAATTGTCATTAAATTAAATGAAATTTACTTGTCCTTATCTGCCCTAATCCGTTATTTATCTGAATTATTTAGTTACTGACTGCAGTATTTTAACCATCCATTTTTAGCAACAACTCCTATTGGATGCACGCCCATCTTTCAATAGTATTGGGTTTAAACTAACTTTTGTATGTGCTTTCCTTTTGTTTCGCCTTCTATGTGCAAAATCAATCGTGAACCTTGGCGATCTGTAACCTAATTCTGTATTTGCCTGAGATATGGTTTCATTGAGATCGGCAATTTGTTTGTGCAATCTGTTGTCGTCAATTACTTCCCAATCTACTGCCCCCTTACCCTTATTCCATTCCCTGGTAAAAACAGGTGGTGTCTCCAATATCCCCAAATCAATATCCCTTTCGTTACTGTGTAATGCTTTGAGTGTTTCTAAATATGGCTTAATGTTACTAATGAGGTATGCTATATCTCGGGTATATTAATTTATCAACCTTTTTTTTTACATTACAAGTGAAGTGCCAAAAGAGGACTATTGTTTTCTTACCTCCCTAATCCTATCAATATTATCCACCAAAAGTTTACCCCTGCTCTAGTATCTCTCCCACTGCAAGTCCACCACAATATTTCACCAGGCTTTCCTAATAACCCTTCATACTCTGCCTCTATATTCTTCCCTTACTGTCGCTCAGAATAACAGCCCTATCATATCTAGGCTCTAACTCCTTACCCAGTTCTTTTCTCCAGAACTCCTCTATCTCTTTTATTTGCAGACAGTCCATGCAGTACAGGAGAGACAGAAGCTTATTACTTGATACGTATGTCTAAAAAAAATATTTCTAAATGTACAACTCTCTGAAATTCTCCCTAGTATTTTATACAAACCCTATGAATGAACAAGAAAGAACAAAAAGTAAGGATCCCAGGTCTGGAGAAGATGCTTACTGCAGGGTACGTCAGATCGTCAGTCCTGACAGCAGCTATACCTTCTGGGGCAGGCAATTTTACAACCCTCACATATTAATCCCGTTATTAGTCCACACTAAAAATTAATAATGATTAAAGCATATTATTAGGAATATCCCCCCCCCCCCTTTTGCAAAAATAGAGAATGACCGTGAATTGACTTCCGTACCTGAAAAAATGAAGAACGAAGAACAGTGTTTTCCCTACCTTCATCTGTCTGAAGATAAAAAAAATCCTAATTTTTTTAAAAAAAAAATTACACTATCCTAATTACTCTTTTCCTATTGAATTTCGGGTAGGTTTCTATAATTTATAGAACCAAAATTTGGTTAATTCCGGCTAACTGGTGATAGACACGATGCAAACTAAATTTAAATATAGTATATTTATTAAATATTTACTAAGTTATTATTATTCCCACACTATCAGTACTATTGACACCTTTACAATTTATATTTATCCCGAACCAACAATTTAGTCTACATTTTATGTACGAAGAAAATTTCGAATTTTGAATAGCGGTTCTAAATGACCATGCTCTGTGCTTTCCCCTAAAGTTTCAATTTCCACTTGGTCCGATAAATTCCGAGTAGTATTCTCTAAAAAAGGTCTGCCATCCCTTGAACGGTATTAAAGTTAATCTTTTGCACAATTATTTTCCAACAAAAGCCCTATTTCTCCAAAGATGTTACTGGATTTTATTTAATATTTCATCTCCCCCAAAAATTTCAACCATCTTCACCAAAACCGGAATCGGAAATGTATACATACATACATACATACATACATACATGCATGCAGCATGCATGCATGCATGCATTTAGCAATTCTGCATTTAGCAATACGTACACATGCATGCATGCATTAAGTTTAAAAGAAGAACACTTTTATTGACATTACTGACCGAAGATGTACGAGACATGCAACGGTCTCTACAGGTAACTATACAAATACTGCAAAGGAGCTTAGTTCAGCACGGAAACTAGTAGCAAATACAGTAAAAACCCCTCTAACGCGACAACCAAAATGGGCATAATTCCGGGTGGCAGATGTAGGTGGTAGCTTAATGCAGGGGGAATTATGCATAATTTTCGTCCTGTATTAAGCAACCACCTGCTTTTAAAGACAGAAATGTTTACTCAAGACGTGGTCGCATTAAAGGGATTCTACTGTAATACCATACAGACGAATCTGCTTTTGCAAACAATACCACAATTTTAGTATGATCTGCAACATATAAAGGTTCGAACTAAAATAAAAAATATCGTATTTTCTCCATCAAACCCTAGGTCACAACGTAGGGTTTGATGGAGAAATTAAGTACTATCCTTAAACATGTTTAATTTACACGTCTTATCTGGACCTCTGTGCATGCTCTGGAAAAGAAAGAAATGACTCTATGTTATTTTCTATAATGGCAAAAACTGTAGAAATAAAATATATATTATACCATAAGCAAATAGAACAGACCCTTTCAGTGCAATAATTAATTATCATTGTCGGCCTTTAACTCGTTCCCTGGTTAATATTCATGTGAGAAATAATGACGTCATGGATATCTATTAGCTGAAATTTAATCGTGGCATACGTACACAAGTTTTATTGGTATTTTTACAAACTGTAGAGTCAGGTATATTATGTTTTCATAGCAAACAGAGCAGACCCTAATGGGACGACTCCTATAGGAGCCTCTGGTCTGGGTTTACTCTGCTTGAAAATGCGTGAAAAGGTGTTTATATGAAGAAAATGGTTCCTCTTGGAAAAGCTGTTGGGCCAGACGAAATTAACAATCGGATCCTCCGTGAAATATCCGAAGAGATTTGTCACCCCCTTTGTGATCTCTTTAATAAATCCCTAGTTGAAGGTATAGTGCCTCAGAGTTGGAAAAAAGCCCATGTATGTGCCATCTTTAAGAAAGGCGATCCATCTTACGTAAGCAACTATCGTCCAATTTCTCTTCTCAGTAACTTGAGCAAAGTATTAGAACGACTGGTATTTAAACATGTCTTCAATTATTTACGTGACATTAATTATCTATCCTCCTTTCAGTCTGGTTTTATTCCAGGGGATTCGGCGGTCAATCAGTTAACTTTCCTGTATAATTCTTTCTGTAAGGCGTTAGATGACGGAAAAGAAATCAGAGCCATCTTTTTTGATATTAGTAAAGCCTTTGATCGGGTATGGCATAAGGGACTCCTGGTAAAACTGAAAGCGGCTGGGCTATCAGAACGTCTTTGTATATGGTTTTCTAATTATTTAGATAAACGCCGACAGTGCGTTATTATCCCGGGTGCTAAGTCCGAGTTTTCTAATGTAAATGCTGGGGTACCGCAAGGGTCAATACTTGGACCACTTCTATTCTTGATCTATATTAATGACATAGTGACTGATATACATTCTAATATTCGCCTCTTTGCTGATGATACAAGCCTCTACGTAATCGTAGAACACGCAGACACTGCAGCAAATACATTGAATCGGGACATCAACAAAATAACAGATTGGGCTAAAACCTGGCTTGTCTTTTTTAATCCAACAAAAACCGAGTCTCTCAAAATCTCTAGAAAGGTAAATAAGCCTGTACATCCTCCTTTAGTTATGTTAAACAATGACATTACTGAGGTTGATTCACATAGACATCTCGGAATTCACTTATCAAATGACGGCTCTTGGCATTCACACATTGATTATATAAAATCTAAAGCCTGGGAAAGGATCAATATCATGCGAAAATTGAAATATGTTCTGGACAGAAAATCACTCGAAATAATATATTTAAGTCTTATTAGACCATTGCTTGAATACTCAGACGTTGTATGGGACAATTGTACAAACAATGACAAATATGAACTGGATAAAATTCAATATGAGGCCGCAAGAATTACCACCGGAACAACTAAACTTATTTCAATTCGGAATCTCGAAAAAGAAGTAGGCTGGGAACCACTCGAAAGCAGAAGGCGAAAACACAAACTTATTCTTTTTTACAAAATGATCCACAAGGAGACACCTGAATATCTATCCTCTCTTGTTCTGCCACTTGTTGGTGACCAAAGTGGTTATCCTTTGAGAAACCAACATAACATGCAGTCTGTGCAGTCCAGGACAAAACTTTACTTTTACTCCTTCTTACCGTCGGTTGTTCGCGAATGGAACTCCCTTCCCTTGGATGTCAGACGCTCTGTTTCAAGGTCATCCTTCAAATCTGCGATTGAAGCCAATAATATCACCCGTGTCCCTTTGTACTACTATAATGGTACCAGAAAGGGCCAAATTCTCCATACCAGATTAAGAACAAACTGCAGTTCATTAAACCTCCCTTTGTTTCAAAGAAATATTGTTGTTTCTCCTTTGTGCTCTTGTGGTGAAATCGAAAGTACCGAACACTATTGCCTTATATGTCCGAACTACCATATCCCGCGTGCCCGATTACTGCATACAATCAGCAATACATGTATATACCCTGTCACAATAAAACTCCTTCTCCACGGCGATCCATCGCTCGATATGCATAGTAACATTTGTATCTTTCAAGCAGTGCAGCAATTCATTTTTGAGACTAAGAGATTTAGTTGAGTTCTGTTTTACCGTGTTAAGCTCATCTGTATTTAAAGATAGCCATTGTCATACGCACTCCCGTCTCCAGACAGCGCACGACCTCCATCCTGTTGACCATCTTTGTATCATGTTTTCTTACTTATTCCTTCCCTCTTTATTCGAGTTTAGTTTCACAGACGATAATCCTATTGTCTATTGAGAACTTGTGTTTCTGCTCTTTCACGTACTCTTGTAATATGTGCCTTTTGTAGTTTAGTTTGAATTGTACACAACATATGTTAGAAAATGTCCACCAACGCAGATATAATACATCAAGGAGAGGATCCTAATAAGCATATTGCTTTCGATCCAATCCTTTTTTCCAAATATAGTGATAAGTTGATGTATGTACCTTCCAGAAATAAAATATGTTTAAACTAAAATGGTTAAGTCAGGTGGCAGCTAAATGCATTTATAAACAGTGAATCCTCATTACAACGGAGGTGTTTGTTTCCAAACATTGTGCTGGCATAACGAGGTTGCCGTTATAACGAGTTTAAATATGAAAGGAACCATATGGCCAGTTTTAAACTAGTAACATCAGGTGATCGCTTAATGCAGAACACAAGAAGTGCGAAAAGCTCCCTTTGTGCGCTTTTTGCACTTTTTGTATTTTGCATTAAGCAATCACCTGTGCTATTGGCAATGCATCTATTTATGCATTGACTGTTTCAAAGAATTAACGGTCAGTTTGATTCAATGCGTACTGTCGGTATATCGAGGGTGCTATTGGAACGAAAGCCGGTATAATGAGGGTTCACTATAGTCCCTATGAATATCAAATAAGCTTAACCCTTTCCCTGTCCTGTGTTTATTCCAAATTCCGATGCCTACTAAATAATCATGGGGGAAAATACTTGTAACAGAATATGGAACGTGGATCATTGTAGCCATTTTAGACGCTAAAGAAACAGATCTTTCAAAATCAATTAGCAAGCAGATTAGACCCTGAATTGGGTCTGTTCTGTTTGTAAATGCGTGACAACACGTTTATATGAAGGAAAGGGTTAATAAACCGTTCCCTTAACGCTTTTCACGACATTTCAAACTGAGTAGATCCAGATCTTTTGACAAGGGTATGCTCTGTTTGCTCATGGCATGTTATCGATCTGATTCTCACATTTTGTAATAGCAATGTACAATACCAAACTTAAATTTATGCATGTTCATGAACTGACCAGTTCACGCATAAATATTCATAGAGAAAAGGGAAAAAAACAGGTTTTACTGTAACTTCAAATTGACTTTAGGTCAGGGTAAACTTGTATTCCAAACAAATTATATAATATAAATAGAATGATACAAATGCCAAATTTACCTCTTAAGTAAAAATGACAGTATGTGGTGTGCGGTGGTCTAGTGTTAATGCGTTTGACTACCAATCCGGCAGTCCGGGGTTCATTCCCGGTCCCTCCCGGAACGCTTTTCAATGTCTCCCACCGGCAACTCCTCTCCACCCAGGGGTTAAAATGGGTGCCTGTGAGGGTCACTAGCCGGTACTGCGGCTGCACGATTGCGCCATATGTTCTTCTTCTTCTTCTTCCGGTTAATGTGCAAAACTCCTCTGGAGCATTGTCGCACAATCGTGAAACTATTTACATGGTGAGGGGAAAAACAAACGGTTTAAAAATAAGGCTAAAAACAATTAGCAAGCAGTGCTCAATATTGTAGGCGAATGGCTCGCTGGCCAGGAGAGTAAATATACAGTCGGCTGGGCGGTCCTTCGGATTGAAAGTAGACTATAGCTACGTACTTTTATAACATATGAATATATGTATTTTTTACTATGACTTAGGACTCCATGAATTTCGTGTAAGAAAATATGACATTATAATATTAATTAGACTATTTTCTATAATGACATAGGAACACAGTCAGGACACTTTCACTCACGTAGAAAGTGTAGAAATAAATATATAGTATACCAGTAGCACACAGAGCACACATGCTGATCAGAAGGTTCCTATAGGAGCCGTCTGATCTTGGTTAACTTGCAACGGCGTAAGGGGTGAAGGGATGATTTGGATGGATGTTTTGTATCTGTTAAACAACTGTTTAACCC
This sequence comes from Azorinus chamasolen, assembly GCA_963576725.1. Taxonomy (NCBI): domain Eukaryota; kingdom Metazoa; phylum Mollusca; class Bivalvia; order Cardiida; family Solecurtidae; genus Azorinus; species Azorinus chamasolen. The sequence continues at coordinate 17,567,366 of OY755241.1, read as the reverse complement.
TTTCCCTGTTCTGTATTTAGGCCGAACTTCAGTACAATAAGTCTGATGAATATTCATTAACAAAATAGTTATAAAGGATTATCGAAGGTGGAAAACTGTAGACATTTTAGAAAGCAATGAAACAGATCTATCAAATTCTATTAGCAAACAGAGCAGACCCTTGTCAGTCGGCTCCTATAGGAGCCGTCTGATCTGGGTCTACTTTGTTTGCAAATGCATAAAACACATTAGTATGAGGGAAAGAGATAATCCAATCTTCATCATTTCATAAGCAAAGAGAGCAGATCCTGACCAGACGGATCCTACATGAACAGTCTGATCTAAGTCTGCTCTGTTTTTCCGACGGGTTAAAATGCGTATGATCTATAATGTGTAGGATTAAACAGTCAATAGCATAAATGTTCGGATAATGCAGGTGTGATACTGCCTACAGCGTCTAGGTTTTGTATAGTGACAACAAATCACAAACGAAATAACCCTAGCATTGTATGTCTATCACTCAGCATATAATCACGTGACCATATACCATATCCGGTATAGATGACATGTACAGACTGAAAGAGCGGTAAAAAAGATGTATGCTCGTGTAACATGCTGCGTTTCAAAATTGCGCATGTTGCAGTTCTTCGTTGGAAGGGAGTAAAATGGAATTAAGGTAAGGTCATTTATTTTATTTTTTGTTTAATTGTTTTTATCTAACTGTATATGTTTGCATGGCAATAGAGGGGAAGGTATATTTAAGCGGGATCGAGATCGACGTTGGTATGCAACCTATCTGTCTTGCAACAGTAATGTCGGCCATGTCGAAAGAAGCATGACCCACTGGTTATAATGAAGACGAACACAAGCATTGTTTGCATTAATTAACCTTTTCAGTGCCAAATGTATTTCATCTGCTAACATTAGATCGTCTGACCAGGTCTCAAAGTGGTGTTTTCCTCGATTTCTTTACAAAAATATCACCAATGTCAAATGATTTGGATCCTTAGGAGATGTCGAGTTTTTGGACCCAACCAGGGTCCATGCTTATAAAGCTTTTAGTTGAGTCTGAGATCGTTCTCAAGCTTTTGATTGGTCAGATTTGAGCCTTTGGCTCAAATCTGACCAATCAAAAGCTTGAGAACTCAAATCTGACCAATCAAAAGCCTGAGAACGAAACTCAGACTCAACTAAAAGCTTTATAAGCATGGACCCTGTTTGTTAAAGTTATCACACAAACTGTAGACCCAGGTCTTTATAGCTCCATTAGCAAACAGAGCAGACCATAAACAAACAGCTCCTACATGAGCTGATTTTAGTCAACTCTGTTTACCAGGAGTGGAAAAGGCCTCGCTAAATAATGGGTTACTAATAGATTTTAGTCACAGGATGCATGTAACAGCGAGAGATTGTGCTATATTATGATCATATTTTTTCCAATGTCAGAATTTGTCATTGGTCAAATTCAGTAAATAAGAGCAAGGTCTGTAGTAGTCAATGGATATCATCTGAATATTCAGCGACAGGGTCAATGCAAGTGACAGATTTGTAATTATATTGACCCTTTCCTCCATAAATATGCCTTTCTACGCCTCTGTAAAAATCACCTGCTGAAATCATTGTGATTATTAGAGCATTTGCTCCTATAGGAGCAAATGCTCTATTTATCACAATGGTTTCGAACTACTAAATTCAAAACCTTTCGTTTCATCTAGTTAACTCTCCTTTTTGGTAGATTTATTTAAAGTGGTTGGGTCTAAAAATAGCCTATGAGGGAAAGGGTTAGCAAACAGGTTGGTATCGCAATAGGATTCAAACTGGTGCTGATTGCATTTCTTTTAACCTTTTACTCTATGATCATCATTATCAATTAGAACCATTTTTAAAATAAATATTAAGTCATGGAGGTTTCGCCAAAACAGACTGTAGATTCAGATCAACATTATTCCGTATTTTCAGCAAACAGAGCTGACCCTGATCAGACAGCTCCTATAGGAGCCAAGCCATCTGTTCTTGGTCTACACTGTTTGTAAATTCATAGAAATGTGTATCTATGGAGTAAAGGATTAAGAGAAATGGAATTACGTAAAAGTTTAGTAGTTTTAGCAGAAGACATTCTTCACAGATGACAATTACCTAGCATTCAAAGTGTAACCATTTACCTGATGAATAATTATTCAAGAATCTATGTACATGGAATATACAGTAAAACCCCTTTAATGCGACCACCAAAAAGGGACATAAGTCACGGTGACAGAGACAGGTGCTCCCACGATCCCATATATGGGACGTAGGCAAACAGTGTAAACTCTGATCAGACGCCAAATAAAGCAGCGTCTGATCAGAGTCTACACTGTTTGCTGATGGGAAATTCAATATAAAACCAAACGGAATTGAAAGTGAAATGGTCAAGAAACTACTGGCCCAGTGTAATTTGGCCACAATCCTGACTAACTTGCATGACATCTGATTGAGATTAAAGCTATTTGCCAAACATACGCTAGCAAGATAATGGTAAATATAATTAAAGGTTTATAACTGATTTTTTTTCTATTGTAGAAAAAGAGTCTTACATGAATATAACATACATTGGGAAAGTGTTGAGGATACTGCTCCAGGGACCACAAAATGCAGCTGATTCATCTATGTTGAGCATGCAGGGAATGTAGCAGCCAAGTCCATACTGTGTTGTACAGATATCTACTAAACTCAGTCTGGAAAGGGCCAGTGTAGACCTAGGCATTGACAATCAACAAAATAAAGGTATTTTACACTCTTTACAGCTGTGAGGTGTATTGTTTGAGCTGCCATCGATAGAAACAGTTTCCATGCAGCAAAACATGTGTTTCTGTATTGATTATCAATGCCAATTTAACCATTTCCTCCATACATACGCCTTTCTACGCCTCTGCAGACATCCCTTTTTTAAACCATTGTGATAAATAGAGCATTTGCTCCCATGGAGCAAATGCTCTATTTATCACAATGGTTTCTAAACTCCACAATTCAAATAGTTTCATTTTCTCAAGCAAATTAGGCAGGTGGCGGTGGTCTAGTGGTAATGCGCTTGACTATCTGTCAGGAGGTCCGGGGTTCAAATCCCGGTCCCACCCAGAAATTTCAGAGATGCTTTTTCGTGTCTCTCACCCGCACATCCTCTCCACCCAGAGGGTTAAAATGGGTACATGTAAGGGTCACTCGCCAGTACTGCGGCTGCATGATTGTGCCATATGTTAGCACAGTGCTCAATATGGTAGGCCAATGACTCAATGACCATGGATGTAAATGTACAGTCGGCCGAGCGGTCAATCGGACTGAAAGTCGACTATGACTTGGTACTTTTTTTACTTTAAAATGCTCCTTTTCAGTAAATTAATTCAAAGCGGTTGGGTCTAAAAATAGCCTTAAGGGGGAATGGGTTAACTTTAAACTATTGATACATTGCAGAATAGAATTACATGCTAGTGATGATTTTTACTTTCCAAGTAACCATGTGTCTCATCAGGATCCAAACTGGTTGACCTTTTAATAGAATTTATGAAAAATATCTGAAGAAAAATTAAAATATTGAAAATTTCTGCAAACAGCAACTTTTGAAGATGACAATGACTTAGCATGCAAAGAGCTTTCAGCAAAAATCTTTAAGCCTGTCTGTAACTGCCAGATCAAGCACAAAACTATTGTAGCCCATGAATATTTACTGGTAGTAAGAACAAATGACTAAGAATTAATATTAATCAGAGATTGTTTTATAATGGCATTATGAACAAGAGAATTTGTTAAAATGGCTGAAATTGTGGAATCATATTTCATAAGTCAACAGAGCAAAGCCTGAACTAGTGAGAAAGCTTCTACAAGATACTTCTCATCCGAGGCTACTCTGTTTGATAAGGCATGAACATGCATTTCTATGAGGTACAGGGATAAGCAACAACCTAAAAGAGGTCTAAGTGTCAGTACGTCAGACAAGTGGTAGCTTATTGCAAACAAACGGAAAGGAGTTCCCAAAGGAGCTTTCTACATTACTTATTCTTCATAAGCTAAGACAAGATTTAAAAACCATCCATGGAAAAACATCTGGGATTTTCTTCCTTATGTACATGTACTTATCTGGACGTAGTGATATGACTGAAATAGTGTTAAAGCAACACTAAACCAAAACCCTAACCAATAAAGACTTTAATAGCGGATGGTTGCTGAATGCATGATTGATGACAGTAATGCAGGAGCTTTCTGCAAACCTGTCATCCTGACTTAAGGTACCACATGCCTTTAAAATTTTCCCCATGGAGACAACTTTTTTAGAACATCTGCAAAACAGAGTAAACTCAGATCAGATGGTTGTAGGATCTATCAGATCTGGGTCTGCTTTAATTGCTTATGGCAAAATGTATACCTATCAGATTGTACAGTTTCGACCAGTGTAAAACATTAATCCTTTCCTCCATAAATACGCCTTTCTACGTCTCTGAAAAGGTCACTTGTTGAAACCATTGTGATAAAAAGAGCATTTGCTCCTGAGGAGCAAATGCTTTATTTATCACAATGGTATCAGAACTACACAGTTTTACAATTTCCCTTTTTTCTAGTTAATAATCTTTTTCGGTAGATTTATTCAAAGAGGCTGGGTCTAAAAATAGCCTATAAGGTAATTGGTTAAGGTTGTACAGGTGTTATTATAAATATTTTGTGAATGAATATTCATGAAGGCTTGTTAAGAATTGCATGAGGGAAATCGTTTAAGCCTTTCCTATATATGAACACCTTTTCACATGTCTGCAAATAGAGTAGACCCAGATCAGAGCCGTCAGACCAGAGTCTGCTCTATTTGCTAATGGAATTACAAAGGAATATTTCTTTAGTTTCTAAAATGGCTAAAATGTTCCACCTTCCGTATTTAATTATTGTCTATAAATGTTCAGCAGGTATTGAAAATTGGACTAAATATACAACAGGGAGAGGGTAAGCAAAGAATTGGACCTCTTCTTCATGACGGCATTAGAGTGGTTTTACTGTATATTTAGTTTATGCTCAGTCCACTCCTAACCTGGAAAACAAAATACTGCACTGTCTGTCTTATGTTTCAGGGAGCCATGCTGTGGTCCATTGTCCTGATGTAAAGGAGTAATTGATCTCCCTTGTCCAGATTGGCACGGCAAATGAATATAGCAGACTATGAAAGATTGCTGTCTACATCTTGAGAAATGCATGGTAGGACTTGTGTCTACACATTGACAAATGTTCAAATATTGTCACGGATGGTGCATCGTATCTATAGCTAATCCGGAGTCAAATCCGTGAATGTGTGACCATTAAAGCCCGTTTTCACACCATTGTGTGCATCCGTATCGCACTACGAGATTTGGCATTTCCATTGTCATCCTTGAGAATTAATTCGTAGTGGAACCAGCGAGGTGATCCATGAATGTGTGACCTAGGCATTGACATACGTATAACATGACAAACAGTGCAGATCCTTGAGGAGCCCTCTCACCCGAGTCTGCACTCTTAAACAAAGGACATTAGTGACTAGTGCACTGCACCATAATTGGTTTACCGTTTGTATTTGATACTAAGTGGGATTTTTAACCCTTTCCCTGTTCTGTATTTAGGCCACATTTCAATACCGACTGAATATTCATTAACAAAATATTTATAAAGAAATCTGGAAGGTGGAACATTGTAGACATATTTAATAAAGTAAAGAAACAGATCTATCAAATTCTTTTAGCAAACAGAGCAGACCCTGTTCAGACGACTCCTCTAGGAGCCGTCTGATCTGGGTCTACTCTGTTTGCAAATGCGTGAAAACGAGTTTATATGAGGGAAAGGTTTAAGAGAAATACATAGCTATCATAAAGCTAGCTGTATCTACTTATTGACATTGTGCAGCGAGAAGAGAACTTGTTTCTTGCAACTGTAGATTTTAATCATAGATTAATTATCGATTTCAATGCTGAATTTTGTCAGAGTGGAATAACTCATCCAAGTGAAAGGTTTAAACTTGTTAGATGATTCTGAATGACAAACAGTGTATACTCTGGTCACATGACTCCTCTAGGAGCCATCTGATCTGGATCTACACTCTTTGTAAATGCGGTTGAATATATCAAACTTCAAGGGACCATACACATTAGTTCAAAACAGCAGATGTTTTTAGTCATCCAATTTATAATCTGGTCAAAATTTCAAGTTCACAGCTTAATGCAGGTCTAAAGTAATGCTGAAAGCTCCTGTTCAGCATTACTTTTGACCTGCATTAAGCTGTTACATGTGTTTCTAGATGTGTGTAGTGATACATTTCAGAACAATTCTGCATTGTAAAGTTTGGAAGGACCGAACTTTTAGTTCGTGTTATTCCAGTTCGAGTTATCTGAGTTTCAAGTGTGTCTTGCATTCAAAAGGTTAATCAACTGAATTGTATTGATGTTTGCTGCTCTCTTTTTCGAGAATTTGATAAATTAATTGACGATACATTCTTGAAAACCTTTCACATTGATGTCAGTCACAAGCATCTGTTAGCATTAACTCTTTCCCTCATATAAACGTGTTTTCACGCGTTTGCAAACAGAGTAGACACAGATCAGACGGCTCCAATAGGAGCCGTCTGATCAGGGTCTGCTCTGTTTGCTAATGGAATTAGAAAGATGAGTTTCTATTATACTTTGTAAAATGGCTACATTTTTCCACCTCTATATTTCATTAAAACTATTTTGACCATGAATATTCATTAGTCATTGAAATTCGTAATAAACATAGAACAGGGAAAGTGTTAAACATTGCACCAGTGTCCAATACAATAGAACCTCTCTAATACAACCATGTAATGAATGATCATGTGAATCTTTAAATACAGGACTGGTGTGGAACACAAGTAATGCATAAAGCTCCCCTGTGAGCTCCTACAAACGTCCAAGAAATAATGGCATCTTGAATGTTAATGTTAATGTGAATACCTATGCAAGCAGTTTGGAACCAGATGAGACGCTGAGTAACTGGTCGTCTCATCAGAATCAAAACTGTTTGACACCATGCTCGCATTTTGGTAGACAAATTGATTATAGCTTGAATTTTGAATATTTAGTAGGTGAACAAATCTGAAAACATAATTTTCTCAGCAGGCTAAAGGTTAGATTTTTATAAGGGCACGTGGGCATAGGAATGTGTTGCCATAGTAGAAAATGTAAATTTCATTATTCCTTCAGGAACCATCTGGTCTTGGTCTGCTCTGTTTGCAAGGGCACAGAAAAGCATATTTATGTATTAAAGGGTGAAGCTACCACCTGTCTGAAAGATCTGGAATACGACTTCCTTTGAGTGGTTGATGTATAAAGGTGTTACTGTAGATACTGATAGAATATGCGATAAATCTTGTAAACATCAATAATGACAGGTGATTTATTTTAATATTTGTTATGGAAATGAAGTATTTGTGTAAAGTTAGATTGGTTGTTAGATCTGAAATAAGATTGTAGATACAGTTTTCTTATACAGTAAAACCCCTTTAAACGTGAATTCTAGTAGAGAAGAATTTAGATACTTTTTGGCAGGTGGCTGCTCAATGCAGAGTGATAGTTATGCAGAAAGCTCTATATTACTTTCAACCTGTAGTAAGTCTCGAAAAACGATACTTATACTAAATTGAACATCTGGTTTAAAGGAGTTCTACTATACACTTTAGGGTTCTTGTTATGATATGTCATGTCAATTCAATGTTTTAGGCCAATCAACAATATTTCCAGCAAGTCTTTCATACATACATCGTATGACTGTGATAAAAGTTCAAATGATATTAATGAAATTACCACAATGCATGTATTGTAATGAACATTTGTGCATTAATCCTTCGCTTGCTATTCACATCAATATACCTACCTGTAAATAGTGCAGATCCAGATGAGACAGTCTGCACTATTTGCAAGTTAATTGTGCAACCAATGCACTCCGCAGCAGTGATTGCGCAGCGATATACTTGTACACAATGAAGATATATGTAATTATACAATAGGGCATGGGTAAAGAAGAAATGTGTTTTAAAATTCAGCAAGCAAAGGGTTAAGTTAAGACATAATTATTTATTCGTATAATTATTTATTTCCCCCAAATGAAGTTTGGGGACTTTCTGTGTTACTCATTTCCTCTTCTTATACTATTTTTTTTCTTCTTTCGATTCATCTCCTTCTTCTTCTTTTTCTTATTCTTCTGTCGTGAACTTGTCCAACACATTTCTTGGTTAATAATAGTCCGATTCCATTGAAACTTCACATGAACACTGCTGGCTATGTGCAGATGAGCATTCAACTTTTGGTTTTGTAAAATGTTGCTTTGGTAACCGAATGGTGGACTCTGACTTTGCTGAAAATTGGTATGATTTGGAACTTGGGTAACCTGAACTCAATTTTAGGTGTTTCAAAGGAGTTGGTTATCATGGTAACTGAACTGTGGCCTCTAATTGGGTGAAATTAAAATATTATTAGATTGTGCCGAAAATTGATAAGTAGGGGTATATGGGTACTCCAAACTGAATGGCAGGTGTTTCAAAAGTGTTAGATGCCATGGTAATATTCTGATGGCCTGCGATTGAATAGTTAGATAAATTGCTCATCAATGCCTGTTGTCCATTTCCTTGTGTGTGTGTGTGTGTGTGGGGGGGGGGGGGGGGGGGGCATTCTGTAACACATTCCCTTACAATTAGATCTTGTGCTGTTGAAGTATAAACAAAATAGGAATTGCCCAGTAACTCAGCATCTTGTCAAGATCCAAACTGTTTGACACACTGTTTTGAAAATGAAATGGAAGGACAATCGACTTTAACAGTGGAAGCAGACAGAGTGAGGACATGTTTGGTATTGCATACAGTACATTGCCTATACAAACATGTGTTGGTGCCTTCTCTATTTCACCATGGAAACACACAATCTATAAGTGTCTTCATGTGTAATTGTCTTGTAAACTTTATGCCTTTGCCCATCAAACGTCACACACTTGTCCACCATCATTTCTGTTTACACTTTTGCAAACAGGATAGACACAGATCAGACATCTCCTATGAGCTTAATCCTGTCCATGTTCTATATGTATTCTAAATTTCAATACTACTGAATATTCATGGACAAAATAGTTATAATAAAATATGGCAGGTGGAATATTGTAGCTGTTTTAGAAAGTAAAGTAACAGAACTAATAATCTCTTTCTATTAGCAAACCGAGCAGACCCTGATCAGACGGCCCCTATAGGAGCTACCTGATTTGGGTCTACTCTGTTTGCAAAGGCTTAGAAAGGTGTATTTGTGGAGCAAAGGATTAAGCAGTCTGATGAGGATCTGCTCTGTTTGCTTACAGAATAATATTCAACGTACTGGTAGATCCAGTTCTACTAATATCATTATTTCTTAAATTAATATTCATGAAGTAAAGGGTGTAAGAAAGCTTAAATATTGGAAAATTCAAACTTTATTTTAGAGTTAACAAACCCATCAGGACTGGTATGCAAAACTACCAAATTTTTTGTTTTACTTTTCCATTGGCAAACTTTGGGAATCTAAGCCGTGTTGCAATGATAATTTAGTAAGATCAATCATGTGATTCAGATCACACTTGAATTAGAGAATTTTGGGAATTTAAAGTGCCAAAATGACTAATGTGTGTATATTGTATACATGTAAATTATATGCACTTGGCTTAGAGACCACCCAAAGGCAAAGTAGGTTCACTGTTTGAAGTTGTAAGATGTTGCCCCGTGTCTAACTATCTTCTGCAGTGAGATTTTGGCCATAAGAATGCTTCTTTTGACTTTGAATCATGGGAAGCAATGACTTAAGTAGGAAGTTTTGATATTTTGTGGCTTATAAATGCCAAAGAGCTAAAAATGAAAAACACATGTGTGCCTAACCAATGTCCAAGGGTTTTGAAGTGAATGAAAAATACATGTAAAACTAGTCACAGAAGACGAATATCTGTGCAATTTTGAATTAAGAAAGAACGTCTTTTCACATAAAATGCGGACAGTGTTGCTTATGTTTGATGGGCAAGTCTCTTGAAAATAGCAAGTTTACAACCATTCTGTCCTATCTGCTTCACCTACAAGTTATGCTCGTAATAATTGTGCAAAATAAAACTTTACCGATAAATCCCTTTGAATGCGGGAAATGAGTACAGCATCATTTGCAGACAGTGTAGACCTAGGTCAGAATGCTCCTAAAGATCTCTCTCTCTCTCTCTCTCTCTCTCTCTCTCTCTCTCTCTCTCTCTCTCTCTCTCTCTGACCAGAGTCAATACTGTTAGCCATTCAAACCCTCCTGCAAAGTTTCTACCAATAAGCGATGATGGACCATTCCATATTGAAAATTCAGCATTGAAAGTTTATCCCATTCTCTCATATTAACGCCTTTTGAAGTCTATGTAAAAGCCACGTTTTGCTTTTATGGAGCAGATGATCTGTTTATCACAATGGTTTTAAAACTATACAATTCTTTCCTCCATAAATATGCCTTTCTGCACCTCTGAAAAGGTCAATTGTTGAAACAATTGTGATAAAAAGAGCATTTGCTCCTAGGAGCAAATGCTCTATTTATCACAATGGTTTCAGACCTACAACATTTTACAATTTTCCTTTTCTCTAGTTAATGCTCGTTTTTGGTAGATTTATTCAGAGAGGTTGGATCTAAAAATAGCCTATGGGGGAATGGGACATTAATTTATATTTCAATTTGGGTTAACCCTTACAATGCAGGAAACGAGTCCTTAGGGAGCTCTCTAATCAGGGCCAGCACTGTTTGTTGTGTTACACTTTTAACCCTTTACTCCATGAATAATTATATATAAAACAAGAACATCATGAATATTAATTTAATTGTTATATTTGCTCATGGACATAGAAACTTATGGCCACGGTAGAAATGGTAGAATCGTATCTATATTATATCACAGGAAAACAGAGCAGACCCTAATCAGACGGCTCCTATTTTCAGGAGCCATCTAATCTAGATCTACTCTGTTTGCAAAGGCTTAGAAATGCGTATTCCTGGAGTAACAGGTTAACGCATTTGTGCCCAAGATCCCATATATGGATTATAGGCAAACACTGCATAATGCGGCATCTGATCAGAGTCTAGACTGTTTGCTGATAGGAATTTCAATATAAAACAAAATGAAAATGAAAATTTAGACCCGGAATCCCTTAGATAAAATTGGACTTCTCCAATAAATAAGCTTGGAAGAATCCATTGGGCGCATAAATTGGTTAAATGAATCAAATAGAGTGACATATAGTGTAAACACTGATCATACTTCTCCTTCTGAAGCAGATTGATATGGGTCAGCACTAGTTGTCAAATATTAACCTTTCTCTGTTCTATATTCATGAAAGAAATAATGACATCATGAATATTTATGAGAATTTTCCTTATACTGGCATATGGACACAGGACATTTTGACTCTGGCAGAATCAGTAGAATTAGATATATATTATACCATAGGCAAACAGACCAGACCCTGACCAGATGGCTCCTATAGGAACCATCTGATCAGTGTCTACTCTGTTTGCAAATGCATGCAAAAGCATTTATATGAAGGAAAGGTTAAGGGTTATTATTTCGTTCGTACTTATAGAGGAGAGGGGCCAATGATCATGAGACCCCATGTTGAAATGACTTGACACAAATGTTCACTACATCAAGCTGACTTGTCTAGCACAAGATTCAGCTTAACCCTTTACACCATGAATATTCATGTAAGAAATAATGACATCATAAATATGAATTAGATTAAATGTAATAATAGCACATGGAAACAGGAATGTTTGGCGATGAAAAACTGTAGAATCATGTCTATATTATTTCATAAGCAAACGGATCAGAACCTGATCAGACAGCTCCTACAGAAGCCATCTGATCTGGGTCTACTCTATTTTCAAAGGAGTAGAAATGTGTATTTATGGAGTAAAGAGTCAATTAATTCATAGTTAACTACAATGTTCACGAAGTCATTATTTCTTACATGAATATTCAGCAAGTTAAGGGATGAATAATTTACTTATTTGGTTTCCAAGGAAATCAGAGTCTTAATTATCTACAACTTGGAAGATATTTAATTGAAATTTTCATTTTGGATTACTGAACAGATTGTCCATTTCCTGATGGAGACAGTCCTTTTGACATCTTTGCAGATAAAGTAGACCAAGATCAGACAGGTCCTATAGGAGCCATCTGATCAGAATCTGCTCTGGTGGCTAATGAAATGATACAAACCTGATACGTCAGTTACTGTTTTGTTAATAATGCCTTAAACATAAATATTCATAGTCATTCTTTTTTACATGAATATTCATGGAGTAAAGGGTTAAGGGTCATAACTTTAGACTTGCTGGAATTATCTGATTGTAAGGCCATCTAGAGGAGCATTAATCTTCAACACACTACTTGTAACAATGCGATAGCATTTGCAAATAGTCTGGATCCAGTTTAGATGCCAAATAACTTGGCTTCCCATCATGATCCAAACTGTTTAACACTCTGAAATTTGTTTTTGGAAAGGAAACGTGTATTTTCAGAATTATATTTTCAGAGGAGTATTGCTCAGACTGCAGAAGGTTAAGTCTATATATCTATATACAGTAAACCCCTGCTAATGCGACCACCTAAAAGAAATATAATTAAGGGTGTTAGATGCAGGTGGTAGCTTAATACAGGACAAAAGTAATGAAGAAAGGTCCTAAAGGAGCTTTTTGCATTACCTTGACCTACATTTAGCAACGACCTGCTTATAAAGACATACGTTTTTATTCATTAAGTGGTCACATTAGAGGATTTCTACTGTATATTCTTGTGAAACATGTTTTGATTAGATTTACAGCAGGCATGTTATGTTATATTGCTTAAGTTTTACATATGTATACACGTATAATTGATGTTTTTGTGGCTATGTAAACAGTGTAGACCCAGTAGAAATGAAAGAAACATTGTCTTACAATTTTAATTAAAAACAAATTGTTTTGTAAATGCTTAATAATGTTAAAGACAGTTTTGTGCTGAACCTTCGAGAATGAGATGGATATTTGTACCAGTCAACAATGTCTGCAGATGTCCCTTATATAAACATCTTTTCGTGAATTTGCAAACACAGTAGACCAAGACCAGATCAGGGTCTGCTGTGTTTACTTATGAAAATTTATAGATCTTTTTATGCAGTTTCCACAACAGAGTAAAAAGCCCTTGTCCATGGTCCATTTACTGATTCTGAGCATGAATATTCATGAGGTGAAGAAAGTTTGAAGTTTACAGAATTTACAATAAGAGCCAGTTCCAAATCTGTGTCTGGATATGTATTCTGCCTATATTTCATGTTCATGGAGTTTTATCCATTTACTCCTTAGATAAGCCTTTCAATGCCTTTGCAAACAGAGCAGACCTGTAGGAGCTGTCTGATCGAGGTCTGCTTTATTTGCTTATGCAATAATATAGATCTGATTCAGTAGTTTATAAAAATCAGCATATTAATATTTAATTATTTATGGATATTCATGGAGTAAAGGTTTAGAGCATTTTTAAAAAAAAAAATATTTTTCCTTTTTACTGCCTTGTACAGTAGAAGCCCTCTAAACCAGAATTCTAGTAGAGAAGAATTTGTTTAAGCAGGTGGCAGCTTAATGCAGAGTGATAGTCATCAAGAAAGCTCCTGGATGAGCTTTCTGGCTTTCACCCTGCTTTAAACTGCCTCCAAGACCGATATTTATACTAAATTGAACATTCCGTTTAGAGGGGTTTTACTGTATCATGAATAGAGCAGTCACTGCTTAGCATGGCCTGACTGGGATTTACATTTACAAACTGTCTAGATTCAGATGAGATGGCAAGTACCTCACATTAGGTACCAATTGTTTGACACTCCGTCTTTAAGTTCTCGAATGTTCGAATGAAAAAATCATTGGAAGTAAAGCACCTTTAAACCGGAATTGTAGTAGAGAAGACTTAACCATTCTCTTGCTGAAATTTAAAATTCATTTCACCTTCTTTACCGTACATGCCCTGCTGTATAATTACATATATCTTCACTGTGTACAAGTATGTCGCTGTGCAATCACTGCTGTGAAGTGCACGGGTTGCACAATCAACTTGAAAATAGTGCAGACCCTGATGAGACAGCTCCTGCAGGAGCTGTCTCATCTGGGTCTTCACTATTTACAGGTAGGTATACTGACGTGAATAGCGAGCGAAGGGTTAAGATACATTTAGGCAGTTGGTGCTTAATGCAGGGAGAAAGTCATGCTTGAAGAACCTAGATGTGCTTTCTACATGACTTTCACCCTGCATTAAGCTGCCACCTATCTCCAAGGCTCTTATTTGTATGGAATTAAACATCCAGTGTAGAGGGTTTTTACTGTATATGTTTGTAGAAATCGTTTTAGTTCAGACCTTGAGCAAACATCAAGTTTGATAGGGTTAAAAGTAGGATTCATAGGGGTTAAATATGAAATGCTTCACCCATTCCCTCATAAGCTATTCAGACCCAGCCTCTTTGAATAAATCTACTGAAAATGAGTATTAATTAGAGAAAAGGAAACTTTAAGAACTGTGTGGTTTGAAACCATTGTGATAGAGCATTTGCATCCTATAGGAGCAAATGCTCTATTTATCACAATGGTTTCGCAGTGACTTTTACAGAGTCATCAAAAGTCGTCAATATGAGGGAATGGGTTAAATATCTTCATGTTCAACAAAGAAAAACCCCAAACCATGTATGAAATTTGCTCAATTGAGTCAATCCTGTTGAAAACCACTAGTTCCGATATACTCCTTAACCCTTTACTCGATAGGTCTTTGCAAACAGAGTAGACCGAGATCTGACAGCTCCTGTAGAAGCCATCTGATTGTGTCTGCTCTCTTTACTTATGATATAATATAGATATGATGCTGCTATTTCTACCATTGCCAAAAATACATGTGTCCATCACTGCATGAGCTATTGTTAAATTTAATCTAATTAATAGTCATGGTGTCATTATTTCTTACATGAATATTCATGGAGTAAAGGGTTTAAAGCATCGGCATCCAAATCTGTATTTCTCCATATGTTTCTCCAGCTAGCAAAGGTTTTTAACACTTTACTCCATGAATATGCATGCATGTGCCATTGCAAAAAGAGGAAACAAGATCAGACAGCTCCTATATTAGCTATCTGATCTGGATTTGCTCTGTTTGCTTATGAAATAGTACAGATTACAGTTTTCTGCCATGGCAAAAACTTGTGTGTTGATATGCTATGATAAGAATTAATCTTATTAATATTTGTGATGTTGTTTTTTACACGAGTATTCATGGAGTAAAGGGTTAAAGCACATCAGGTCAGTGTGAGGAAATATAACCTGGTGGAGATGTTAACCAGTTCCTCCATAGGTTATTATTAGACCTATCCTCTTTGAATGAATCTACCCAAAAGGAGCACTTACTAGAGAAAAGTGAAGTTTTAGAATTTGGTAGTTTGAAACAATTGTGATAAATAGAGCATTTGCTCCTATAGGAGCAAATGCTCTATTTATCACAATGGTTTCAAGAAGTGGTTATTACAGAGATCTAGAAAGGCGTATTTATGGAGGAAAGGGTTAAATAAAAGTAAAGGTGGAGTAAATAGGTAAAAAAGTATCATGTTATGCTAAAACTGTTGTGAATTAACCCTTTCACTTATAGCAATGCCTTTGCATCAGAGTATATCCAGATCAGACAGTTCCTATAGGAGCTGTCTGATCAGGGTCTGCTGTTTGTTTATGCTATAATATAGATATGGTTTTACAGTTTCAGCAATGGTAAAACTGGGTGTAGGGCAAAACCCCACTAGGACGTAACCCCACTAGGACGTTACCCCACAGGACAATTCCCCACTAGGACCAAACCCCAGCAGGACAATACCCCACATGGACAAAACCCCACTTTAATAAAAAAAATATGTATTTAATCAGTGTCCGACAAATTTATTTTTTTGCTGGTAGCCCGCTGGGCTACCAGATTTTTTTGTACTAGCCCAGTGACTACCAGAAAATTATCTAAAAATTGATTTATAACCCAATTATGTTAACATGTGGGGTTTTGTCCGCCTTGACACATTTGACAGTGGGTTTGTGTCCTATGGGGTTTTGTCCTGTGGGGTTACGTCCTAGTGGGGTTACGTCCTAGTGGGGTTACGTCCTGGTGGGGTTTTGTCCGTACCCCGGTAAAACTATGTACATGTGTTATTGTAAAATCTAATCTTACTGAATCTCATGATGTCTTCATATTTTATATGAATAGTCATAGAGTTAAGGTTTAACCCTTATGCCAATGCCGGATCTGTGATGACCTATGCAGAAAGTTTGGATCCAGATGAGACGCCGAGTAGCTCGGCGTCTAATCAGGATCCAAACTGTGTGTTACTGTTACTGTGTTTTTGAAACAAAGATGAAGAAAATCAAAAGAATGAACATTTGTAGCAGACGACAGTTTGGCAGTGAAAGGGTTAATACCTGTGGGCATGATAACTTGCTAAAGGGGGTGTCACATTAGAGAACATGGCATGAACGTGTGTATGCAAGCGCATGAGAAAAAAAATGCTCATATGTTCACATATGAAGATATACGCTTGAGGTAGGTTAGGCATACATCGTATATGTTTCAAGTACGCTGTCAGACATCGATGTACGTTTCCATACACAGAGGCAAAACATATTTTTTAACATGTTCAAAAATGTTCAGTGTATAAATTGTACATCACGCATATGCTCATTATACGCTAGGCACACTTTGAATACGCTAGACTGTCGGTAAAGGTACGTTACTGATACATGTAGGTCAAATACGCTTCACATACGGTGGCATGAAGGCAGCCAGTAAAGCTATCAAATGGATAGCGCATCACTCAGTAATGCACTTGTAACGTACGTCTGGGGATTGACTAGCGTATTTATTGTATTCCTGGCTATTCATACACTACTCATGTGCTAAGCATACATTACTCATATGCTCACATAATCCTAGACACATAGACACTGATATTCGCTACACTGACGGTGACATTGCTGACACACGCTTGAATATATTTCTCATGCGCTGCGTGTGGCTCAGTGGTAGAGCGTCCGCCTGCGGTACGGAAGGTCGTGGGTTCGATCCCGGGCCACGACAGACCAAACGTCGTTAAAAGTTGGTACTAGTAGCTCCCTTGTCAACGCTCGACATTAAAGGTGTAGTTCTAGGACTGGTCGGCCCGGTGTCAGGATAATGTGACTGGGTGGGGTGCCCTTGCCATGTACCTGCGGCAGGGGTATTCCAGTGAGGCAGCACTATAACTTGACTCATGTGGGTGCCGACTGCAAATAACTGAAATACTGTTGGTCGGACGTAAAACCCAACTCAATCACTCACTCATGCGCTGCCCATACGCCAGATATAAGTTACACACACACTATATATGCGCTGCTAATACGTCATCGAAGATGATGGTGAAATAAATCGGTTTATACGCTAAAAAAATTGTGCGTATGACCAGGTTTGTTTAATCTTTCAAATGCAATTGATACGTTTACTCATACGCTATAGTGTGACAGGGCCATGAGATAGATTATGCAAAATATTTGTTTGGATTGGGAAGAAAAACAGGTGAAAAGGTCAAACTTTTTAAGGTTTAGGTTCTAAACCCTTTTTCTCATAAATACACTTATATACACACACACCTGCAAACGGATGTTAATATGGATATTGTGTGATGTTAATATGAATACTCTGTGACATTGATATGAATATTGTGTGGTGTTGATATAAATATTATGTGAATTGTTATTCATGTGTGATGTTCACATAAATATTGTGTGATATTAAAAATGAATGGTGTGCGATGTTCATATGAGTATTGTGGTGTTAATATGAATCTTGTATGATGTTAGTATGGATATTGTGTGATGTTAATATAAATATTTTATATAGGTTAATGATGAATATTGTCTGACATTAATATGATGTTATATGATGTTAATTTAAGTAATGTGTGATGTTTGTATTGTGGTATTAACTTTTTCGCTGCCAATGCAGCGTTTGTAATTACCTAAATAAACAGTTTGGATCCAGATGAGACACCAAGTAACTTTGCATCTCATCAGGATCCAAACTGTTTGATGTTATGATTATGTTTTTGAAACAAAATGGAAGACATTTCAAAAAGCAGAAATGTGAGCAGATGACAAATTATGCCGCCGATAATATTTGGCAGCAAAAGAGTTAATATGAATCTTGTAACAAATTACAGTATGACGTTTGTATTGATATTGTGTAATGTATGATGTTAGTATTGATATTGTGTAATGTATGATGTTAGTATGGATATTGCATAATGTAGGATGTTATTATTGATATTGTGTAATAAAGGATGTTAGTATTGATATTGTGTAATGAAGGATGGGTAAATGATGAATTGTACATTGTGATTAAAACATATTGTGTGAGTTGAATGATTTTTTGTGTATAATAAAAATTAATTAACCTATTCCCTCATAGTGACGCCTTTTGGTGCCTTTGTAAAAGTCACTTTTTGAAACCATTGTGATAATGCAAATGCTGTATTTAACACAATGGTTTGTTAACTACACAATGCTAAAAATTTCCTTTTTTGGTACTAAATGCTCCTTTTCGGTAGATTTATTCAAAGAAGTTCAGTCAAAAAAAAGCCTATGAGGGAATAGGTTAACAATAACCCTTTGCATGTTAAGTGCAACTGACTGACATTTGCAGACAGCTTGGATGAAGATGATAATCCGAATAATTATGCTGTTTAGCACTAGGTCAGTATCAAATGTGTCTGAAATTTTAGCTGGAAAAAATTGAAAGTAATCGAACATTGTAACAATTCAGAATTTCAGCAGCCATAATTCTTTCAGCAGGCATAATTCTTATAGTAGACCAAGAGCTTATCCTTCCCTTCATATAAACACCTTTTCACACATTTGCAAACACAGTAGACTCAGATCAGACGGCTCCTGTACGAGCCATCTCAGATCAGGGTCTGCTCTGTTTGCTTCCAACATGATATATATCTAACTCTACATAACATTATAAAAAACCTTCATATTGACGCCTTTGACGCCTCTACAAAAGTCACCTGTTGAAACCGTTATGATAAATAGAGCATTTGCTTCTATAGGAGCAAAGGCTGTATTTATCACAATGGTTTCAAACTACAAAATTCTAAACTTTTCATTTTCTCTAGTTAATGCTCCTTTTGGGTAGATTTATTCAAAGTGATTGGATCTAAAAATAGCCTATTAGACAATGGTTTAATAAAAGAACAAACTCATGGCATGCTAAGGAACAATTTTAAGTAATCTTATGTTACCTTGTCTTGTCTTATCTTAGGCTTAGTGACTGAATGTGATTAGCATCCAACCTGTTTCATAGTCTGTGAAAGTTAAGAAGTGTGTACAGTAAAACCACTATAAACCGGACGTCCAAATAAGTATAGATATTGGTCTTGGAGACCGGTGGCAGCTTGATGCAGGCTCCTCTTGGAGCCTTCTGCATGACTTTCAACCTGCAATAAGCAGCCATCTTACTAAATTCTTCTCTATTAGACTTTCAGTTTAAAGGGGTTTTATTGTACTGTAATAATTGAAGGTGACAATTTTATATAGATGACAATTAATCAAGGTAAACTCTTTGCTTTCTATAATGTCAACAGTCGGGATCCAGATGAGAAACCATATAAATTGGCATTTCATCAGGATCCAGAATGCTTGACAGCTTTTACTTCATTTTGATGAAGATTTAAAACTTTAGTCTACAAGAGCCGTCTCTGTTTGCAAAGGCATGAACATGCGTTTATATGAGAGAAAAGTTTTCTCAGTACAACACGTCTTAAGTGGCCATCAAATATGTCTAATTATTGTCCTCAAAGACAAGGTGTAGCTTAATGCAGGTTTAAAGTAATGCAGAAATCTCCTCCAGGGGCTTATTGCATTATTCTTGCCCTGCATCGTGTAACCCCCTGTTTTTGCTTAAATCAATAAATAATTGTCCACTTAGGAGAGGTTCTGCAGTATACCGGTAGTTTAATAGGCAGTAGTTGAATTAGGTTCTGCATAGGTTTATATCTAATACTGAAATAAAGTGTATTAATAAATAATATTTTGTTATGTATATAGCTCTCCATTTATTGTGTTTAACCCTTTACTCCATGAATATTCATGTGTGAAATAATGACATCATGAATATTAATTGGAGTGTTATATTAACACATGGACACAGGAACTTTTTACCATGGCATAAACTGTAAAATCATATC
The DNA here is from genome assembly GCA_963576725.1 of Azorinus chamasolen. Lineage (NCBI taxonomy): Eukaryota > Metazoa > Mollusca > Bivalvia > Cardiida > Solecurtidae > Azorinus > Azorinus chamasolen. The sequence goes on along the minus strand of OY755241.1, from coordinate 17,547,094 downwards.
TATATTATATCATAAACAAATGGAGCAGACCCTGATCAGACTCTGCAAACATAGACAGTTGTATTTAATTTTATTGAATAAATGGTTAACCCTTACAACGCTGAGTTTTCAAATGAACCCTTCCTGATTTGACATTGGATTGGCTTGTGCCTATCATGAGATGTAATTTACCAATAAACTGTAAAAAGGCAAACAGTGCAGACCCTGATTAGAGGACTTGATAAGGAGCCTTCTTATCTAGGTTTACACTGTTTGCTAAGGCTGTTCTCAAGTGTACGGGTTAACGTTTTACTACATTGGGACACATGTTGGCACTATTGTAAGCAGAGTAATCCCAGATCCGACAGTTCCCACAGGAGATGTTTGATCAAGGCTCTATTCAATTTGCTGATGTGATTCTATTTACTGACACCGCCTAATCATCCTGAGTTCATAAACTGTTATAACAAATCCGCTAATAAATATTCATGATGTCATTTTTTTTCTTACATGTATATTCATATGGGGAAATGTTAATGGAACTCGGAGCTATGGATGAGAGGAATAATCCAGTCATGTTTTTTTTTCCTTTCTCATACATGTGTTGATACTAATTAGACTATCATTGTCGTAAATTACGATTGACGACAATCGTAATCGTTTGTAAAATGAGTCCCGGAATTATACCCCTTAACCCGGAATGTACTGCAGCAATGCGTTAGACATTCAGAAGTACATTCTGAAAAAATAGTTTTTCAGCGAATCCACTGCTGCAGTGTGTTAGACATTCAGAAGTACTTTAGGGAATGTAATGCTGAAGTGCGTTAGACATTCAGAAGTACATTCGGAAAAATTAGTTCTTCAGCGAATCCACTGCTGCAGTGTGTTAAGCATTCAGAAGTACATTGGCGAATGTAATGCTGCAGTGTGCAAGGCATTCACAAGTAGATAGGCATATGTACTGCTGCAGTGTGTTAGGCATTAAGAAGTACAGAGGTCAATGTACGTACTGCTGCAGTGCGTCAGACATTCAGAAGTACATTCGGAAAAATTAGTTTTTCAGCGAATCCACCGCTGCAGTGTGTTAGGCATTCAGAAGTACATTAGGCAGATTCATGTTGAAGTACGGTAGCCGACTGCTTCGGCCCATATGGCTTCGACCCGTTGTAGAACCCTGTGTTCGCGGCCTGACATATTGTCCAACGTCGAAATTAGACAATTGTTAGACATTTTCGCGATTTGATAGAATTTTCTAATGTCTAAATTGGACAATATATAAACATGGGCCGGATCAGTCGACTCCCGTGTTTCAACGGGGATCTTCCAGACACGCTGGCTGGGGAATCCCGATGCCCTGCTAACACGGTGGTCTTTCAAGGGACTGTGGCATTCGTACCCCGTGCGAAGACGGGGATCTAGCAAGGGGATGGAGCCGCGGGTGCCAAGGCAGTCGGTTCTCATGCTTCAACGACGATCTTTCACGGGACAGAGCCACGCAGGGCAGGGTAGCTCGCTGCCATGAGAACACGGGGGGGGGGGGGGTTCTAAATATTGTCCAATTTAGACACTATACATTTCTATCAAGTCTTAAAAACTGTTTAATTTCGACGGTGGGCAATTTGTTAGCTCGGGAAATTCGCCAGATTCGGATATTTGACGAATAACCAGTTGCATTACCAACTGACATACAGAACCAGCCGAAAATTCGCCTCTGCTCATTTTTGAATTTACAGCTGAATAACCAATTTCCTGCTGGCAGTTTATTCCCCCATTTTTTTGTTGTAAGAATAACCAATTGACACCTGAAAAGTCAATAACCAACTGACAGCTGAAAATTCAATTACCAACTGATAGCTGAAAATTCAATAACCAACTGACAGCTGAAAATTCAATAGACAACCTTGCAGTTTATTCGCCCAATTCTTATATTTTACCAATAACCAATTGGCAGCTGAAAATTCAATAAACAACCGCCAATAAACAACTGTCTGCCAACTTCACACACATTGGATGAAAGCATAGTCAGAACTTGATCTCAGTAGACAGTATTGGATGGGTTGTCTCCCTTCTTGTACCATGTCTTACTGTATTGCTGAGCACACGCAAGTTATACAATAGGTCTTTCCTGCATATAGTGTTTAACCCATTTGCTCCCACGATCCCATACATGGGACGTAGGCAAACAGTGTAGACTCTGATCAGAATGCGGCGTCTGAACAGAGTCTACACTGTTTGCTGATAGGAATTTCAATATAAATAGGAATTTCAATATAAAACAAAACGAAATTGAACATTTAGGCCAGGCTAATCCAAGATGTAAACATGGAAGAAAATGAGTTAAAGTTTTGGACGACTGACAACTGTCGTCTCCAAGATTTTCGACTGCGAGTTTTCTCGTCTGTTTGTGTTTTATCTTTATTTATTTAAGGTTTTGCAGAATTAGTATATTATATGTGTGAAACAGTTTGGACCTAGATAAGACGCAGTGTTACTCGGCGATTGATCTAGGTCCAAACAGGTATGTACAATTACGTGGTTACAATTTACAGACGTCCAAATGATATATAAAAATTGTATGTGTGATTGGACACATGCTCTTGTTTCATAGTGTGTATGACTGATCGAAATGAGTTTTCTTCTGTTCTATTTATTTTAGCATCGACTTTTATGAGAAGCCAGCCAATTCTGTTTAACCCTTTCCCTCATACAAACGCATTTTCATGCATTTGCAAACAGAGGAGACTGCTCTATTTGGTTATGGGATTTTGCAGATCTGTTTCTTTACTTTCTAAAATAGGCCTATCTACAATTTTCCACTGTCTGTATTTCATTAGAACTAGCTTGTCCGCAAGTATTGAAATTTGAAAAAAAAACTAGAACAGGGAAATGGTTAACTATGAGACACGTTATTTTCTACTTTAATCTTACTCCTTTTCATGATAGATACGTCTTTTTAACGCCTTTGGAAACAGAGTAGATCCAAATAAGACAACTGCAATTAACTGTCTGATCAGGATAAGTATTAACGCTTTCGGTGTCAAAATTATGATTAAAGTCTGCAAACCAATTTAGTTAAATCATTCGGTTAAATAAAGAAATGAGATACATAGATGCAAAATTCACAGGAAAAAAGCGCAGATGTAGAAATAAAGTTTTAGACAAAAAGTGAAGTCCCTGGTCAGACGCCGCCTTGAACAAGAGGGCCAGAATGGCCCTGAAGCGCTCACCAGACAATCAGAGTAGAAGATTTTCAAAGTTTTCACTATATGTATCTAGAGAAAACTAGCCGGTCCTGGGACGGGCCAATTTTGACCCAAGGGGCATAATTTAGAAAATTTTTGTAGAGGACCAGTCTGAACATGACGCTATGAGCCAAATATGAAAGCTAAGAACCTTCCAGTTTCAGGAGAAGATTTTCAACAAAGTTTTCTCTCTGTGTTTATTGAAAACTGCCCACCCCTGTAGTAGGGCCAATTTTGACCCCAGGGCCATAATTTATATATATATAAAAAAATTTGTAGTGGACCTGAACATGATGCTATGCACCAAATATGAAAGCTGAGAGCCTTCCAGTTTCAGAGAAGATTTTCAAAGATTTCACTATCTATTTCCATTGAAAACTTTTGACCCCAGGGCCATAATTTATACAGCTTTTGTAGAGGACCTGAACATGATGCTATGCGCCAAATATGAAAGCTGAGAGCCTTCCAGTTCCAGAGGAGAAGATTTTCAAATATTTCGTTTTTGTTTCTATTAAAAACTGCCCACCCCTGGGGCGGGGCCAATTTTAACCCCAGGGCCATAATTTATGTAACTTTTGTAGAGGACCTGAACATGATGCTATATGCAAAATATGTAAGCCGAGAACCTTCCAGTTACAGAGAAGAATATTTTCAAAGTTTTCACTATTTGTTTCTATTGAAAACTGTCCACCCCTGGGGCGGGGCCAATTTTGACCCAAGGGCCATTATTTATATAACTTTTGTAGAGGAACTGAACATGATGCTCTGTGCCAAATATCGAAGCTGAGAGCCTTCCTGTTTCAGAGAAGAAGATTTTCAAAGTTTTCACTATTGGTTTCTATTGAAAACTTCCCAACCCTGGGGCGGGGCCAATTTCGACCCCAGGGCCATAATTTATATAGCTTTTGTAGAGGACCTGAACATGATGCTCTGTGCCAAATATGAAAGTTGAGAGCCTTCCAGTTTCAGAGGAGAAGATTTTCAAAGATTTCACTTTTTGTTTCTATTGAAAACTGCCCACCCCTAGGGCGGGGCCAATTTTAACCCCAGTGCCATATAATAATTTATACATATTTTGTAGAGGACTTGAACATGATGCTATATGACAAATATGAAAGCCGAGAGCCTTCCAGTTACAGAGAAGATTTTCAAAGTTTTCACCATTTGTTTCTATTGAAAACTGCCCACCCCTTGGGCGGGGCCAATTTTGACCCCCAGGGCCATAATTTATATTACTTTTGTAGAGGACATGAACATGATGCTATGTGCCAAATATGAAAGCTGAGAGCCTCCCAGTTTCAGAGAAGATTTTCAAAGTTTTAGTATATGTTTCTATTGAAAACTTCCCACCCTGGGGCGAGGCCAATTTTGACCCTAGGGGCATTATTTATATAACTTTTGTAGAGGACCTAAAGATGATACTATGTGCCAAAGATGAAAGCTGAGAACCCTGTAGATTCAGAGAAGATTTTTAAAGGTTCAAATTGTTGACGACGAACGACGCACGACGCACGCCGACGGACGACGGACATCAGGCGATCACAAAAGCTCACCCTGAGCACTTTGTGCTCTGGTGAGCTAAAAAGCGGCGTCTGATCTGGGACTGCACTATTTGTCGTGGTGCATTTATGCGACATTGGCGATGAAAGAGTTAATAACGATCCGCGTCAAAGGGTCCTGCTATTGTCAAATACTCCGGGCGTGTCCTCAAACCACTATAAAATTGAATATTCATGATATCATTACAGTTCATACATGAATATCCATGAGTTAACACTTTCCATGTTTACATATATGTATTCCAAATTTAAATACATTTTGTACATACTGAATTTAATACAATGTAGTTACAACGAAATATAGATGAAGCGGTAGCCATTTTAGAAGTAAAGAAGCATATCTTTCAAATTCCATTAGCAAACACAGCAGACCCTGGTCTGTTGGATCTGGGTATACTCTGTTTGCAAATGTGTGAAACGCGTTTATATGAAGGAAAGAGTTAAAGGTTTAATGCCGGTACAATCATTTCCCAGCCGTTAACTAGCCGGTGGCCCGCCAACCGCTGATATCTGAACGAGTCCCTGCTGGGGATCGAACCTTTGACCTACCGGTACCGATATGAGTACCTTCTCCACCATGCCATGAAATCGGCATTAACCTCAAACGTGAACATTTCTACGAAATATTCAGCGGACTCATCCAGATAATATAGTAGTTAACTTATTATTCCACACATACGCCTTTGCAAACAGAGTAGACCCAGATCAAATGGTTCCTGTAGGAGCCGTCTGATCAGGGCCTACTCTGTTTGCTTATATAATATAGATATAATTCTACAGTTTTTGCACTAGCCAAAACTTCATGTGTCCATGTGCTGTTATTACAAATTAATCTAATTACTATGCATGCTCTAATGGGCGTCTTTTGTTGGTTATCTCCCCAAAATTTAATTTAAAGGTGGCGCTCGCACCGAGTATCCCACATCCGGATAACTTCTGAGTTTATCGATCGCCATTGTATGTGTTTACTGAATTTATTCATGATAAGAGTGACTAATAAAATGATTTAAATCATGTAGATGAAATGAAAACTTTGAAAATAAACAAAGTTCTTTCAAGAACATTCATGAAGTAAAGGATTAATATTGTATTCGTCCATAAAACCCATACAGTAGAATATGTCCATTCATTTATTGAACATAGGAATATTACAAAGCCGATGGCTGCTTAATTCAGTCCAAAAGTAACGCAGAAAGCTCCCATATACTTTTGACCTGCATTAAGCTACCACATGCCTTACATATTAGAGCTTAAGACATGTTCTATTGTATATTGAATGAACGTTTCTTTGTATTCTATAAGCCTTTTTGCATTGACGATATGAAGCCAATAGAGCAGACTCTGATCAGTGGGATCCGGTCTAGGTCCATTATGTTTGAATGTGTCTCCAATAGAGGATAAAATTCCGTGCCAGAATAAGACTGGTCAGCCATCTTCGTGCGTACAACAATCCAAATACAAGACATGAAACTAGATCTACTAGGAAATGAAGATGATCGTCTTCGAGATCGAAAGACGAACAACACAGAGTAAACATAACAACCCATGATATAGTGTAATATTCATCTCTTTAATGATCATCTGCATACATTAATAAATTGCATAATGTTACCAATAGATTGGTATAAAAGAAAGGAAAGACAGAGAGGGAGAGTGACAGTCAGACAAATAATAACAAGAAACATGGTTGACATGAAATGAGCACCAATTACATAACAAAGTTCATAATACTTGCAATATGAACTCGTTTGAAATCATCTGAGCAAAAATTCCCCTTTTTATGTACATCTTCACATCAACATTGTTTGAAAGTTTGAATTAAATCCTCCCATTGATGTATGAGGATTTGAACACACAACATTTGCGGGACGTACGTATGCGCTGACGGACCAGAGCACGTTTTATATGCGTCCCACAGCGAATAAATATTGATGATGCCATTATCTATTATAATTATGAATATTCAACAGAAAAGGTTTTAAGCAGGTAAGAATGTTTAAAAAATCTGTTTAGCGAACTAAAAGTAAATAATGAAGCTTTTTCTTCAAAATTGATTTTAACCATTAGCTAAGATCTACGTTGTCAAACATTTTGTATCCAATAGAGACACTGTGTTACAGTAGAATCTGTCTTAACCGACCATTCATTTATTGAATATAGGAACCTTAAAAACAGGTGATCGATTCGCTTAATGCAGGTCAAAAAGTAATACAGCATTACTTTCGCCCTGCATTAAGCTACCATATGCCTTACAGACCCATAATTATATCTCTTTTTGATGGCCGCTTAAAACAGGTTCAGCTGTAAATACACGCCCTTCTGTTTTTAAACCCTTCTGTAAATATCATTTTATTACAGTAACTGTGTACTTATTTTATTCAGAAGACGAAGAAGAAGAAGAAGAAGAAAAAGAAGAAGAAGAAGAAGAAGAAGATGAAGAAGAAGAAGAAGAAGAAGTAAGCCCCTTCACTGTTGAATTTTCAATGTAGAATGGTATATCAATGTTTATCGGTAGATTAAATAGACTCAATATAGTATGACAGGGTAAAAATTGCGATAATGATTTTGAATGACTAACATTGCAGACCTTGATCAGAGGACTCCGCTAGGAACCCTCTGATCTGGATCTATACTGTTTGCAAATGCCAGTACACATGTATCACGCAACGAAAGGTCAATATATGCAGTGAATATTGAATGCTATAGGATTTTGTTGTTAAAATAAGTTATGATGCTCCTTCTACTGGTAAACCATCCACTGGACAATTACGAGAAGAATTTTCCAACCACATGTCTATACAGTTAGCATGGAACACGTGATTGCACGGGAGATATTTCCGGTTCTGTCCAACCTCGTACGGGTCCATACAGACGGGGCAAAGGTCACCGCAAGTTTCTTCCGTCACAGTGTCCGTTTTGAATGAAGACAGGAAGGCTTTGTCAATAGTTTTAGGGGCAACACTTTCATCAAGCTGCAGGAGTAGATCGTAATCTTCTGGTGTCAGGTCCCGATGCTGTAGGCTTATTAAAATATTGATAAGGTTCGACTCCATCTCTGTCGGAGCATTCGTCTCATGTAGCGTGTGTCTCAGGTTCTGTACAGGCGCGGGTTTATACGTTTTTAATTTTGAGCGCGTTTCGTTTGTAGATTTGTTATTAATAATGTTTCTAGAATAGTGCTTTGGAGACGGCAAAAAGGTCATCTTTCTCACCTCCAAGTTAACTAACTTAAATAGTCTGTGATTAATAAATAATTTCTTCCTTCCGTTGTTATTTTTCACTGATGAACAGTATTTGTCTTTCACTTGTTTTCCTGCCTTTCGCACCTTCCGGTCCCGATCGCGTCTCCGACATTTGTCCTGACCACTAACAGTGCCGTCAAAGACTACCGTCTCGTTATTATGACAGCCTTCAGCTAGGTCTAATAACTGTTCGAAAATTTCAAGTTCGTGTTCTACTTTCTGGAATATTCGCTCCTCCTCCTCCGGGTCAGCTGTAGCTCTGCATGGTCGAGGAAACATTGACAGGTTGAAACCCGTATCGCTTAGTGACAATTTCTTCCATTTCTTTTTCTTCTTCTTTTTCTTTCCCCCTTCTTCGTCAACAGAATCACCATTAACTGCCTTTGATTCTATTGTTTTCTTCTCGACGCACGTGTCTTTCATTTCTGCTAAAAAAGAATAATAATAAAAAACAATCAAAACACTCTAGACTACTCTTACTAAATTATCAAAATTGAGTAGAATACAGTAAAACCCCTCTAAACCGGGCTTTCAATTTAGTATATAAATATCGGCCTTGGAGATAGGTGGTAGATCTAGCTTAATGCAGCATGACTCTCACCCTGCATTAACCATAGGCCATTTCAGACCCAACCTCTTTGAATAAATCTACCGAAAAGGAGCATTAACTAAAGAACCGTAATTTTTTTTTTTAGAAATTTGTAGTTTGAAACCATTGTGATAAATAGAGCATTTGCTCTATCTATTACAATGGTTTCACATAGTGACTTTTACAGAGTCGTCAAAAGTCAAAATGAGGGAATGGGTTAAGCAGCCACCTGCCTAAAAGTATCTAAATTCTTCCCCACTAGAATTCCGGATTAGAGGGGTTTCACTACCTACATCAATTATGAAGACAGCAGTAAATAAACAATACACCATCAATGTCAAGAGGTCTCTGATCTGGGTCTACAGTGTTCGCAAATACGCGTGGGCGTAGTATTTTGTGCATAAAGTTATGAGTTTTACTCTTTCGCAGCCAGATATAGTGTCGTCTGCAAAATGTCGTCTGCACCCATTTTCGTTTGTTTAGTTTTCTTCCATTTTCTTTCAAAATCATTATCACAGTAACAAACAGTTTGGATATTAACGAGAATCCCGAGTTACTCAAACATCTCATCTGGATCCAAACTGTTTGCATAGGTAATCACAATGCGAGATTTAAATGCGGGACGTGCATGTTTGTATGTCTGTGTTGATTAACGTCCGTTTCTGCTCACTATGGACATGCATGTAGTGTCATTTGTAAACAGTTAAGACTCGGTGGTGTGTAGGCAGCGTCTGCACTGTTTGTCATTCAAAATCCTCTTCGCATGAAAATGTATGTGTGCAATTTATAATGAGGCCCGCATTTAGTAGAAGCAGACGTCATTTTTAAGGACGACATTCACGTTAGACAACAGGAGATGGAAAGTGGGTTATCTATAAGCCATTTTGTTATTATTTGCTCTTTCTACTTTTTTGCATAGAACATGCTATTATCGTATACATGTACATACAATTTGTAGATAACCGTTTCTGTGTGACTGTATTACTGTATGCTATGTTTAGATGTTACTGCTTCTTGCATTATGCAAGACATTGCATACTTTTGAAATAAAACTGAAACAGAAACTTTCTGCTTGTCACAATGCAGTCTAACCTTTATACATAACCACGCGCACGTGAATATACCAATATACAGCAAAGTTTCGCTAATGCGACCACCTAAAAGAGGTATAATTGTGGGTGCTAGATGCAGGTGGTAGCTTAATGCAGGACAAAAGTAATGCAGAAAGCTCCTTGAGGAGCTTTCTGCATTACTTTTGTCCTGAATTAAGCAACCACCTGCTTATTAAGGCAACCATGTTTATTCATTAAGTGGTCGCATTAGCGGGGTTTTACTGTATTTCCCCCTCATACTAACGCTTTGCTCACGCTTTGCAAACAGATTAGACCAAGAGCAGGTGGCCCTCCAATGAGCCGTCTGATGAGGGTCTATCTGTCTGCTTATGAAGTTATAATAGATCTGACTACAGTTTCTTCCAATACCGACACACCCCGTGCACATATGCCATTGTAAAAATTCAGCTAATGAATATTCATGATGTCATTATTTCTTACATGAAAGGGTTAAACCACTTTCAATATTGTAAAGTCTACATTCATTGACCCATATATTGGTATACACATAGCTTTACCATTTCCCTCATACAAGCGCGTTTTCACGCGTTTGCAAACAGGGTAGACCCATATTACACGGCTCCTATAAGAGCCGTCTTTATCAGGGTCTGCTCCGATTGCTTATGGACTAATATTAGATCTGACTCACTGTACAGTTTCTAACAATACCACAAAAACATCATGTGTACAAAATGTAGCTATTAGACATGCATGATGTCGTCATTTCTCAAAAGAGAAAGGGTGATTTTAAAACCCGATCTGATGCAATCCGTTCCAGAAAGCCTTTGATGAATTACAGTAAAACCTCTCTATAACGGCCACTAAATTGTGTTAATTACATGTAGTTGGTATATGAGGGCAGGTGGCTGCTTAAATCAATGTGAAAGTAAAACAGAACGCTCCTGTAGGAGCGTTCTGTTTTACTTTCACCTTGCTTTAAGCAACCACCTGCATGTAACACAAAATAGTTGATGTACTTTAGTGGACGTTATAGAAAGGTTTAAATGTATCAACAGAGTGTCAAGCAAAGTGGACGCAAATGCCGATCAGGCTGCTCTTAGCAGAAAATGTAAACGTGTATTAAATATTTGGAGCAAGACTTTCTTTTATAGTTCGTCTCGTTCCGCCATGGATAAATTATGTACAGTAGAACCGGCCATACACAGTAATTCATTTATTGAACACATGAGTGCTATACAGCAGGTGGTTGCTAAGTACAGGGCAAAAGTAATGCAGACAGCTCCTATAGGAACTTTCTGCATTATTTTGACCGGCATTAAGCTAACACCTGACTTACAGACCCATAATTATTAATTAGACATATGTTTTGATGGCCGCTTCAGATAAGCTCCTCTGTATTTGAAAGACTTCGATTGGCAGTTTACATTTGTAAGCCTGTATCGATCTGGCTGGTATTCAAGACCAAAGTGTTAAACTTTGCACGCGCAGTAATTGTCGTCTGCAAAAAGGCCGTCTGCTTCAATTCTCAAATTTATTTGTACTTCTCCCCCTTTTCTTCAAAACAATACAATCAAAATGACACACATTCTGGATCCAACTCAGACGTCGAATGACTCTGTGTCACAGCCGGATCAATCCTGTTTGCAAAGAAAAACGAATTCGCCGCTAGCATGTAAAGAGTTAAAGGTCAAATCAATGTACACGAATTAATGTAAACATGAAGAACCATTGTAGTAGAACCTCTCTTTAACCCTTTCTCTGTTCTATGTTTAAATTTTACAAAATTTGGACAAAATGAAATATGGAATGTGGAACATTGTAGCCATTTTAGAAAGTAAAGAAGCAGATCTTTCAAATTCCATTAGCAAACAGAGCAGAACCTGATTAGGTGTGGCTCCTATAAGATTCGTCTGATCTGGATCTACTCTTTTGCAAATGCGTGAAAACAAAGACCTATGATAACACATGTGTTATCATAGGTCTTTGGTGAAAATGTGTTTATATGAAGTAAAAAAGGTTTTTAAGCGGTCACCAAATAAATGGGCATGTGTACCTGTAAAAAGAGGTTGTTGCTTAACCCTTTACTCCATGAATATTCATTTAAGAAATAATGACATTATGAATATTATTTAATTAGATTATTATTATATTAGCACATCAATTGGTCGTCAACACATGCTTTTTTTCGCGTCAATATATACCTACCTGTAAATAGTGAAGACCCAGATGAGACAGTTCCTACAGGAGCTGTCTCATCAGGGTCTGCACTATTTACAAGTTGATTGTGCAACCAGTACACTCCACAGCAGATCTATATTAATGGCATATAAGCAAACAGAGCAGACCCTGACTATGCGGGTCCTTAGGTGCCGTCTGGTCTGGGTCTACTATGTCTGCAAAGGGTTAAGTCTATGGTTATCCCTTTGAATACGGGACATGCATGCATTGGCATTTGCAAACAGTGTAGACCTATATTAGCGGTGACTCCTAGACCACCTCGACCGATCAACAACGAAATGAAATAGTAAAGAGTATCTGCTATCTAGTGGATAAGAGCACTCATACACATGAAAGAACTTTTTCAAGTGTAGACCCAAATCAATCTCAGGGGTTGATAGCCTTGTCTGATATCATGTTAACCCAAAGACGTATGTGTATATACATGTATGTGTCTAGCTTCTAGATGTCTATAGAAGAACAGTTTAAAATTCAAAATAAGATCACTCAATCAATAAATAATCAATATGAATAGCTTACCTGCTTTCTTTGAGAATGGGGTTCTACCATTTTCTTTTGCTGCAATAATTTTGTCCAGGCTTGGGTATGCTTCTAGATCCTGTGTAAAGAAATTTTCAAAGTGGCTAAATTGGACAGCACAACACATTTTGTTGTTTCAAGCGTGCTTCACGCCGCCGAATGGCGGAATGGCTGAAAAATTGCACAACTGCGTATTTAAGTCAATTATATCAAACCGTATACATTGCACAACTGAACAGAAACAAGGAAGACGTAATGGTTATAAATAGGAATTCAATAGGTCTATTTTATTTATAGACACGGTTTGATTGGATTAAACTCCGCGATATATCGCGAGATTTGATATAAATAGAATGGGGGAATTCCAGCGAAAAGAATGCACATGAGGGTTGACATCTACCGGTAGGCCTATAAATATTTATAGCATTTTATCAGTTGACATATATATTCAAATTGAAGAAGTTAGAGAGATTGTTGGCTGAAGTCTGAAAGATTACTGTCTGAATGCCAATTTACTACCGATAAGACCCATGACGACGCTAGGGAATTGTAGTTGCGGCTTAAAAAACTAGCTTCGTCCTTGCTTTATTTCGAACCCTTATTTTCTAATCCAAACTGGAGTTCTTTTTACAGGCTATTAGCTAATATAGTGTTATGTCAGAATATATGAAATACTGTATAATACCGGTAGATGATCTTAAATACATTTTTATTTGTTAAGGTGTTTGTTTATGTACTGTCGCCAAAAATAGCTTGTCCCATATCTTGAGAAAATGGATGCATGCATGGCAGAGATGTCCCTGCATGGAGATGCACCTAATACTTTAAAGATGCTACTGTGGATCTATGTTTGATGATAACCATTGATGTTTTTGATGGTTGAAAGAAAATATGTAATTTATGTCGTAAGTATGGTTCCGAATATCTAGGTACCATTTTGTCACAGGTACCGAAATGTCCAGGTACTTAACTGTCTTGTTACCCATATGTTTGAAGGGGTATACTGGAATCACCGTGTCTGTCGGTCAATTGGTAGGTCGGTCGGTCTATCTTTCCAAAAAAAGAATATCTTTAATAGCGTTTCTCTTGGTCCACATATCTTGACCAAATTTGCAGCCTGTGTATCTTAAATTGTGTGAAGATGAATCTTTAAAATGTTATTTAATTTGAATCATATCAAGAGTTATATAGCCCCTGGACTTAAAAAAAATGGGCAAAAATCTTGTGATGCAAACTACTTCTAAAGTTATGGAATTTATCATTGATATAGGGTAAAGTGATCTTGAATCGGACACGATTGAGATCGAGTCTATACACTGCTTGAAAGCAGTGTAACTAGCATACTCTTTACTTTGCCGGGTACCTTAATGCTTATTTTCACCAGAGTTACCTACCTTGAACTCAAATACTTGCATGCATTCTTCACAACAACAAGGCTAGAAACCACCCAAAAGCACCAACTTTTAAATGTCAAAGTCAGATAAAACCGCATTCGGTTTTAGTTTCTTGAGTAATGGTGACATTATACGAGTGTTACAAATGGTGGAAATCATGTTTTTGTTGAAGAAAAATAAATATACATTTAAAAGACATCTGTCATTCAGGGTTTTAGTAAACAGAAAGTGTCACGCTCTCTAATAATATAAAATATTTCAAACTGATTTTGAGTCGGACGCTGTAACGTTTATATACACTCTGTACCTGGTGGGTCATCTCCTATATTTGAACAGCAGGGAATTCATATGTCATTCTAGGATATTTATAGTAGATTCTAGATGTATATCTAGGGTCTATCTTTTTCATGACACATAATACTATGAAATCTCACAATTCAGAGCTTAATGAACGTATCACAATGAATCTTTCAAGAAATTGAAATCGTCCGACTCAATATCGAAAGTGTCCGTGTCACGATCGAATTAGGGTTACCTATCTTTCCATGCTTTTTGGCCCTGTTACATGTGTGTTTGATGCATATAAAGCGCTAGAAGAGCTTAAAAGAGATCAGACCAGGTACCAGTGAACACCGGAAGTGTCTAGCTGAACGCACATATGTTTGACATGAGGAAAAGTGGAATAGGTGTCCGACTCACAATCAGTTTACCCTACATAATAACCATGAATAGTAGATGTGCACTACGAAATGTTCATGTGTTTGCTGCTGAACATTGCAAAATTATCTCCCTTTGAACTTTGAGTATTTGTTTGGTCATTTTGGCATGAAATATGGGTAAGTGGTGTCACGAACACCTTCAATTTGAAAGTTATTCAGTTTATATTTGGTATATACTTTATAACTATGAATGGTAGATGAGCAGACACAATTTTCATGTGTATATATAGCACTGGATGTTGCAGAATTATCTCCCTTTGAGTATTTTTTTTTGTCATTTTGGCATGAAACATGGGATTGGTGTTCAATTTGAAAGTTATTGAATTGATTCTTGCCAAAAGTTATTGAATTGATTCTTGCCACACATAGTGGGCACGAATAGTAGATGTGCAAGACACAATTTTCATGTGTTTAGCAGCAGGCATTGTAGAATTATTTCCCCTTGAACTTTTAGTAGTTTTGTCATTTGACCCTGTGTGGTAATTGGTGTTGTAAACTCCTCTTTCAGCTTGAGAGTTATTAGATTTGTATATTGCATGCATAATAACCATGCATATTAGATGTTCAAGACACAACTTTCATGTATTTAGATGCAGGCTTTGAAGAATTATCTCCCCTTGAACTGTGACTATTTTCGTCATTTGGACCTGTAACAAGGTAGCTGGTGTCATAAAATCCTTCTTCAGTTTTTTTAAACAAACTTCAATGAAAGTGTTAATATACATGGTCTCACTCTATGAAGTGTATATTTGATTATTTGTGCATTAACCCTTTCCTCCATAAATACGCCTTAAAATTCTACGCCTCTTTAAAAGTCACCTGTTGAAACCATTGTGATAAATAGAGCATTTGATCCTATGGTTTCAAACTACAATATTCAAACTACAATATTCCAAAATTTTACTTTTCTCTTATAAATGCTCCTTTTGGGTAGATTTATTTAAAGAGGTTGGGTCTAAAAATAGCCTATGAGGTAACAGGTTAAATAAGTTTCGTATTATCTAGGTTATATGGTGATACCTGCCTTTGAACTTTGATGTAATGGTTTACTGTTGAAATGGGGTAACTGTGGAATTGCAGTTCGAGCTAATTCTATAGTTTTTATCACACTTCTATGAAAGTTTCTACACCTGGTCTCTCTGAAGTCTACATATGTGTAACATACATCTTTTCAATATCTTAGATTTCAAACAAGAGTTATTGGACCTGTACCATATGTGTTGCTAGCCAATAAAGTTTGTAATAGTACCATTACGTATGGATTTTAACATATGATTACATATCATAAGAATAAATTAATGGTTTGCACCTTTATATATTGCTCTTATTCATATATATATTTTGTTTCAGCTACTTGTAAAAAGATTGCAGCTTACCAATGGGAATGGTATTTTGAAATGTGAAATGACTGACAGGATATTGGAAAGCCATCCTGTGGTAAGGGCAAATTTTTGAAATATGTAATAATAGTCCACTTTACATGTACAAGCTTAAGACTATTGGTAATTATATATTGGGACCAAATTATCTCAGATGCATGCTAGTGGCAGATCCTTCTACCATTTATGTCCCATGCAGACAGTTTTGATCCTGATCAGGCCCTACAAAACTTGGATCTTTACAGAGCTCAAGATAAAGGTGCGTACTCAAATACTAAAATTGCCATTTCTCCCACCAAACCCGATACTGTTACCACTCTTTAGAATTGTCTCAAAGAGACGATTCTAAAGAGTAGTCAGTGTATAGGATTTGGTGGAGAAATAAAGGAGTTATTCCTGAAAATGTTTAAATTTACGCATCTTATTTGGACCTCTGATCTTTATCTCAGATTCAAGCTGATTGTCACTGTGCCTCCACTTCTACAAACAGATAAACCAAAAAGAAAATTAATACTTTTGAAAATGTCACAGTTGACAATTTAGCAATAGATCACAGTTGAATAGATGCCAAAATTACCTAGCATGCAAAGAGTTAACTTGTAACCAGTTTAAACCCTTTACTCCATAAGTATGACTTTCTATGCATAAATACGCCTTTCTGTGCCTCCAGAGTAGACCGAGATGAGATCAGACAGTTCCTGTAGGAGCTATCTGATCAGGGTCTGCTCTGTTTGCTTAAAATGGTACAATATACAGTAAAATCTCGATTATTCGAACACTAAAATATGTATCATTATCGATATTTAAGACAGGTGGCAGCTTAATGCATGGTGAAAGTCATACAGAAAGCTCCTCTAGGAGCTTTCTGCATGACTTTCACCATGCATTAAGCAGCGATCAGCCTAAAAGGATGTAAACTAATCTGCATTAAAATTTCGAATAATCACGATTTTACTGTAGATATGATAACGTAATTTGATGTCATTTTTTCTTACATGGATATTCATGGATTAAACAATTGCTGTCTGCAAAAAATGTCATCAGCTTAATATTTCAAGGTTTAATGTATGTCTTCTAATCCTTTATTGAAACATCAGTCGTAGTGTCTGCTTTCAAACTGTTTGGTTCATAGAATGATCATGAATTCACGCTTGTGACTACAAAACTTCATTTCCTAGTTGAACTCAAAATTTGAACGAGTTGAACTCAAAATCTAAAAGATGCATGAGAATGACAGCAGACTTGAGCAAAAAGGCTCTTACTAAGCTACTCCAAAAGCAGGAATAAATTAGATAAAGAGATTATTTAACTCTTTCCGTGTTCTATACTCATGGATGAAATAATGACATTACAATATTTATTGGCTGAATTTTGAAGAAAACCATATGTACAAAGAATTTATTTTCATTGATAGATGCTGTATAGTCAGATATATTATAATTTATATGCAGACAAATCAGACCTGATAAGACGGCTCCTACAGGAGCTGTCTAATCTGGCTCTTCTCTGTTTGCAAATGCGTGAGGGAAAGGGTTAATAGGTAGTTACGACTATAGGTGTGCTAGTTAATTATCTGTTATCTTGCTGTAAAATATTATATCTCCTCAAACGATTTATTACTATTGATCAAGCTCTTAACCCTGTTCTTCATATAAATGCCTTTTCATGCCTTTGCAAAGGCATGAAAAAGCGTTTGTATGAAGGAAAAGGTTTAGTATTACATTGAATTTTATAACAGCCCAAAAATTACTTTTTTATGCTACATGTATATACAGCTTATTGATTGTTGCTTTATTCATTGGCTATTTCAGTTGAAATCTATTGAAGCATATGAAGGGAAAGACACAGTACAATGTAGACAAACATTCAAGGTGTACATGGACCTTACAGAAGGTAATTGTCATTATCATCATCAACATCATAAGCATCATCATCACCATCATCAGCAGCACTGTCATCAATATCGTCATTAGCAGCACAATTATTACCAGCAGCAGCATCATCATTATCACCAGCAGCATTGTCATCCGCAGCAACATCATCATTACCAGCATCAGTAGCATCATTATTAGCATCAGCATCATCATTATCATTAACAGTAGACTTTTCATCAGCATATTCATTATTGCAATCATTATCACACAGTTTACCTTAATGCTGGTTTGTCAGTATTAACTGTATAAAAATATTAACCCTTTTCTGGCCAATTACGACCCAACCATTATATTTGCAAACAGCTGGGATCCAGATGGCAAATGAGACTGAATTTGTACAGTCTACTGTGTGTTTGCAATATAGATAGATTTATTTCGGTAGATAGTGTACATCTCATGGCAATAACACACAAATGCGTGAAAAGGTGTTTATTTGAGGGAAAAGGTTAAACCCCAGACAGTAAAAACCTCTCTATAACGGCCACTAAATTACATCAAGTATTTTGGTTAAAGGCAGGTAGATGCTTAAAGCAAGGTGAAAGTAAAACAGAACGCTCCTATAAGCAACCATCTGCCCAAAATACCAATTGATTAACACAATTTGGTGGTCGTTATAGAGAAGTTTTACTGTATATGAGGGGAAAAGAAAGGGTTAAAATATAGGTTGTCACAGATTCTCCACAGGCATATCTTTTTTTTTTCAGCAAAAGGATGGTGGAACGTTAAAACTCATTTCTGTGAAGACCTTGGTTTAAGCTTTATCTCCGGACATGCTAGCCGTAGTAAAGCAAGGGAGATAATTCTTCCATTATCAACAGATGCTTCCTGCACGCCAGCCGCAATACAGTCCTATATACGGCATATAAGACTACCTGATTACAGAACAGATGGGTAAGCAGTAATGCTGGTTATACAGTAAAAAACCTCTAAACCGGAATTCTAGTAGGGAAGAATTTAGATACTTTTAGGCAGGTTGCTGCTTAATGCAGGGTGAAAGTCATGAAGAAAGCTCCTGGAGGAAACCATTGAGATAAACAGAGCATTTTCTGTATTATCGCAACAGTTTCAAACCCACATAAAATTTTCGTCTTTTGTAGCAATGCAACTTTTCAGCAGATTTATTCAAAGAGGTTCTGTCTAACAGTAGTCTATAATGGAATGGGTTAAAATCAGTCAATAAATGAAATACTAATGAGTAATTATTATTCTGTGAATTATCTCTGTTAAATAATAAATAAAATTTGTAAACAATGTTTAACCCTTTACTCCATGAATATACATGTAAGAAATAATGACATCATGAATATTAAATAGATTAAAAGCATGCAATTTCTGCCAAGATAGAAACTGTAGAATCAGATCTATATTATTCCATAAGCAAACAGTGCAGACCCAGATCAGATGTCTCCTACAGGAGCCATATGATCTGGGTCTTCTTTGATTGCAAAGGTGTATTCATCGAGTAAAGTGTTAAAGCAGTATAAAATCTTAACTCTTTGAATGCAGGACCAGCTGGAGGGCTTTCTAACATGAAAAATCCAAATATCCAGGCCTGGATTTGAACCTCAGTGATGAGTAGTTAAACCATTCCAACTTAGGCTATTTTTAGACCTAATCTCTTTGATTAAATCTACGAAAAAGGAGCATTAACTAGAGAAAAGGAAATTTTCAGAATTGTGTAGTTTTGAAACCATTGTAATAAATAGAGCATTTGCTCCTGTGGAGCAAATGCTCTTTTTATCACAATGGTTTCATAAAGTGACTTTTACAGAAGTGCCAAAAGGTGTCAATATGTGGGAATGGGTTAACTGATCGTAACCACTCAACCACATGTGCTCCGACATGACATGATCACAGGTTGCACTGTTTTACTCGCAACAGAGTAACTGTAATATCTTTTGCTGACCTTGAAATCTGGAAATTCAGATAAATCTTTATGTATAATACTTCAGCTGATCTGTGTCTACACTGTTTGCAGAACACTAATACAGCTGTTCGCATGGAATTGCTGATTTTTATACACCCGTTTGAGAAAACGGGACGTAATATGAATGGCGCTGTCTGTCTGTAACATCTCTAACTCAAATTCTGTATGGTGGATCCTTCTCAAAGTTCACTACAATGTTTATCTGGACATGCTACAGTAGCATGGGTGTGTCCAGGTACGTATATCCAAGGTCACGGTCGCACAATTGAAATTAGAATTTGCGTGTAGCATTTGCATTTAGCAAGTATGTTAACCTCAATTTATGTTGAACAAGACCTCGACGGGCATATATTGTGCCCACTAGCACTCTTGTTGTCATCTGTTGTAGCACACATTTACTGTCCATCTGTTCTGCCAGCAGGTGACACATGTTTTACTGTTGTAATACCATGGTTTTGCCTCTGTCTTTTATTGTTGCTTTGCTTCTTTTTTTTTCACCTTAGACTGGTTCTAGGCCTGAGTTCCCCAGATTCTAACACAGTTTACTACAGAGTTAATGATGGACTGGTTCCCCCAGAACCTCCTGAGGTCACAGAGTGGAAGAAGTACAGGTACGAGGAAAACTGATTCTTGGGTAGTGAACAATTTATCGCCCTGTGAAGCATTTTTTCTTAACCCATTACTGCTATTTTAAGACCCACTGAATCTACTGGCAAGGAGCATTTATATTAAAACTCTCTATAATGACCACTAAATTGTGTTAATTGGTTGGTATTTTGGGCAGGTGGTTGCTTAAAGCAAGGTGAAAGTAAAACAGAACGCTCCTATAGGAGCATTCTTTTTTACTTTTACCTTGCTTTAAGTATCCACCACCTGCCTTTAACATAAAATACTTGATGTAATTTAGTGGTCGTTATAGAGAGGTTTAACTGTTCAAGAAGAAAAAGAAAAATTTTCACTGTGTAGTTTTAAAACCATTGCGATAAATAGAGCATTTGTTCCTTGGGGCAAATGCTCTATTTATCACTATACATGTATTTTTAAAAAGTTACTTTAACCCATTCCTCCATAAATACGCCTTTCTACGCCTCTGTAAAAGTCACTTCTTGAAACCATTGTGATAAATAGAGCAATGGTTTCAATATTACACAATTCTAAAATTGTCCTTTTCTCTAGTAAATGCTCCTTTTGCGGTAGAATTATTCAATGAGGTTGGGTCTAAAAATAGCCTATGAGGGAATGGGTTAACAGATGTGTCAATATGAGGGAATGGGTTAACAGATGTGTCAATATGAGGGAATGGGTTAACCCTTCATCTGCAAAAATCAATAGAAACGGTATTTAATGAATAAATGAATACCCATAGTTCTTAAAAAGCAAATACATGTTGTGAAAGGTTTACATGTACTTCACTTTACTTAACCCTTTCCCTCATATAAACGTGTTTTCACGTATTTGCAAACAGATTAGACCTGCTCTGTTTGCTAATAGAATTTGATAGATCTGTTTCTTTGCTTTTTCAAATGTCTACATTGTTCCATCTTCCATATTTCTTTATAACTATTTTGTCCATGAATATTCAGTAGGTCTTGAAATTTGAAATAAACACAGAACATGGAAAGGGTTAACACTGCTTGCATCCAAGTTTGTAAAAATGACTTTTACCCAACTCAATGACTCAAATGAATATGACACTCTGCAAGCCTTGTGTCATAAATTTTTAGTCAACTTGTTTGGTAAAAATCAATAGTAAATGAACATTCATGTAATATTCTCTATATATGCACACATCCATTTATAGATGCGATATCGTAGCTGTAAGACTGATAATGACTAGCGTCCAGTTTACAGCTACGACATGCTAGCATCTCTACTGTGGCGCAAGCCGAATGTGAATCACACGCGGCGGTTTAACGCTTTTATTTTCACAACAAATGTAAAAATAAATCAATGTTTCGATTTAAAACGATTTTTTGAACACGCTGGGCTAACAAAATTATGTTACCTTTCTTGAAAATCATGTAATTTCCGATTAAAGTTTTACCACTCTAAGCGGACGACGTTTCCGAGAGATGGTCGGCCATTTTGAAAAAAATACCCATGCTCCGGGTGGTCACGTGTGACCTTATATGCAAATAGCTTCCATATATGGAAATCGTAGTAAAACGAGCAACAATCGTCAATCTAAACAACATGGCCGACCCGTAGTAAGGTTTCCTTATATGGCAAAACGAGATCTCGCGAGATCTGTCATGGCGTCCAAAATCAAAATAAAAGTCGGCCGGTATTGCAAATATTTTTAATCGACCGCAGAGAAGTTATAAGATAGCGTAGGCTGATAAAATCTGATTTTTATTGATAAATAATAAGTTTCAAAGGAATACATTAACTGTTTGGAGACTCGTGCTGGTTTACAAGCACTTTAGATTTTGCGCCATTGTAGAGATGCTAGCGAATCGTAGCTCTATTTAGGAATAGAGCTACGTTATCGTATCTAATCCATTTATTGTGTGAATATGTTATTTATTACACCTGCATATTCACAGAGGTCCAGATAAGGTGCATATACAGTCCAACCTGCTGTAAGCGGCCAGTTTAGGGAAGTGGCCGCTTACAGCTGGTGCCCGCCTAAACCAGATGCAGGTTACCAAGCATATTTTCAAGTAATGATGATAAGAGACATATTATGGGTATTACTGATTGATATTTATAAAGATCGTTCTGACCTAAAGTGTCAGTAATAATCAAAAGCCAGGTCAAATTAATTGCCTTGTTTGTCATTCTTTAACCTCCTTATCCATAAGTGTCATTTCTCTTAGTTGAGTAAACATGTTCTGCAAGTACATATCGAAATATCCTGCGGCGAAGTGTGTAACCGACAAAGCCATGTTTTTTGACACCACTGGTTCCCGAATATTCTGTTACATTACATGTACCTGTAAAACAAAAGCCAGGAACCAGCTAGTTCACATGTGATTTAGAATCACAAGGATATCCCTTGCAGGTATTCCCCAGTTAACATGGCGTGAACAATCGAAGCGCTTTGTAAACAAACAAAAGAAAGTGTGATAATTGAATGAGGGTCCAAAATGGGTAATGACCGTTATTGATATGCATTCAAAGGTCACCAAATGTCTGCTGTTGCCGATCGATAGCAGTGAAAATTGTTTTCACACTTTACATTTGTAGAACACCTAGCCGCTTACGTCAGTGTGTATATGCCATTTGGGATGAAATAGACTGGCCACTTTAGGCAGGTGACCGTTTATATCAGGTGTAATACATGTTTTTCATTGGGAGGGTCCTGGAGTGACCGCTTACAGCAGTGTGGCCGTTGATACAAGGTGACCGCTGAAGCAGATTGGACTGTATTTAAACAATTTCAGCAACAGCTCCGTTATTTCTCCACCAAACCCAATACTGTGACCACTTTTTATACGCCCGAAGGGACGTATTATGGTATGGCGCATGTCGTCCGTCCGTCCGTCCGTCCGTCTCTCCGTCCGTCCGTTAGCAATTTCTTGTGCAACTAACTCCTCCTTTATTTTTCAACATAATTTCTTCAAACTTTCAGGAATGATAGATACTGATGTGTAGTTGTGCATATCAGTGAGATAACTCTCATATCATTTTTCATTCTGGAGTTATTGCCCTTTGATAGTTTCGGGTAGCAATTTCTTGTGCAACTAACTCCTCCTTTATTTTTCAACATAATTTCTTCAAACTTTCAGGAATGATAGATACTGATGTGTAGTTGTGCATATCAGTGAGATAACTCTCATATCATTTTTCATTCTGGAGTTATTGCCCTTTGATAGTTTCGGGTAGCAATTTCTTGTGCAACTAACTCCTCCTTTATTTTTCAACATAATTTCTTCAAACTTTCAGGAATGATAGATATTGATGTGTAGTTGTGCATATCAGTGAGATAACTCTCATATCATTTTTCATTCTGGAGTTATTGCCCTTTGATTGTTTCGGGTAGCAATTTCTTGTGCAACTAACTCCTCCTTTATTTTTCAACATAATTTCTTCAAACTTTCAGGAATGATAGATATTGATGTGTAGTTGTGCCTTAGCCCTAATAGACCTCATATGCGCAACTTCTGAAGGTTCACACATTGTGTAAATAGAACAGCCTTCGGGCGTATATTGCCCGTCTCGCGGTGCTCTTGTTAGAATCATCTCGAAGAGACCATTTTAAAGAGTGGTCACAGTATAGTGGTTGGTGAAGAAATGACAATTTTAGTATTTGGGTACACACCTCTATTTGTAGCTCTGATATACAGTAACTATTATGATCTTGACAAGCGTATATGTTATATCAGTCGGTTCGTACATTAACACTGATGTACATGTACGGTAGTATCCTCTATATATATGTTATAGGAGAGAAGAGGGACCGCAACTTCAGCGACACCATGTTGGCGAGCAGACAGCAAGGTACATCAAAGAAACAGAAGACAACCAGACAACAGATGGTTAAACCCTTATAACAAGGTAAACACAAAACTATTCTGTTATTTCAAAGTAATTTGTATGGTCCCTAAAAGTTTGAGATATTGAAGTTCAACTGCATTTAAAAACAGCCTTAACCTTTTCATTCATATAAACACATCATCAAGCACATGCAAATAGAGTAGACCCAGATCAGATAGCTCCTATTGGAGCGGTCTGATCAGGGTCTGTTCTGTTTGCTTGTGACTTGATACAGATCTGATTCTACAGTTTTTATGTGCCCGTTTGAAAAAAAACGGGACATATGGAATGGCGCTCCGTCTGTCTGTCTGTCCGTCTGTCTGTCTGTCCTTCTGTCTGTAACATCTCTAACTCAAGTTCCACTTGATGGATCCTTCCCAAATTTAACCACAATGTTTTTCTGGACATGCTACAGTAGCATACCCAGTCCCGGTACTTATATCCAAGGTCAAGGTCACTTCTTGCATTTGGCAAAAATGTTAACCTGTCTGTCTGTCTGCAACATCTCTAACTCAAGTTCTGCTTGGTGGATCCTTCTCAAATTTCACCACAATGTTTATCTGGACATGCTACAGTAGCATGGATGTTTCGCGGTATGTTTATCCAAGGTCAAGGTCGCACAATTGGACTTAGAATTTGCGTTTAGCATTTGCATTAAGCAAAAATGTTAACCTCAATTTATGTGGAACACATTTTTGTAAGTCCACATATTTACATAACCCTTTGGGATAAAGCATCACAACATCCACCTGTATGCAAAAGTACATAACTCTGTCAATCATTTTGACAGATTTATGGCCCTTTTTAACTTAGAATTTTTGGTTACGGTTTTTGTTAAAGTCCACTTATTTACATAACCCTTTGAGATAAAGCTTGGAAACTTGGAACACTTGTTCACTATCACAAGCTTCACATGTTGGCAAGAGTACATAACTCTGTCCAACATTTGGACAGAATTATGGCCCTTTTTAACTTGGAATATTTGGTTAAGGTTTTGGTTAAGTCCACTTATTTACATAACCCTTTGAGATAAAGCTTTGAAACTTAGAACGCTTTCTCTCCAGCACAACCTTCTCCTGTAGGCAAAAGTATATAGCTCTGTCCAGCATTTTGACATAATTATGGCCCTTTTTAACTTAGAAGTTTTGGTTAAGGATTTTAATAAAATCTATTTATTTACATAACCTTTTGAGATAAAGCTTTTAAACTTGGAACCCTTGTTCGCCATCAGAAGCTTCATCTGTAGACAAGAGTAAATAACTCTGTCAAGCATTTAGACAGAATTATGGCCCTTTTTAATTTAGAATTTTTGGTTAAGGTTTTTTGTTAAATAACTCCTATTTACAACCCTTTGAGATAAAGCCTTGAAACTTGGTCGCACAATTGGACTTAGCATTTGTGTTTAGCATTTGCGTTTAGCAGACACATTAACCTCAGTTAATGTTGAACAAGACCTCGACGGGCATATATTGTGCTCACTGGCACTCTTGTTGTCAAAGCAAAACAAGATTCCTTAAAAGGTTTACACTATAAAAAATCAGATAATGAATAATCATGATGTCATTATTTCTTATGTGAATAATGAACAGAGAAAGGGTTAACAGATCTCACCACTTGCTACTCTGCTGTTTAGTCATGTTTGTGAATGTGAAATATTGTATAGTGAAGATTCCTAACCCTTTACTCCATTAATACGCCTTTCTACGCCTTTGCAAACAAAGTAGACCCAGATCAGACGGCTCCTATAGGGGTCTGCTCTGTTTGCTTATGATATAATATAGATATGATTCTATAGTTTCTGCCTATAAAGCTAAAAATTCCTGTGTCCATGTGCTATATAAGAAATTAATCTAATTAATATTCATGATGTCATTATTTCTTACATGACTATTCATGGAGGAAAGGGTTAAGCTTATGTGGTTGCAAATATTAGCAATAGATTAAAGGGATATTGAGACAAAACATTAAATAATTTTAACCCATTCATCCCAGGAGACACAAGCACTGTCATTTGCGAACAATCTAGACCCAGATTAGAGGGCTCTTTGAAGATGTATATAGATCTACATAAGAAATCTGATAATGCAGGCACCAGGCCTTATCAATGAGTTGGTTCTTCAACTGTCTGTTATTTTGCAATGTCACTGCAATGTCATCTAACAGCTAGAAAACAATAATGCTGAAAGTTTGATATATACTTTAATACAGTATCAACATGTGTAATTACAATGATCGTAAATACAAACACATTATCAATAACAAGTATGTCTTTGAGATTTCATATGATATGCGTGTTTCATTTATAAAAGTATAGCACTGTAAATTATTTACATTAGACTTGTTGATTTAACCCATTCTATCATAGGCTATTTTAAGACCAAAAGGAGCAGGTACTAGAAAAAATAAAACCTTGTCCCCCCAAGGTCATACATCAAGGTCAATGGTCATATAGGGGGCTTCTTGTTTAACACATCTTGTTTATAATTGTGAAGTTTTGAGACCATTGTGATAAATAGAGCATTTGCTCCCATGAAGCAAATTCTCTTAATTATCACAATGGTTTCAAAATATGACTTTTACCTTGGCGTCAAAACACTTTAATATGAGGGAATGAGTTAATGCATAACTGTATTGCTTGCTTTTCTTTATATAGCATCAACTACTGTTTGACGATGTGCACAAAGCCCAAATCAGCACATGGCAACCTAAGCCAGTTGGAAGCCCACATCCTGAACTAAATGGGTACAGTCAGACTGTTACAAGATCATCGGAAATACTCGCAACAATATTACAGATGGCTCAGAAGTGGACTCAAAGGTCAAAGCTTCCGATATGCTAATCTTTTACGGGAGTATAGCGACGCCAATCTCTACCACCATTATTACATTACATTAATCGGCCGAAGCAGACAGTTACTGGAATCATCAGAGGCGCCTAATTGGCAACAAAGGGCACTAAGATTGTGGCTGACTTTAATGTCATAGTTTTTCAAAAGAGGATGGTTCAGCTACACAGTCAAATGGCAAAGATGGTCAAAAACAACCTCCAACAGAATAGGCTTGTGAACATACAATTGTACATGTACAGTAAAACCCCTCTAATGCGACCACTTAATGAATAAACATGTCTGTCTTTAGAAGCAGGTGGTTGCTTAATGCAGGGCAAAAGTAATGCAGAAAGCTCCTCTAGGAGCTTTCTGCATTACTTTTGTCCTGCATTAAGCTACCACCTGCATCTAGCACCCAGATTTTTACCTCTTTTAGGTGGTCGCATTAGCGGGGTTTTACTGTAGTACGTTTTGGACTCGTGTGTCTATTCCTGCTTTAACCCTTACCTGTTCAATATTCATGTAAGAAATAATTATGTCATGAATATTTAGTAGCTGAGTTTTCAAGAGAATATTGTGCTGTGACAAAAACTGTAGAATCTAATATATATAGAGCAGATCCTGATCATACGGCTCCTGTAGTAGTAAATTTATACATTCCAGATCTATTATAATTTCATAAGCAAACAGAGCAGACCCTGTAACAGATGCATCATTAACCCTTTACTCAATAAATGCGCCTAAATATTTGCAAACAGAGTAGACCCAGATCAGACTGCTCGTATAGGAGCCATCTGATCAGGGTCTGCTCTGTCTGCTTGAGATATAATATGATTCTGCAATGTCTGCCATGGCCAAACGATTATGTGTCCATGTGCTGTTAAAACAATTAATCAAATTAATGTACACAACGTCATTATTTCTTACTTGAAAATATATGGAGGAAAGGGATATTAAGCATATATGTCTAGTGAGGGATAAATTTTCTCCGTAGTATGTGTATGCATTATCTTGATAACGTCATCATTAACCCTTTCCCTAATGAATATGCATAGATCACTTATGAATACTCATTAACATATTTTTTATAAAGTAAATTCCCAACAGAAATTTTGGCTTGGACAAAAACTAGGACCAGATCAATGTAATTCCGTACACAAGTGGAGCAGGTCCTGCAGGAGCGTTAAAAAGGTGTTTATATGAGAGAGATGGTTAACCCTTTACTTCATAAATACCTTTGCTCTGTTTGCTTAACCAGTTACTCCATGAATAATGCCTTTTGCAAACAGAGTAGACCCAGATCAGATGGCTCCTATAGGAGCCATCTGATCAGGGTCTGCTCTGTTTGCTTATGATATAATATAGATATGATTCTGTAGTTTCTGCCATAGCAAAAATATCCTGTGTTCATTATAAAAATAAATCTAATTAATATTCATGACATCATTATTTCTTTCATAAATATTCATGGAGGTCGGATTCTTCATTTTCTGCCTTAGCTACACATGCCTATGTTCATATGTTAGAATAAAATTAAAGCTGATTAATATTCATGATGTGACATCATCATGTCATTACTTCTCCCGTTTAAATCATGGAGTAAAGGGTTAAGTATTCAGTATAACATTGATAATTCGAATTTTTAATACGGAAGATTTGTGAATTTTCAAGGCAGGTCGAGGCGCTTTCTGCATGACTTCCACCCTACATTAAGTTAAACTGTAATTTAATGTATGTCTCTTAACACTCTAGCCTTCTCTCAGCAGTACAGTGGTTTGAAGCTAATACATGTACATGTATACTTTTCTCAATGCCACCCCTTTGTGACAATAATAATATGAAAGCAGCTAAATGGTGTATTTTGCTCAGCTTATTTTTGCTCATTATCTGCGACCATCCCATTGAAGAATTGGATTGATGGCCCTGTGCAACCCCAGAATGGGTCGAGATATTCAAGATCATGTCAAATATGACACAACAGTAAATATGAGAGTTCCAAAAATATACAAGTAAATCATGCAATTGCGAATATTTGATGAATGTCATTCCAAAATTTATTAACCCTTTACTCAATGAATAATCATGTAAGAAATGATATCATGAATATTAATTAGATTGTTATAATAGCAAATGAACACAGTAGTGTTTGGTCATGGCAGAAGCTGTAGAATCATATTTTTATTATTTCATTAAGCAAACAGAGCAGACCCTTATCAGACAACTCTTATACGAGCCATCTGATCTGAGTCTACTCTGTTTGCAAAGGCGTATTTATGGAGGAAAGGGTTAAAAACATGGATATTTATAAATAATTGGGTCTCCAACAATGTAATTGCCTATCTCCCTTTGGGTTAGCCGAATATGAGAAGACTTTACTTTCAGAATTAAAATAACATACCATTTTTCAAAGATACCAGAGACAACAAAGATTCTCAAGTTCAGCAAAGAAACGAATACCCAAGCAATCAAACAAGACAAAACAATGCAACTGTCGCAAGACATTTGCAACTGGAATTCCAACCTTTGTATTGCATTCAGTTTTTTAACCCTTTCCCTGTTCTATATTTATTACAAATTTCAATACCTACTGAATATTCATGGACAAAATCATTATAATGAAATATAGATATTGGAACATTGTAGCCATTTTAGAAGGTAAAGAAACTAGATCTATGAAATTTCATTAGCAAACAGAGTAGACACTGATCAGAAGGTTCCTATAGGAGCTGTCTGATCTGGGTCTATTCTGTTTGCAGATGCATGAAAAGGTGTTTGTATGAAGGAAAGGGTTAAACATGAGCATATTCATATACTGCCATATTTCCATTTATATAGTATATAGTAACATAGACCTGACACAGATCCCCCTGAAACAAAATTCCAGCTTTTGTATTGATGTACATAATATGTGTACAGAAAACTGCATTCTATACTGAAGTCATTGGTAGGAAATCGGTCTATTTTTAGCAACACTGACCTTTCACCATAACCAGATCAACCTGATAAACTATCCAAAAGTTTATAAATCTTGATGTAAGCTAGATCTATCAAGTTTCATTGGAATATCTCATTCCTTACTAAAATATTGTCCACCAATTTTCTATTCTTAGTAACAGTGACCATGACCATTGACCCAAAATATAATCCAAAACTTTGTCTCCATGAAAGGTATATCTGTACAAAGTTTCACTGGAATATCTCATTATGTCTCCCCCCCTTTAGGGGAGGGAGACATATTGATGTTGTGCTTTCTGTACGTCCGTCCGTCTGTCCGTCTGTTAAAATTCTTGTGCAGCTAACTCCTCCTACACTATTAGAGGGATTTCCTTCAAACTTTTACATATGAACCAGCTATATGTGAGGATGGTCATGTGGTTTGGAATTTTGGCTGCAACAATTTTGACAAGTTATGGCCATTTGTAGTTTTTCCTTATATAGAATATATAGCTAAAAAAATCTTGTGCAGCTAACTCCTCCAACACTATTTGAGGGATTTACTTCAAACTTTTGCATATGAACCAGCTATATGTGAGGATGGTCATGTAGTTTAGAATTTTGGCTGCAGCAATTTTGACAGAAGTTATGACCCTTTGGAGTTTTTCCTTATATAGAGTAATAGCGAAAAAGTCTTGTGCAGCTAACTCCTCCTACACTATTTGAGGAATTTACTTCAAAATTTTACATATGAACCAGCTATATGTGAGGATGGTCATGTGGTTTGGAATTTTGGCTGCAGCAATTTTGACAGAAGTTATGATCCTTTAGAGTTTTTCCTTATATAGAGTAATAGCGAAAGTCTTGTGCAGCTAACTCCTCCTATACTATTTTTTTTTGACATATGAATTTATTCCTCTTATGGGTGCCAGGGTAGAGGGTGCCAGGGGATGAATTCATTCCTCTTATGGTAGCTGGGACGGGGTACCGGGGGGAGACATGTTTTTCTCAAAAACAAACTAGTTCTTTACTCAAGTTGTCATCCGGAAACTAAAGATTGACATCACAAGAGTGGCATTGACCTTGATCTGACTGACCATAATGAAACCTTCATCTTCATCATCTGCATACATGCTAAGTCTGATAACATCTGGGTCCTTACTAAAGTTATTGTCCTAAAGCCAATTTTCTTTTTTTAATAACAATCACCTTAACCTAAACCAGACTGACCCCAAATGCAATATCTTGTTCCATATTAAAGTTATAATTTTTAAAAGAAAGTTTACCGCCTGCTGCTGCTGGCGACATAAATTATGTCCATCTAATAGCTAGAATATTTCTTTGAGAAACCTGGTAAAAAAACAAAACAACAACAAAATCAACATTTTACACTTTATTTGTTTCGCTTTGGATAGTTCTGTCTCTCAGTCCAGTCATGAATTTGTAATAACCTAGGTACACAGTCTTAGAATTTTAACCCTTTCCTTGTTCAGAATTCATGTAAGAAAACATGACATCATGAATATTTATTAGTAGAAATTTATAAACTTTTCAAGGGAAGTTTTTGCTTTGACAAAAACTAGAATCAGATCTATATAATGTCAAAAGCAAACAGAGCAGACCCTGACCAGAAGGTCCCTATAGGAGTTGTCTGATCTGGGTCTTCTGTTTGCAAATGCGTGAAGGAAAGCGTTAACTATTTGTCCCTATGAATTGTATTTTTCTTTAAGGAAACCCATTAACCCTTCGCTTGCTGAATTTTAAAATACATTTCTCCTTCTTTACCCATGCCCTGTTTTATAATTACATATATCTTCACTGTGTACACGTATTTCGCTGTGCAATGACTGCTGAGGAGTGCGCTGGTTGCACAATCAACTTGTAAATAGTGCAGGCCCTGATGAGACAGCTCCTGTAGGAGCTGTCTCATCTGGGTCTTCACTATTTACAGGTAGGTATATTGACGTGAATAGCAAGCGAAGGGTTAAAAGAGAAATATGAAAACTGAAGTGGATAACATTTTTCACAGACAATAAAAATGAGAATTATTAGTGTTAGAACATCAATATTCAATAAAGCTCACAATTATATATATATACAGTGAAACCTCTTTGCTGAACTGGCCATTCAATTTAGTCTAAATATCTGTCTTGGAGACAGATGGCAGCTTAATGTAGGGTGAAAGTCATGCAGAAAGCTCCTCACCCTGTATGAAGCAGTAACCTGCCTAAATGTACCTAAATTCTTCTTAACTAGGATTCCGGCTTTAGAGAGGTTTTACTGTATATATAAATATGCTCATAGCTTTGAACAGTGTTCACTAGGAAAAAATCACTGTCAACTGCAAGCAGTGAAGATCCAGACCAGTCCGTTTTGAATGCCATGTCTGACCACTATATAATAACTCTTTACCTCATATAAACACTTTTTTCAAGCTTTTGCAAATGCAGTAGACCCAGATGAAATATCCTGTAGGTATAATATAGATCTCATTCTACAGTTTCTCCTATTGCCAAACAAAACTTCCTATCTCCATGTGCTATCGTAATCTAATTATTATTTATGATGTCATTATTTCTGAAATGAATATTCATGGAGTAAAGAGTTAAATATTTGAAATGCACCCTTATATTTCATGGCTGGTATGGGTCTGCACTGTTTGCAAATGGCTTAATGTCCATGATTACATCTTTACTCTATAACCCTTTCCTCCATAAATACGCCTTTCTATGCCTCTGTAAAAGTCACTGTAGGAAACCATTGTGATAAATAGAGCATTTGCTCCTATAGGAGCAAATGCTCTATTTATCACAATGGTTTCAAACTACAAAATTCTAAAAATTTCCTTTTTTCTAGTTAATGCTCCTTTTCGGTAGATTTATTCAAAGTGGTTGGATCTAAAATAGCCTATGGAGGAAAGGGTTAAGTAGATTCTGATTTAATGTTCTGTTCCTGCAATGGTCAAAATCTCCTGTGTTCTTCTGTGTTCATGTGCCTGATACTATACAAAATTCTCTAATTGATGGCATTATTTCTTAAATACATATTCATGGAGTAAAGGGTTTAAGCAAAATAAAAGCCCAATACAAACAAACACATCATTATGCTAGCAACATTTTCTTCCTTACAACCATTTCCTCAATGTATCACAGATTGTTAACTTTGATTAATACATGTAAATATATTCGTTGAATTTTAAAATACATTTCTCCTTCTTTAACCATGTACTGCTGTATAATTACATATAACTACAAATGTGTAGTACACTGGTTGCACAATCAATTTGTAAATAGTGCAGACCCTGATGAGACAGCTCCTCCAGGAGCTGTTTCATCAGGATCTTCACTGTTTACAGGTAGGTAGGTATATTGATGTGAACAGAAAGAAAAGGATTAGAATACACATATGTATTAACATATGAAGAATACACATATGTATTAAAAGAATACACATATGTACTAACCCCTATCTAGCTTGTCATGATCTAAATGACATTTGCAGATACTTTCAATCTAAATGAAACCTCAAGTAAACCCCAAGCTGTAAGCCCCTACATCAATACATGTAATTGTAACAAAAATAGCAGATTGAAAATTAGAGGTCCAGATAAGATGCGCTAAGTAAAAACAATTCAAGAGTAACTGCTTCAGTTCTCCATCAAACCCTATGTTGTGACCACTCTTTAGAATCGTCTCGAAGAGATGATTCTTAAGAGTGGTCACAAGATGGGGTTTGGAAGAGAAATAAAGATTTTAGCATTTGAGTACACACCTTTGTCTGTTGCTCTGGAAAATACATTACATATTAACAATGACAGTTTTAGTTGTGACAGAAACTTTAGAACCAGATATATATTATTCCATGAGCAAACAGAGGAGACCTTGATTAGACAGCTCCTATTATAGGAGATGTCTAACCTTGATCTACTCTATTTACATATGGAATTATATAGATTCTGATTATTTAGTTTCTGCCATGGTCAACATATCCTGTGTTCATGCGAATGTATAAAAAGTATAAATCTAATTGATATTCATGATGTCATTATTTCTTATATGCATATTCACAGAATACAAACTTAACTCATTCCTTCATAGACTATTTTGAGACCAACCTCTTTGAATAAACCTACTGTAAAGGAGCATTTACTAGAGAAAAGGAAAAGTTTAGAATTGTGTAGTATTGAAACCATTGTGGTTAATATTTACAGAGGTGTCAAAAGGTGTCAGTATGAGGGAATGGGTTAAGACAATGTAAAACCCCGCTACAAACAAACCATAATGAAAGCAACATTTTGTTCCTCAAAAATGTCCTCACTTTATAGTTCTGCCATGCATCACATATTGTGGACTTTGTTTAATCTAGAGATGAAACCCCATATAAACCCCAAGCTGTAAGCCACTAAATCAATAATTGTAACAAAAATAGCAAATTGAAAATACTTTTAAGTTGCAGCAAATACTAACAACTAGAGCTATCACTAAAGGTGACGAATACCCCCACATGGTAGCCTTGATTGTTAATCTAATCCAA